>CAAKHB010007503.1:152108-182753 GCA_901007665.1 Aeoliscus strigatus | reverse complement strand
TAGTGTGTGTGTATATATGTATGTGTGTGTGGGTGTGTGTGTGTGTGTGGTGGTGGTGGTGGTGGGGGGGGGGGCATCTGGTGAACCGTGCATCTGAAGGCAGTAAATTGAAAGCTGTGGAAGGAGGCAGAGACAGAGGGGAGACATGTGCTGTTGTGAGGTAACCGTTTAAGATGGAATTAAATATTTTGTCAGCAAAGCGCAGCCTGCTCTGCACCCCCGCCTCCACACACACACACACACACACTCCACAAGCACCGCTTCGGCGCACCTCTACCACCACCCTTTTTCCCCGCCTGAAAGGGGTTGGAGGTTAAACGGCTGTCTGCGTTGTCACGAGGATTCAGCCGCCTTCTGCTGAGTGTCACCAGTGGTGACCAGGAGAAGCCTGGCTGCCTTCGCCCTCCCTCACGTCACCTACAGCTGTCATTGGTGCACACTCCTGTCTCCAGGGGGCAATTAATGCACAGAAGGCTATCAAAGCTGGAAAGCCTTCAACACACCACCTGACTGCCAAGCATCCTATACAGCACCTAAATATTTCATTAACCACCAAGCTCTATCGTTAATTATCTGCTCTTGGCATTTATGGGGAGACGGGGAGATTCATAGCGAGGAAGGAGTTTAGAGCCAAACGGTGAGGACTCACAAGGAGGATTCATCTTAACTTTTATTCATCCCCTCACCAGAGGTGTTATTCGTCTCCCGAGCTAACATGGTAACGTTAGCGCTCGTCGTGACTGGAGAACAGCTTCATCTTCAGGCTGCGTCTCCATATGCTGTTGGACAGCTCAATGATCACCTCGCCTTAACACCAGAGACTCCTCTTTCTCTCTCTGCATCTTTGATGAAACAAATTAATTTGTTGTCCCAAACCACCTGGAGAGTTCCTGTATATATGAGCGCGCGTGTGTGTGTGTGTGTGTGTGTGTGTGTGTCTGCTTCCTTATGGGAACTAAAAGTCCCTGTGATGTAAAATGTTCAGTGGTTCCTCTGTTTTTATGTTCTTAATCAGACGAGAGGACATTGTCTAACATTGTCTCCTCCTGTACCTGCTGGAGGAGAACAACTCATCTCACATCTTGCAGGTTTTCTACATGGTGACTGAGGGTTCAGTCAAGAGTAAAGTTAAGGGTTGGGGTTCCACATCAACGCAATTACAACAAAATAGAACTGAACACAGATTCTATTTCTTTCCGCCAAAACACGTCAGGGTCTTGTTCCACAAATTAGATTCAGATAAAACCCTGAGTTTTTTTTAATTTGATTTAATTGATTTTAATTCGAAATGATGAAAGAGTGCAGAATGTAACAAACGTCAGAGTAAATGATGAACAGAACTCATTTATGTGTGTTTGGTGTCATTTCTTTCAGTGCAGAGGTTCCTAACTGTCTGATGGGTTTTATTTGGATTCACATTCAACTTCCTGCTGCTGTGAACAAACAAACTGGACTAGCGTATCATGGACGAACAGGATATCTTGGCCTAAATGTTCCAGTGGCTCTCTGTCCACCACCTTTCTCTGCCTGATCCTGTTTTTCTGTCTGAGTGACAAGACTTCACAGCTTTTCCATTCACTTAATTCACCAACGTATAACTGTTTTGTCTGCCAACAGGCTGGTGAGGCAGCGTTTCCTTTGCCGAAAGCTTTGGATCCTGTTGCATATATTGCCTCATCACACATACACGCAGGCACACACACACCACAATCCTGGGATTGCTCTCAGTGTTTCATTCACCCGCTGGAGAGACCGATTAAAGCTAAGAACAGGGATCAGACCTTGGATAACACAGTGAAACAAAAGGAAGCGACAGAGGGAGGCAGGGGGACTGCGGCAGACGTGGAATGAACACCGCTCCTGAACGTTGTCGCACTGTTATCACAGCAGTCGACTTGATACTCAGTGACAAAGACCGGCGCTGCTCCCCTTCGTCAAACCTCTGCCAAAGCACAGGCAGAGGACTCGTTTTCTACGAGCTGATGAAGCAGCCAGGGAAACTTGCGACACTTGCAAAGCATTCAAAGGCACGCCAGGGTCAACGTGAAGGCCGACTGTTTGAGCCTCCAGACCGGCGTGTTTTAGTATTCCACCGGTGTCACAGAGGAATGAGGGAACTCAGCAGGTTTCATTAAAGCACAGAATTGGACATTTGGCATGGCGGCTTGTTCACCCGACCATCGTTCATCCGTGGATACAGGCAAGTGCAGAGCGGCAGGTTATTGGAGGTGGTTGACAGAAAATGACCTCGGTGTGCTTCTGGCCGCAGAGGCTGTTGTACGTTGACAAAGACACACGATGGTCACCAGGAGCGGATGTAAACTTCATCCAGCACCACGTCAAACCCATCGCACAAAGAATGTTTTGGCAGCTTCAGTATCCAAAGACAACGAATCACAGGCAGCACAATTCTGCCGCGGCAACTGTGGAACATTCGTGTTGTAGGTGAGAGAAGACGTGTATTGAGCTTACAGCTGACATGAGACACAATATCAGAATTAGGATTCGTGTTGCGTAGCTTTACAGGCACTCTTCCAAATGACTCGGCGGGGCCCTTCAGGCTCCTGTCAGCTGAAAGCCTCACAGGAGACACACAGGTAATGTGCTCCTGGTGTTTCACAGCGCCGGAGCAGATGGTTATGATATTGATTACACTGACAGTAAGTCAATAAGGCCCAGATCCTGGTTTTACACTGGATTAGTCAACTGTCTCTGGGTTCTCTTTTTATGATTTGACTCTGCGATCTCTCTCGCAGCACTGCTCTTTAGTCTGATGTGAAGCTACCATCGCTCTTTTTCCAAGGAAACAAGGAAATTACACGAATAAAATAATATTTGACAAGCTGGTTCACATTCTGATGTCGACAGCTAGAACAGAACTATATATTACAAGAAATTTAAGAAACTGGTATCAGTGAAGCACAGACACACTGCCCAGTCAGGCCATATGTCGCATGTCCTCATGCTTTCGCTCTGATATCTGCAGGTGAACCGACCTTTACGAACCGGTTTGGGTTACAATTAACCAAAGCTCCATCCAACCAGAGAGACGCTGTTAAACACCGTCCAATCACATTTGTGTGACAAGCAGACGCCTTTCATCACAGCGGGGATCCAGACGTCTCCTCACAGCCCACCTGCCCCGAGCGCTGTCTCAGAGATGGTCTGGAATAGTTAATTAGGCAGCAGCTCGTTCTGCACATCCAACACGGGTTGCTCGCGCCACACCAATACAGTAAAAATTCCACTTGATCTCGTCGTGGAGCCTTTGCACATTTTTTTTTAACGTGTCAGCATTCCCACTTTTGATCCCTCACCACCGCAGACAGCTAGAGAGGAACAGTTTAGGTTTGTTGAACAGACTTTCAGTGGAGTTTGCAGCCGCCTACTGTGCACATCGCACCGCGTGCTTTTCAACTGAAGTCCCATCGAGGGAGGAGGGGAGCTGGATCGGGACAATAGAATGTTTTGTTTTTTTTGGACTCGTCTGCCCTCATCTCCACTCATCTGTTTAAGTCAGTTGTCATGTTGCTGAGAGAATGTTTGTGAGGTGATCGACTGAGCACCTACACAGGAAGTACACTTCAAAGAACATGTCTCAGCTGCGAGGATCTTTTTGTTCCACTTTTGTTAAAAGGAATCCATTTTTAGCTATTATTCCAGCTTGTTCATGCAAAGGGAGTTTTGTGTGTGTGTGTGTGTGTGGGGGTAAATAAATAAATAAACCAAAGAAAAGCAGTGAGTTCACTCATGTGAAGCTGTCAACTCCTCTGTCCTGATGTGCTCAGAGAGGTGAAGAGTTGAACACTTCACAGCTGGAAAACAATACCACAACAAATAATGTATGAAGGGCCAGCAAGGGGAGTGTGTGTGTGTGTGTATGTGTGTTGTGTGTTGTTTGGGGGGGTCATTATTCATTCACACACATGTTTAAGTGAGTGTGTGTGGGTAAGCGCAGTGTTTTCCTGAACTCACCTTTTCCTTTCAGCCTCCCTTCAGAAACAGACACAGACCTTCAGTACATGCACAATAGTTTTTACAGTCAGCGCACTTAAACCTTCAGAAGAGAGAATCCATCCTGCTTTTTTTTTCTCCAATGTCTGTCTTAATGGGCAAAAAGTAAAGTGACGCGCTCATCGGTCGTGACATACCATTAGCGTTCAAAAGGCCAATTACAAAAACCTACCAGGCACTCAGAGTGACTAAACGCCAGACTTCGATTGGAGCTTGACCTCGCTGTGATTTGTGTGCACGGCTAAGCACCAAATAATAGATAAAAGATCTTTAACATGATTACGCTTTAATGGATGCCAAAAACCACGCTGTCAAAAAAGTTGATATGTGAGCCGCGGCAGCATTTCAGAGGAGATGGCAGAGCACATTTATCTCCATGTCAGAGAGACTGAAAGAGAGAGGACAGATGGAAGAGTGACACGCTGGGATGTGGACGACCCATTAGACAGATCTCATCTAATTGCAGTAAAAACAGCCTCCATCCCTGGTTTCCAACTCATTTACATTCAATCATATCATTGCTCCCTGTTGACAGAGCCTGATGAACATCATTTCGACTGTTTTTTTTTTTTTTTTGCAGCCGTGTGGACCAGCTCCTGCAAGGTGACCGCCAATAACAGCGGTCAGTTTACTCTGCCACACTGAGCAAAGACTTTGTGTGAAGTCGGCAGCATTAGGTCAGGGATAATTGTGTGTGTCCTCCATGGTGAATATTTGATCGGCTGTTTGCCCTTTGCTGGCCACACAGCCCAGAATAATGGCCCTCTTTGAGAGGCGGAACCCTGACCCAGTGAGCGGCTGACCCAATTACTCCATTAATTATTAATTCTTCATAAAGGTCGTCCCGCTGCAGCACTATAAACATCAGTCTGAGCATGACAATGTCACGAGTGCTAACAAGGCCTCCAGGTACAAAACCAGCCAGTCGCAGATGAACGCACACATCAGTGCGCAGACAGTCGGACATGGTGAGGAATACGACCTGGACCATTTATGATGGAAAACAGGCATGGCGCTGTAATTTTTATGAGCAATGCAGATATTTATATGTTTCAAAATGGGAAATTTTATGTTGTAAAAATTAGCATTTTGTCCTCTGACAGGCATTTCAAGTCATCGTCTGTCACAGCACAAGACAGAGCGAACAGTGTCTGTGGATTTGTTTACTTCAGTCTGATAACACTGTGGTTCAGTGGTGATCTGGAGGACCTGGTGGAAACAAAAAGTAGAAAGTAATCTGGAAAAAACATAGCGACAGTATAAAGACAGAAATTGAATAAGAGCAAACAAGACAGAGGTGGGAGCACGTGATAGAGGACACAGAATGAAACTAATGACGCAGGTGAGGCAAAAAAACGAAAAAGAACACACGCACACACACACACACACACACACACACACACACACACACAAACAAGAATAAACCAAAAGTACATGAAACACACAACATGACACACAGCGGATAAAACCTTTACACTTAAGACCTGAAATAAAAGGCGATGAAGTACAAACATACATTACTACAGTAATTCCTGCACCGATCAGTCCACCCGGTCCGTGAGCGGCCGTGACTTTGAGGTCCATGGTGGTTTCATGTCAGCGCCGGCGGAGCTGTGGTTAATGCTGATTGTGTCGTCTGGTTTGACCTTTAGCTAATGGTCTTGGCACTTCTTACTAAAGGTCAGGCACTACATTTCAACCAATCACTGCTCCTTGCATCAACTGTTTGCCAACACTGTGACCGAATGAATCAAATGTAAGAAATTAGATCAAGATTCAGCATGAAGTGTTTGAGTGCTTCCACAAATAATAACGTGTCTAATGCGTGATGATCCATTTCATGGCGAACTTGATCACATGACATGCCGTGACCTTTACAGAGCTATAAATGTATATGTGTTAGGTCATATTAAACATTTATATTCATGATTATAGTATGTTATTACCCTGGTCGTGATCTGACCAACTACATTTAGTGCTGCAGTTTGGGGATTAGGATGACATGAGAGATTCAACCACAAGTTTTACACATTAAATGCAAAAGCAGATGTCCAATTATGAAGCCAAGTGTCCTTTTGTAAATTATAAATAGTTAGGCTGTCTTCATTAAATCATATTATTAGTCATATTAGCATTAGGTGCATAATTGAATATGATTATCTGTAATTATTCACATAAATTACATTTAGAATCGGCCAAGAAAAACAAAATTGACAAAAAAAAAAAATCCCCCAAACAAAGATGGTATAAATATTCTATTCCCTCAGCAGAGAAGTTAACAAAACAAAAAGTGGATATAAAAGTCCTCTGACAGCGAGATGGAGCATTTGTTTCCAATAATATGACAATAAATTTTGTTATGAAAAAGTGTGAATACGACGCTGCTGCGATGTCATGAGGAAGTGAATGAGTTTCCTGGTGTATGCGACGCAATGGGTTTGTTACACATTATTATTAAAAACTATTTGAATGTGAGTCGGTCATGTTTCTAAAGGAGCAAGAGAAAAGGCATTTTCATGCAGCTCCGGGTTGTCATGGCAACATGGGAAAAGAGACATGTTTGGGAAAAAAATGTGCAGATTTGGTAAAAGGACTGCAGCCGCCTGCCAGCCAGTGGTGTGTGTGTGTGTGTGTGTGTGTGTGTGTGTGTGTGTGTGTGTGTGTGTGTGTGTGTGAAAGTGCTGACTGGAAAGATGTTGGTTTCTTGGAAAGCTCACAAAGCCGTGAAAGCATGTGATGACAGAGACTGGCGAACACACTTAATCACTCATGTGCCGCCCGCAGAGTCACACGCTCACGCACACGCACGCACACACAAACACAGTGAATATCACTTAAAGTACCCGCATGGAATCAAACCACTGTTCTAAATGGGTAATTTGATCCTGCATGTGTGTTGTACTGTTGAGTATTCTCAGATTATAATGAAGTAAAACTATTTGATGAGCTTGTTTTGACGCTCAACAAGATTTATCTCACCCAAGCAAAGATGTGTTTTTATATAATTATTTGCTCACTCACATTTATTAAATCTGTCAATCCATCCTTTGAAACTGCTACTAATTTAGACCAAAAAAAAAAGAAAAACAAAAGTATGGCTGTGGGTTTATATTTAGACACCCTGGGCTGTCAACTAAATATTCCACTGTGATGGCTGGGCTGCGAGGACCATTTTACATAAAAGCCCTGAGAATCTGGAAACTGGCATGTTGCTGCACAAGAACCATTTTTAATAATCAAAATCCCCTGTGACTCGAGTAAGGAAAGTGTGTGTGTGTGTGTGTGTGTGTGTGTGTGTGTGTGTGTGCCTGCTGGTTCCTGTTCTCATTAGGATCTACAATACAGGGCCCTGCTTCATGTTGTTTCCTGTATAGCCCATTACTGTTACCTGCCCCAGGGTTGGAAGTCGCAGCCTGAGACAAACAGCCAACTGTGTGCAGTAAAATGCACCCAGGAGATTAGCGAGGCAAGGAAATCAAGTGTGTAAGAGGGGTGAATGTAAGGTTGAGTCAACCTGAGGCCATAATGGGCTGTTGAGGAAAGAGGATTTCCAGTTTTTAACATAGAGGACAGGGACAGAAGGGAGGGGTTGAACCCTGTGTAATTTCATTCAGGAGTATTATTATTTAAAGAATAATGAAACTAATCTCAGGCGATGGCACAATACAATATTTGTGCTTTTGTCCTTGAAATCCAATGCAATCAGCCTCAGGAGTTCATTCTCACTTCCTTTGTGGAGAGAAGTTTTAGGAGTTCTCTCACAAGTTACACAGGCTAGAGGGCGATAAGGTGGGGAGCTCAAATTGAAGAGCTGAGCCTAAGACAAAGGTTGAGAACCCCAGGTTGAGGGTTTAGCCTTAATAAATGGCTGAAGAACTCAGGGTGAGGAACCTAAGAGACAGGGTGAGGAGCTCAGGGTGAGGAGCTCCGCCCAAGGAAATGTGTGAGACCTCAGGTTGAGGAGCTTAGCCTTAATGAATGGGTGAGGAACTAAATCTAAGCGATAGGGTGAGGACTGCAGCCTTGGAAAAAGGGTGAGGAGCTCAGGGTGAGGAGCTCAGCCTCAGAGAGCTGAGGTGAACTCAGAGTAGAGTTGCTGCTTCTTTGAAGGTGTCAGCTGCTGGGATCGTTTGGACATTCGATCCAAGTGTTAACCTAGATGTTTCCACCTTGTCCAAAGAGTTGGAGACCCAGGGACTTCTTCAGGGTCCCTCAGGAGGAGCTGGAAGATGTTGCTGCTGAGAGGGACCAAGACCTGGTTCCAGATAAACACAGGGTAACTGAGAATGAAAATCAACAAGTTTGTGAAATTAGTTGCATTCAGACAAATTAGAAGTGAAAAACAGCAGGAACGTTTGCTGAGGTTAACACACACACACACACACACACACACACACACACACACAGGAGCCCACAAACATTTAAAACCCTGCATGTACAGTCAACTGTCCACGCTGAGCTGAGGGGAGCGATGGCGGCGACAGAGCAGCGCGTTTGTGGCACCTGTCATGACCCGCTCTGAACTAACAACAAGCAAAGACTCACCACCCACGTGAAGCGAGAAGACGAGTCAGTCGGTCTTGCGTGACTCGACCCGTGCCATGTCTGTGTTGTGCCAGTTGCAATCGAGCAGGTGCTGGTGGGGACAGCTCACACTGATACTGTCAGTCACCATGTTTTCCAATTACCACCGTCTGCACACCAACATGATTGCCTGATTGGCACCGTTATTTCCGTGGCAATTATTATGATTCTGATTATGTCAATCATTTCACTCTCCGCACCATGTGGCAGTCGCTCGAGCCTCTCACTTTTTATCATCCCCATGTTTCGGATGGCTGTTGGAGGATTTTTTTTTTTTTTTTTTTTCATGGTAGAAAAACTTTTTAAAAATTCATGCTCTGCTCGCCTTTAGCGCTATTACCTTTGAGCTCAGTAGCTCATTCGAAATTACTAACGGCCTGTATATGGTCCCCATAATGATCATTTTCGCTCTGTGTCAGTAATAATTGGGAGGTTAGTTCTATTTTAGTGCAAGCTCAGGGCTTCTGGTTTTATCTTGCTACTTCTTGTATTATTCATGTCATCCTCATGTCTTTCACTTTTCCTACAGCGCCCTCCATTTAAACTGCAATCACTACTATTATGTCGTCCACACAACTCCTGGATGAAGGAATAAACCATTTTCTTCATTATCATCATCATCATCATCATCTATTTACTACATGATTCAGTTAGTGGACCATCAGATAAAAGGTCACGGCCTTCATCAGAGAACATTTTCTTTTTTTTCTTTGCACCTTGCCAGTACATGAGCAGATAGGTGATGACTGTACTTTCATATTTTGTGACCCAGGCAACTTATAAACACTAAGTTATGCTTTCTCCCACCAGCAAGGCTGAGAAATGAAAGCAGTTAGGATGAATTCAGTGGAAACACACTAACAGGGGATACCATGTTTTGTGCTGGCATTTTTGTTCCTTGGTTAAAGTTTTCAACAGAGCTTCAAATGAGGGGCCAGATCCTGGCTCATGTCAGCCCTCCAGGCTCTTTGATGGCTGTGTTATCTGTAAGTCAAATGATAGACCAACAGCGATCGGTCTGAGGATGTTCACACACAAACACACCTCAGCTTCGCATACAGGATATACAGATGAGAAAAATGTCAAATGTTTGTATTCCTGCATGTGATCTATGGACAGCGACAGAGATCGGTCGGTCCACGTTTGTTCACAAATAATGGTGAAAGTTCAGAAAAATTCATCAATGTCTGGCAGCATCATTGGCAATTTCAATTGAAATGTTCCAATATCAAATTTTTAAGTTTCAGACTTTTAAAGATGCCTAGAACAGTGGTTCCAAAGGGACCCCCAGGATCAGGGGCTCATTGGCCTGCACGTTAAGTCCAGTCCAGACCAAAGAGTCCAGACCAACTGAACGATTCCAGACTTGGTTGCAGCGGTGTGAACGGTCCCGTTGCACCTCAGCAATGGTCGGTGGTCATTGCAGAGGAGTTCATGCACTGATAATGGCTGCGAGCTGGCGACAGTTACCAGTGTGGGGCATGACTGTAGCTGTGTCTCAAATCTCATACTTCTCTACTTAAACTTAGTATTTTGAGCACAAAAGTACGTTCACAGAAAATGTAGTGTACTACGTTCACTCAACTGGTTCACTCCAACGGACGAAAAGTTCCGTGGATCGATGGACACTTCCCACCCTCGACATCCTCCATCTTAGTGACATAGAAATGATGACCTTTGACTTTTGGAGATGGTGGTGGATGACACCAGCATCACCACGGGGGATATCACCTACCGATGGAATCCCAGCCAATGCTAACGTTAGCTTGCTAGCCAGTTAACCGCAGCACATTTGCAGGCGTTGACGTTGGGATGATGAATTGACGTCTTCACTGTAGCTTCAGGTTTAAGATGTGAGGTCAGAGATTGATGTGTTGTAAATATTCACTAAACGTGTCGGCAGTAAGGGCAGATAAAAGTTCTCCAGTGGATTTGTTGTGCTGGTCTGTTTTACAGCATGTCGCGCCGCACCTGTTGCTGTGGAAACGACAGTAGTTTCCATGATGTCTCAATGAGCAGTTGCAGCTCTGATCCTCAGTGTGAACTGGACTGTTGCTGGAATGTTCTGGTGCAAGTGGATGCATGTAGTTGCATGTGTCAAGTTGCACCTGAAATGGACGTTATCGTCCTGCTCCTACACACCTGATGGAAATGAAGTTCCACAGAAACTTGATCATGACCTGTCGGTTGAAATCAGTCACCTGCTCCTACACACAGGGTATGTTTTGAAAATGGACAGGCACACTTCCTGTACCCACATCATATATGTCTCCCAGTTTTTTGGAAAGTTACATTCAGTTGGGTTGGGGATAGTTGTGTATGACCTGTTACAACAGGAATAAACTTGTATTTTACTTCTAGTTCTTCAGGTTTTCTTTGGAACAAATGATGTAAACATGGACAGTCCCGGGTGAGTCTCATGCAGCACTTAAATCTTAGTTCTTCCCTAATGATAGTGAGCCGACACAGAAATAGTAGCTGTAGATTTACTGCACCATGTTGTTCAAAGGGTGAATAACATTCACTCAAGCCCATATTTGCATTATATTAAATAAGACCACTGAACATCCCCTGCTGGTTTATAACTAGATTCTGCTCTAGCTGAGCTCCTGCATTTAACAAGAATATTGCACAATTTGAGAGAGGGAGAGACTTGGATTTCATTGAATGTTGTCGAACTAATGAGTCTTTTTGAGGTGTTATAAAACAGACCAGTGGTGACCTACATCTCAATGAAAGCTGACAGTCTGCTCCGTCTCACACACCCACATGAGCGCACACACTCCTAATCACCTTAAACATCGTCTTATCTTTCCTCAGCTCACATACTGTACGCTCGCCTGATCAAAGAGGCAAGGCGCAGACATCAGTGTGTGTATGTGTGTGTGTTTGAGAGAGTCCATCTCAGCAGCTGCTCTGTCAGCAAACTCATCGTCTGGGGGGGTGGGGGATCCACACAGCATGGCTAAAGAACTCATCAACAACCCCAGGCATTGGGCCCGCTGTGTGGGACGAGGTGCTGCAGACTCAGCCTCTCAGCCCAGAATCCCCCTTCTGATCACATCATCACGGACCCACACATGAACATGCTTACTGCCTGCATTCACCCAGCAAATATGCTTCTCACCCACGAGGACGGCTACTTTTTAATGGGGGTTAAGATTCCAGAGTGCAGAAGCTTGTTATGAGAAAGCAGAATTTGATTTGTTATGAATGCAAAGCGCACAGCTAAAAAGCTCTGGGGGTATTTAGTCTCTGGCTGTAGGCTTAATGAGTTTTTGTGTGAGTGTGTGTGTATGTGTGTGTGTGTGTGTGTGTGTGTGTGCTGCATTTCAGTGTGTGATGCATGTGCGCTCGTCAGCAGTTGTGAGAGCATGTTTGTTTTGCACTTGTCAAAGTGTACCACAGTCTAGTGATGGCGAGTGGCTGCAGGCAGTCGCTCTAATTCGCTCTCAGAGGCCGATTCCACGCTAACGAGTCGGCGATGCCACATGCTCGTCCTTGCCCACAGCCCAGTGGGCCAGTCTCAAAGCAAACCAATTAGCCCGTCGTGCTCCGGGTCTGTCTACCACCCCCCCCCACACACACACACACACACACACACCCCACCACCCCCAGCCCTGAAAAGTCATTCTAAACTTTTCCCCCTGTCTCTTCCCTTCAAGGCTTTGAATGAAGGGGGTCTGTGACGAGGGGCATTAATAAGCCTGTGTCGCTGACATGAAAGACGTCTAGCACGGAACATCAAATACACAAGGCTAAGCTGTCTTGCCAATTAGCTAAAATAGCCATTAAGTGACAAATCTAGTAAAGTCCTGAATGCGGTTTTAATGGATGTGTTAGCACGCTGAGGGATTCTTTGTTGAAACTTCCTTCACGCTATCGTGGACAGTTTGCACCAAGCTGGAAGGTGTCAGGACTCGCTGAGTGAACCAACTAGACACGGCAGTGTTGCAGCGGTTCCACTGTGGGAGTCTCTAATTGGATGGTAATTAATGGAATGTAGGCCGATAAATACCTTTGTGAGCAGACTTGTCAAGGACACAGAGGTGATGGGAGGGAGAAGGAGCGAAAGAGAGAGACAGCTACAGGACACCTTTTCTTCCCTGTGACAGCTAATCCTCATCCCTTCATCCCTCGCTTCAGTTCCTAAATGAAACTACCCCTCCCTCAT
Source organism: Aeoliscus strigatus (assembly GCA_901007665.1). NCBI lineage: Eukaryota > Metazoa > Chordata > Actinopteri > Syngnathiformes > Centriscidae > Aeoliscus > Aeoliscus strigatus. The sequence continues at coordinate 169,981 of CAAKHB010007503.1, read as the reverse complement.
CACTCCTCCCCTTCCACTCCACTCTCATCCTCCCCTTATCAGCCCCCCTGCCTATTTCTTTCCTACCCCAACTTCACTTGTTTCCATGGAAACACAGGATAAGAAAGCGTTACTCGTAGATCATATCAAAGATTTTGAAGTGCCGAAAATATTACAATCTCGTTTGAATTGCGTTCCTAGAGTTCAGCATGATACTCGATTTTCTCCTGGCAGATATGGCATGTGTGCGGCTTTCTTCACTGTCAGAAAGACGTCGGCGCAGTCTATTCACCCACTGATGCAAACTAGAGGACCCGTTTGAGTCTGTGGACCAATGGAAGCCTCATGTTGACAGGTTTTCTTTTTTCTGCTTCTTTCTTTGTATTTTGAGGCTTTGTTGGTGTCCCACAAATGTACTTCACTAGTTCTGTCAGCCGCAGACGGCTTCATCGTGGAGGTCCAGAATTTGTGTGAGAATATTCACGTTTGTCAAAAAAATACAACACAGCAGCTTCAAACAGATCTGTGTGTTGTTGCCGGGAGTGGTCTGATAAGACGTCTCCACTCAGGTTATTGCTGAGAAGCAGTGAAGCGTGGCTCCAAGCGTCAGCCCAGTCACCTTCTACAAACATTGCTGCTGCGGTGACCAGCTTTGTACCCAGCAGGCAAATGACATAACACGCGTCCTCCCACCAACAACAAGGGTCTGAGACGTTTGCCAACACATTGTCAAGATCGCAGCAGCAGACAATCTAATTCCTGGAGTCATGTTAGTTAAAGTGAAGCTCGATTTGTGCAACGACGACTGCATATGAAGCTTTTGTGGAATTCCAGTGGAATTTATCGTTCCTCAAATGTTTCTTAAACCAGGAATTGCTGCTTGTCTCTAACTCCCTCTCTCTCCCAGAGGTTTGGTTTCATCCAGTCAGGAGTTGCGGTTACTTCCAGACCTGCCGATCCTGGGATGACTGACCCTCCCCCCATCGCTGGGATCCATGGGACGGCCTCCTCATCTCCTGGGTTTCTCCAGCCACCATCAGTGATTGGACAGATATGGAGGACCGTCACTGTTGGACTCTTTAACAGCTTTCAGAGACTAAGACTGAGATCTCTTCTTTCCATCTTTCTGAGGTTTCTGGATGTTGGGGTGAACAAATAAAATTGAGTGATCATCACTGTGTGCAGTTACAGAGGCTGAACATGTGTCCTTGTTCTTCCAGACAGGGAGTAAAGACACAGGGTCTAAGAAAAGAATGTGTAAGGACAGAGGGTCTAAGACAAGAGGGTGTAAGGACAGAGGGTCTAAGGACAGAGGGTCTAAGGACAGAGGGTCTAAGGACAGAGGGTCTGAGGACAGAGGATATAAGGACATAGGGTGTGAGGTAGTGGTGTGTTCAAAATATCGATACAGCAATATATACTCGTGGGCCTCTTTACATAGATACACGTATCGATATGGAGGCGTCAGTACCAATATTGCACATTCGTTCATAAGCTGCTCCTTACTGTGCACATTTGGACCAGAAGCACTGCTAACAGCAGAAGAAGAAAACACAACATGGAGGAAGACGATGGTGACAGGCTGTTTTTGCCACCAGTCAAATTCAAGGCTCAGATATGGGAGCATTGTGGATTTTACAAACTACCGGGAAAGCCGGATCTGGACATGACACTCGCAGTATGCAAACAGTGCCTTCACATAACCCGACATCACGCTAACATGCCGCTAGCAGGGAATGCTAGTACTAGCACGACCGCAAAACAATCAAATCTGACTGACGAAATTCCTCTCAACATCACCAAAGGCTCAAAAAAATCACTGCAGCACCGTTGTCCAACATATGCAAAGACCTACACCTGTGTAGCCCAGTTGAAAACGAAGGCCTCCGAGAACTAATGGAGAAATGTGAGCCATGCTAGGATTCCTACTCACAGCTTCATTACAGAAATCGCTGTGCCTCGTTTATGCACTGAAGTAATAATCGATTCCGTTTCAGAAGCAAGCAGAGTAGCCGTTGGACGTCGAGGGCAACACAGTCCTACATAACGCTAACATGCCACCACATTTCTCCAGAATGGGAAATGGTTTCACACCTACTCCAAAATAATAATATTACAATTCTTATTTAATATATTATTTTATATTGTTCTTATATTTTATCTTTATAATTACTACTGCTGATGGTAAGTATTAAAATAATAAAAATAATAAATAAAACTGTTTTCTTAAAAATGCATGTAAAGTAATGGAAAACATGAGGATATGTATCGCCTTGAAGGCCATGTATCAGGGAGCACATGATGTATCGCAATACATATCGTATCGTGACACGTATGTATCGTGACACGTATTGTATCGTGACACGTATTGTATCGTGAGGTTGTTGGTAGTACCCAGCCCTAGTCTGAGGACAGAGGACATGAGGACAAAGGGTGAGCGGTGTCCGTCCTGCTGCCGTACCAGCAGCAGCAATAAAATCGACCATTTCCTCCAAAAAGCTCAAAGGTCGTCTGACAGTCTGAGCTGCAGGAAGGACGTAGTCGTCCGTCAGCAGAACGTCTCTGAGGAGCCGCTGTCACTCTGCTGTGTGCAGATGATGACAGATCCACAGTGACACTAGCAGCACAGAAAGCTTTTACCGGACCGACGGCGTCCCTCCTTCACACACGGACGGGTCCTGAAGGAGACCAAAATATGAGCTGCTTGACTCGGGGCAGGCGCGTCCATATGTCCAAGGTCATCCATGTGCATGCACACACGTGCACACCCCCACACACACATCCCAGGAGGGTGGTTGGAGTCTTTACTACAGAGAATACTTTGTTTCCCCACCATCAAACTTGTTTCAGTTCTACTGGCTGGAATTTATCTTCCCTGAGCCGGAAGTTTAACACACATCTTCATGTGAGAGTAAAAGAAACTGTTCAGTCTGATACGATGCTGCAGGACTTTTTACGTGTTTAATGGTAGAATATTCTGTATTGTGTCAATTCCTGCTTCTCAGTCAGTCAGCGTCGTAGTCTACGCGGGTGTAGTTACTTGTTACAACGTGTAGGGACATTTGTGGGGCGTCGACCCTGTGCTGGAGGTACGCTGTCGATTTGACGCAGAAGCATTAATCAGCTTGGTCAGCGCTGTATAACTTCTATTATGTCCATTGTTCTCTGGCGTCAGCAGCTTCAGACGCAAAACAAGATAAAAGAATGAATGATGAAGAACACAGTCACCAAATTACACCTAATGAATTGGATTGCTGCTGATTGATGCCGCTTTCTTTCTTTCGTTCTTTCGTTCTTTCTTTCTTTCTTTCTTTCTTTCTTTCTTTCTTTCTTTCTTTCTTTCTTTCTTTCTCCCGATCAATGCTGAGATGTTTAATGAGTCAACGGTGTGAGAATGATGCTTCTGCTCTTCGAGGAGTTTATCGTGTTTTCTCACGCTGGGCCTAAAAGATTGACCCCCCCACGCCGCACCGCCATGTTTGAAGAGGTGTGTGTTTGGACCCCAGAGGACGCCATGGAAATATGCCCCACACATCTGTCTGCGCATTTCAGATCTGCCTCGAACCTCCTCCCCAGGAAGGATCGGAGTCGACACCTGCATCCGACCGCCGCATTCAGCCTCACCGGAGGACGACGTTCCCGTAAATGTCCTCCTGTCTTGTAAGCGTGTCGCGGCCTTTAAATGGACCGACTAAGAGCCCACCTGGGAATCACACAGGAAAGAGGAAGAACGCTGTGAGAGGGAGGGGGGCAGGGGTGTCTGAGGGTTAAAAAAAGGAACCGACCGTTATTCTCACAAGTCTTTACGACTCAATTTAGCGTCTGGGAAATAAAACAAGCCGAGTGTCAGCTGATATGAGTTAGTGGGAGCTGTCTCTGAGCTCACCGTGGCGACGTGGGGGAGGGGGCGGGGGCGGGTGCTCAGCATCAGCCGCTGGTCTTTCCTCACAACTTTACTTCTCCTGGCAATTTAACACATTTAGCGACATCTGTTTATTCTCTCTCGTCACATTCAGGTGAATTAAAACGCTCCGCATGCCGACACCCGCGTCTTCCAGAACACTCCGATAGGGCTGGGAGTTAATGGCACCGTCTTTCGCTCGCTCGCTTTCTGTTATTTCAGACCAATTGAGAGCACGCGCGTGGGGGCAAAGGAGGAGAGAGCCGGTAATTAAAATTCTGTTCAGCATGACAACGCTGTTTCATGCCTAATTTTTTTGCCACACGTGGGAAGAATAAGAGATGAGACGTTAATAGGTAAACAAACACTGGCGGTATGTGCATGGCGCCGCACGCTAAATCAGGTGCAAGCGGATGCAAACGGGAGCTTTAAAAGGCTCTTTTTATTCCGTCTGTCCTTCACTGACAACTGAGTGTGTGTGTGTGTGTGTGTGTTTGCAATGAAGTGCATCTGTGTGTGAGACAAGCGAGCACACATGCTTTCATGTGCTGATTCTGTGATGCGTTTACTCATTGAAAGGTGGCGCTGGTGACAACAGAGAGCCTCCTGGGACACCGTCCACTCAGCTTGTCAACTGCTGTCACTCAGACATCAGCCTCTAACGCCCCCCCCAACACGCACACAGACACACACAGACACACACACATACAAAGACAATGGCAGACAGGTGCACAGGGACCATCACTCCGCCAGTATTTAACCTCTGCTCTCTCTCGCTCTCTCTCTCTCTCTCTCTCCCTCTCCTTTTTTCTCTCTCTTTCCTTCTCTTTTCTCTCTCTCCCTTCTTTCCCTCTCTCCCTCTCCACCCTTTCTTCTTCATCAAAGCATTTCTGTCTATTTTGTTTCTCAGCTCTACAGAGAGTTATTGCTCTTGACAACGATCACGGTAGTTTATTTTCTCTCCGCTCGGCCTCTGCATGCGCGGCAGGCTAGTATTACCCTATGATATTCAAGCGCTCTCTATTAAATATGCATGAACCCTGGAGATGAAAATTAATTTTGGGAATGTTCTATCCCCTCTCTCTCTCTCTCTCTCTCTCTCTCCCTTCCTCCCCACGCTCTCTCTTTGAATGTTCAAATATGCCTTCATCTGCCTCTGTGTCAAGCCGTGAATTCCTTATTTCATTTGCTCGTGATGGTGAAACATAACACAATACGCAGGCTAAAGCCGTGTCGCCACATTGATCTTGTTAAAGCAAGAGGGGGCGACGACAAAACAACTCTGGACTAAACGCATGTAGGGGGTTTTCACACATCCGCTAAGTTTTGAACAAGTTAGCCCTAAGCTCTTAACATTCATGAATATTTAGGGCTATAAAATGGGAAAATATTAAATTGAATTATGCATGTATGAAGCGATGAAATTCGCAGCAGCACGCTGCAGTTTTCCTTGTCTTCTCTTGCAACACGATGAGAGCAACTCATCTCTAATTCTGATACGTGACCCCGGCGACCTCCAGACTCCAGACCTGAGCGAGTACGTGGGTGCTGATGCATCGATGTCCGTTCTTCTGCTCAGCAGCAAATTACAGTATTCCTCGGTGAAGACATCAGAGGCATGGCAGACAGAAAAAGAGATCGGACAAGCAGCTTGTGTAGGAGGTGAAGCCAACGCAAGATGAAACAAGAAGCGCTCGGAGAGACGGAAGTTTGCTTTCAACGATCGCACCGCTTACGTCTGTGCAGAGAACCGCAGCTCAAATCGCTGCTATTTTCAGATAGAGTCTCGAGATCAGAAGTCAGTGTCGTCCTTCCACCACAAAACCAAACTAAACACGCCAGGAAACAACTGCTTCTCTGATTAAGAATGTGCAAAGAAAGAAGCTGGAGTTCAGTGAAAGCTGGAAACGGCCACAAATCCACTGCAGCACCTCTCAAGCTCTCAGCTCTGTATTTCATTCTAATTAGTTATTCAGGAGAGCCAGACTGCTTCTTGGCAGGATCCCGATTTCTACACAGAGCTGGATGAAGAGTGGCAAAAAGTTGAAGTCAGATAATCTTACCTATCTCTGCAGTGAGTGACAACAACACTCCTTTAATAACCTTCCCCCGGTGAGGGAATAAATCCAGTCAAATCTTTGAGGTCATATTGGATTCATCATAATAAAATCATGTTTTCTTCTGTTGCTGTAACGCATCAGTGTTACTGATGATGTCATGACCCTTCAGGTTCCGTCTACTGTCTCTATTAGTGAGTCGCTGCGTCTTCAGGAGCTCTAGTGTGAAGAATCCGTCATGCCTCAGCTCTTAATTTCCTGTTTTTAGTGAATCGCTGTGGCAGCAGAAGGTTCATGTCGCCTGGATGCGCTGATGGAGGAGCAGCGGCCCGTCGCTGTGCTCACTCACCCCCAAGCACATCTGCATAACTGCATGTTTCATGAGGTTTGGTCAATGCCCAATCCATACGGCATAGGCCCCGGTGTGTGTGTGTGTGTGTGTGTGTGTGTGTGTGTGTGTTTTGTTGGTTTGGTCAGTCGTGTCTCAGTCAATCCCCCAAGACGTAAATAATTTCATTTAAAGGTGAAGATTAGTTTGAAGGTCAAATGAAGGTGCCTTTCTAAGCTGAAAGTTCACTGGTAGAGTGACTATCACGTGTGTGTGTGTGTGTGTGTGTGTGTGTGTGTGTGTGTGTGTGTGTGTGTGCGATGCTCCATAGCGTAGCATCACAGGCTCAATGAATGCGCTGTGATTGCATTCATAGCCGTGTGCTCTCTGTCACCCATCACTCTCCATGACCTCCCCGTCCCCACCGGTGACCTTGAACGACCTCACAGTTCTTATCAGGTAAAGTGTTTTTTTGAGTAGAGACTAAAGCGCCATCACTGACCCCACCTGTGTGATGAAGGTGTGTGTTTGTGTGTGTTCGAGGTCGTGTGGATCCACCGAGTACCCATGAAGTGTTGCGTTGAACGCTGACCTGACATTAACCCTATGCAGCATCCTACGGTGGTCACTTCAAGCAATAGCGACTGAAAGTGAGCGGACCTTGTTACCGCACTAACTACATCAAGAAAGGCATCATGTTCCGCTCACCAATCACCTTTACCATGGTTGTATTAGCACGGCAAACACCACGTCGCCAAGATGTGTTGCTCCAGTTTACAGTCCTCTGTGGGGTGGGGTGTGGCGCCTCGCCCCTTTCAGTGTAACCGGATGAGGTGACAACACGATAGAAGAGTCTGCATCTCTGTGTCTTTTCAGAAAGAACAAAACAAAACAAAACAAATGTATTAAAATGTGTTTGAATATATCAAATTATTCTGTAGAAGCTCAGAGCTTGTACCTACCTACCTTTGTACTTGTGTAGGAGTACATCTGTTCACTGGGTGCTGCTGTTTTTATTCGTCTGAGTTCAAAGTTCAAAGATGAGACCAAACTGCTCAGGGACTTTTCTCCACAATGCAGATACATCCTACTCTGACATCAACGCAGACCTCATGCCGTAGGAACGCCGTCGATGTGACTCAGAAGCATAAATCAGGCTTAAGCGCGCTGCCTGAGCTGGAACTGCTATTTGACATGTTTGTGTCTCCACAGCAGGGGACTGTGACCTACTGGAGAAAGGATACATATGAAGACTCTGAGCCTTTTCTCGTCAAGCACCATCTCCTGCCAGGATGCGCTCGTGGCCCAGAAAGCCCGTCTGCAGCACCCGCTCTGCAAAGCGCCTGGCATCTGGTGCAACAGACAGCCCTGCATGTTAATGCTGAGTTAATATTATTCTTATGAACTGCGAGTGACTTCGCATGTTAGCGAGCGCTCTGTCAAATTAATGTCAGTTCCATTAATGCTGCCGTCTATTTTGTGTCACAAGCAGGCTCACACCATTCTGCCGCTCTGCTCAGACGCACCAGGACAGCGATATATGAGCCGACTGGATGGGATGGGAAACTCATTCTGCCTTATTTGAAAGATTCACACCCCTACATCTCCAATACACACACATAAACACTCACGCAGGGGGGAGGGGAGGAGAATGAACGCCGTGACTCATTTATCACATCGCCCCAAAAGTACAGATGAATCCAGTGATGAAAATCTGTCCTGAGAAATGTCAGGAAGATATTAACTCCAACGCATCAACGCTGGGGCTGGAACGGCTCTGACCATTTGTCAGACCAGAGATGAGTAAATAAAGACCCGAGTCACTTTCTTTCAGAGATGAACACCAAAAAATGATGCAGAGCAAATTTCATTAGAGTGCAAATGCCATTCATTAGATCTGTCTGATGCCGGGGAGGTGTGTGAGAGGGACGGGGAAGCACAGAAGAGGGAAAAAAAGGGCCTTTTCATGTAGATCCCACTAATCGCGTCCCTTGAAATACTGCAGACTTGTACCAATAAGTGAGTTAAAGCTCAGTGGACGGACACAGCAGCGACACAGCAGAGGCTAATGGAACGGACAGCTCTCTGAGCATCCGTGGTGTCTGACTTGTGAACCGGAGGATTCTCAATTGAGAAGTCTAAATTGGGGAGTGACTCACTGGACTTGTTTTAAACCGGAGATTGTGTCGTGGGAGTCAGATGGATGAAAGTCCTGATCCGATGTTTGGATGTTTGGGGCTCCGGTGATTCACTTGTATGTGTGAGTGGCAGCGATGCAGCCAACGGGGAATGAAGTAAATCTACAATCTATATCTCCTGCTGCTCCTCGGGCCACCATGGGCGGGTTCATTTGTTCATAAATATTCACTCTGAGTGTCGCACGTGACTCATCAAGGAAAGAAGGATTCGTTGACCCTCATCGCTGTTGTTACTGCAGCACCTTCATAGGCTGCTGTGGTTTATTAGCAACAGAATGGATCGTATGTGAGATGCGTCTTTAATCTGGAAAGGCCGACGTGAACGAGCAACTTCCCAGATTCACTGCCTACTTTATAATTGGAGCCTTGTCTGAGGGCGGGTGAAATGAAGACAAAGTTGGTGAGCATGTGATGGGACTTTGATGAGGATCCTTCATTTACAACCTTTAATCAGTGCAATGAGATCAGATTCCAGAAGAAAGCTAACTGAAGGGAGGGGAAAATGAAATGCTAATTATTATTGATTTCACATCTGCATACGACCCCGTGCCCTCCCATGCATTCTTGAATCAAGCCAAATGACTTCCTAATTTCATGCTGAGAGAAGTGACCAGCAGCATGAAAGCCCCCTCACAGGGACGACGACAACACTGGAACATGGGACTTGAGGCGCTGTTTTGTTCAGAGGTGTGGCTGAGAAGCAGGATTAGGCACACTGGTTTAATTTAAGAATAATTATTCTGGGGGAGGGGGGTGTCTGTGGGGAGGAAAGGTGATTCAGGTAGCTTTTTCTTCAAATTACATTTCACATCACCACAGTGTCGCAGCACGACAGCCCCAGAATGCTCGTATACGCATGTAATTACTGGCAGTTAAGAAAGAAAGAAAGACAATTTAGGTGCGGAAAAGCGGCCAAATTACATGTACACACAATTAATACACCCATGGGAAATTGATTTTTTTCCCTTCTTTTTTAAATGATAAGATTAATTCCTAATTGGAGCAACTCACACATTCACACAAGGCCTCACACAGTTAATCTTCTTTTAGTAATAAGCCAGTGAAAGAACACAACTGGACAGCGACTGATGGAGGGAATCCGTGTCATAATGGACCCAGTGAACCCGGGACACCCAGGATGGAGCAGTGCTCTGCTGCCACCTGCTGGCTGAGCGGTGAAACAGCGGGCACCACCTGCTGGAAACATTTGATTTTATTCTCAATTTAAAAGGACGCGCTACGTCCTAGTGTTTTACAAACTGGGCCCTTTCCAGAAAACCACTTTAATGAAAAATTGTGAAGTTTATAATTAAACTGACCGAAACAGATTAAGCGGAAACTAACAAACTGAATTCAAATATGAAACTTTAAAGACGATTGGTTTGGTTTCTGCCAGTTTATGTGGAAAAAAAAAAAAGATTTAAAACTGCAGTTTTCCTCATATCACAATGAAAAACTCTGGGTAATCACTAAATTGTAATTTTAGGTTAAACGCTACCTTCAAATAAAATGTACTATTTAGCGACTCAAAAAGAATGAGGTGTTTTCACCAGCTCGTCTGATTTGTTTCAAATTGACAAACCTTTTTTTACTTTGTACAGAATTTATTTGTCATCTGCAGGCTTCACAGTTTGTCTACTGTTAATGAATTGAATGGATCAAAATAAATAAGGAACGACAGTGACGCATTGGGTGGGTTTCACTTCTCTGATTTTATTTTGTGGGAAACATTAGTCTCTTACACATCGAACTTGTTGGTGCATGGTGACAGCTACTCCGTTAGCAGTGCCTACAGTTAATAATTTATCCGTGTTTACAAGCAAAATAAACAATGTTAAAAAGATAAATATTAGTTTCAGTGTAGCACAGCGCCCCCCCCCTCAGTCCTCTTGACCTGCAGTAGTAGCTGTATTGCATCAGTCTCACATACATGTGCGGAGCCTCACACTGTTTTTTACAGCAGACACACGTCTGTCCTCAGCTCAGCGCCTGTCGAAGCAACTGGAGACGGGGAAAAGTGCATTTTCAAAACAACCATGACACTAAATGTCCAGGATACGCAGGTGTTATGTGTTTGGGACTAGATTACACTCTCAGACAAACAGAGGTGTGGCTTTGGAGCTGATGACAAACACAGAGGGAGAACGGCCAATCAGAACTGCTCAAGTCGTTAGTCTGATCAACGCGTCCACTGACATTAACCAACTGGATTACACAGGCGTTCACATGGCCACGGAGGCGTCCGACTCTTTGGGCCGGTTGCGTACAACGTGCTCCAGCTGCCCGGAGTCAGACACATCGTAGCTCGTCTTGTACTTGGCGAGAATCTTCATCAGAGGACGCAGCTTCAGCCACCACTGCTCCTTAGGGATCCTGTGACTGCAGACAGACATCGAAGAACCAACATGTCACTTCTGACCACATGACCGCACAAATGAGTTCAAGTCAGTGTTTAAAAAGCTCCATCTGGACAACATCAATATGCAGTGAACTGGATCAACAATCACTCAGAAAGCTACACGGGAAATTAAACGCTCTATGAAATGTCCAATTAACAGTCAGAGGCCTGAAATGATCATTTCACTATCAACAATACCATTATTTCTTTGTTTACAAGCAATCGAACTCTGTGTCCTCTTTATTATCTGCAGCTATGACTATTAGTTTGACTGAACCTCATCCGGTTGAAACGGATACATACACAAAGTCCGTGTCCTCTCTGAGCTGAACCACAGGCTGGAAGACCAGAGCCCTGCGGCGCATCCCCAGCAAGCAGCAAGAATCCTCCGTGTTTGCAAACACTCTGCCTGCAGGACGGTAACACAGCAGTCAGAGGTGGAAAGACGACGAGACGCTGAAACACACAGCAGCTGGGGTGTGTGTGTGTGTGTGTGTGTGTGAGGGGGGGGGGGTGCTGCATAGAGACAGTGAGCAAGGAAGTCGCACTAACGACCAACAACCAAGAAAAGAAAGGAAACTAGTCTGCATGGTGTGAAGGAGACAAACAGGTATCAGTGGGACAGACTGTTGGACACCAACCAGTCCACTGCGACGGACAGAAAGTAACATCCTAAACAGGTACAGAAGCACAAAGAGTCCACTCAGCTTCCTTCATCACACCACACGTGGTGTCAACCATTGATGAGGTTGATGTATTTCATCCTGCACACAAATGTTTTGATTTTCAAGTGTGTTCAGCCTCTAACAGCAAATACTGAAAAGATAAGTCTTGTTTTCAATGAGCAGGGGTTTGTAGTGTTTATTTCCACTGGTTCACAGTGTACCGGTGGGTTCTCCTGAGGTGGTTCTCAGAGAAACTTTGCCAACTGTCTCTGTAACAGGACGTCAAAGACGGCGACTTTTGGATGACTGGACGTGAAATGGTTCTGTTTGGATGTGCAGGCGAACATGAACAACAGTAACACAAACATGTGGCAGGAAGCAGGAGCAAACGTGTGTGTGTGTGGGGGACATGTACAGACACACTGCGCTCTCATATGTCCAGTCCAACGCTGACAGGAGGACTGGACATATCACAGCAGCTGCCTACTGAGGAAACAAGCATGGACATGGAGCTACTTGTAAAGATGGTCATGGAGCCAGCGTGAAACAAAAAATAGATGGATTTACCTTCATCTTATGTCATCCATGTGTAAGGAAACAAAACAAAAAAAAGAAGGGATTTTAGCTTTCACACACTGTTAGCACGTGTTGTCCTCTGAGAGGAAAAAAAGCATCAGACTTGGTGACTCCATGACAGATCTGGGGAAACGCCACGCCTCACTGGGAGGGACCTACAACATTTCACTGATATGGAGCCAGCGATGGGACCGTACCTTGTCTGAACGTCTCCACCAGCTTTTTCGAAACCCACTGCATCGCCTTAGCAGAGATCTTGGTCCCGAAGTTACGGTCAAACGGAGATGGCGCTCCTCCCTTTCAGAGAAATATACAGACGTGTTTTTTTAAAAAGAAAACAATGTGAGGATGACACACGTGTGTTTGTCACAGATCTTGTTCCGTTTGAAAGGGGAGAAAACATTTTTTTCCCCATTTGAAATGTATTTGTTCACTGTTAAAACACCTTAAGACACCCACAACTCGATTCTTATTTTACCTCCCTTTTACATCCCATTGCTTGCTGCAGACATAAACCAACAAAAAGCTCCTCCATGTAGAATAAGTAGTGAAGAAATGTAATTCCCTTTGTTGCTACGGGGAAGAAAAGTGATATTTATTGTGTCAACCTGCTGCATGTGTCCCAGCACGTTCTTCCTGCAGTCAAACACTCCTTTTCCCTCTTCAGTGTACAGCTGATAGATGAAGTCTGTTGTGTAATTTTCGTTACAATTCTCATTCCTACAAACACACACAAAGACAGAAACAGTTACATGTGTGTCTAGGACTTAACAAGTGTGTTTTGGATCTACACCACTCCAGAGGAGAATCCTGAAAAGGATTGTGGGTAATCTGCTAACTGGCTGATTCCAGATCAGCTCAGGATGTGTTATTTCTCTTCTGGAAATGCTTTAACTACTCTTCTGTCTGTCATCCCGTATCAGTGGGTGAACATCCATCCTTCCTGCCAATGCCTGTATTTCCTTGCGCACACACACCAGGATTGAAAAGCACCAACTGTTACTGACTGATCGGTCTACAACACGTCTCAGGGGAAGTGGTATCAGAAGCTGACACTGGACCTTGTTGTTGGAATGTGGACCTGTTCCACTCACTACTTTACCTTTGGTCACCCCACAATTGATTGTGTTTTTTTTCTGGGTCCTTCATGCCCCTTGTGTCCCCATTCTTACTGTTGTCATGCTGCTGGAAATGTGAGCTTCGCTTGGAGATTAATAAAATTACTGATCTATCTGTCGGTCTATGTGACTGGGAGCATCAACATGACGATGTGTCATGTCGTAGAAAACACTGCAGTTGTAGCACACACGCTTTCTTTGACCTCATCGGCATCGACTCAACTTCCACCACCTGTCTGTGAACAGGACACAAGCTGTTAAGTTGTACACCACTGTTTCCTGACTAAAGTCATGTTGTGAGGATGTGTGGTCTGTTGCCTCCATAAGAAGTATTTACTAGAACATCTCCTTCAGTGCTGCTCAGTGGGGTTTCTCACCTGAGCACGAGCCCTCTTTGAATGCTTGTCTTCATTTTCTCTGTCAAATGCTCGACATTGGCCTGCGGGACCCAACAGTAACTATTAGTAATGCTGCTCTGCAGTGAGGGAAAAGCGGGTTGATGTCGCCCTCTAGTGGCTGAAGCAAGAAGCAAACTGTTGTCAACCACTTGAGGAGAGCTGAGGAGAGTTGTGGAAAAGTACCAGACATGACGTGCTACCTGCAGATCTCTGATGTCAAACGGCTCCTCGTAGATGTAGGCTGCATCGGCACCAGAGGCCAGGCCAGCTACGCTGGCCAGGTACCCACAGTAGCCCCCCATGGTCTCAATGATGAACACACGCCTCTTTGTCCCACTGGCCGACTGCTTGATGCGGTCGCAGGTCTGCCACATGCACATAAGCTCACAGCGTTAGTACTGAATCTGATAGGGCTAACACAGCAACATTACAAGTGGGACGACTCAGATGTCCAACGGAAACACATTTGGTAGGATTAAAAGTGAAAAAACATCTGGTGAAGATCAGCATATTCAGGCTGGAGGGGGTGTGACCGATGTCTGACTGACAGCAGCGTCTGTGTACTTCACAGCACACGACGACATGTCGTGACCCCCCTCCAACGTCTGACAGTATCACTAAGGTTTCAAAGCGATCCATCAGGTGGACGTGGGCGCGATAGAAATGAATTTCAGTTGGACAGAAGAGTAAAACATTGCATACACAAATCCAACATGTTTCAAGGCCGACATGCTTCGAAAATCAGGCAGATTCAGGCTGATATCTGTGGAACTCGGGTGTGACACTTTTTAGGTTTTTATATTAATTAAACCTTTATGCTTGTAAAACTCCTGCACAGTATCAGCTGAGCAGTGTTAAAGGGGCATTCCACCGTGTTCCCCTAGAATAAAGTTAATACGTCCAAATACAGGCTGCAGATATTCTGTATTTACACACCACCTGTTGAAACATGGTGGAATGCCCCTTTACAGGTTAACACACTGTCAGGTCACGGAACTAGCAGTGTTGGGAAGGTAACACTGGAGCTGTAGCTGGTTACAATTACAACTTCCCCTGTTTACAATGTAACAGCTGTGATTCAACGTAATTTAACTTATTTCATTTGTTTTCTGAGTGTTGAATGAACGCTCTCAAATGTTTCAAATGTTGAGATGTTTGAACTTGCGGCAACACTGACGCCTGTCAGACTGCTTTAAAGTAACAAAAAACATCAATGCACATCGTTAACATACATTCATATACTGAATGGGGAAAAAATGACCCCAAAAATATTATTATTGTTACACAGACTAGTTTTCTGCAGAAATCCTGTAATGCTGTTCCATTTACAGTAAGTAGTTCCTCCCCACCACTGGTCACTACATACATGTACGAGGCTGCTGGGAGTCCTTGTGAACTGTACTGAAACTGTTCTTTTAAACCCTGACAGGTCATTGATTTAAGCCCCTTCATCGTCTCTGTACAAACAAGGTGAACAAAGCGGTTCAGCTGCCTTACCTCCACGATGGCATTGAGGGCTGTGTCTGCCCCGATACTTAGATCTGTGCCCGGTACATTGTTACTTATGGTGGCAGGCAGCATACACATCGGGATGCAAAACTCCTCATAGGTAGCACGTGCTTCAAACAGCTGCAGCAGACTCTCAAATGCCTGAAGCGGCAGTATATGGAAACACGTTAGAGCGGCAGGAGGTCGGCCGTTGAGTTTTCTGGAGCGTATCCTGCCATTTCGGCTCTTTCCGTGTGATAGAAGCTATGGCCTCCCTTTGGCAGAAACGACGAGGTGACAACGAGATGGAGCAGAAAGTGGAATGGAAAGAGGGACGGGACAATGGATGAGTGATGGATAGAAAAAAAGAGAAAGCAAGAAGAAACACAAGACGCAGCGGGGAGCAGGAGGTGTGGATGGTGTGTTTTTGGAGGTGGAGGACTTCATGAAGATGGTGGCCAGGTGAGGATTGAGGCTTTTTAAAGTCCCATGGCTTCGGCTGACCGCCGGACCTGCTCTGCTAAACAACGTGTTTATCCCAGAGGAGAGTCAGAGGACAATGCACGTACTTTTTGACCCATTCCACCCGACACACTCCTCAGGTGAACTGTCCTACCAGTTGCATGCTGTTAGAGGACACAGTCAGGCAGGCAGAGCACACATGGCGGTGACGGCGCACACAGCATGCCTCCATGTTTTCACTGACCCACTTACCTGTCGGGGAAGGGAGGGATGCTATCCTGTCAGTATCAGTGTGACCGTACACTTCACAGAAACTGGTCATGTTTCGGGAGTTTTTTTGTCCAGATGTGACTGGTTTTTACCCCCAATGGCCCACTACCAGGCTGAGTGAGCGACTTCTCCCTTCTTCATCAGTCATGGCTGGTATATAAAGTGTGTGTGTGTGTGTGTGTAGTCTACTCTGGTTCCCGGCGCCATCACTTACAGTAGTGATGGCATTCAGAGCTGTGTCAGCCCCAATGCTGAGGTCTGAGCCCGGCACATTGTTGGAGACAGTGGCTGGGACCATGACCATGGGAACACAGAACTCGTCATATTTCCCGCGTGCTGTTAACAACTCCAGGAGCGACAGGAAGGCCTGCAGGGCAGAGCCAATAGGCTTTAGTGTCTGCGCACCCGCAGCTGTGGCACGTTGGTGTGGTGAGGAGGTGCTACTTGGCACAGGGGAGGGAAAGACAAGAGTGGAGAATGCCAAGGGGAGGAGCCAAGCCTATCAACACGAACAGCAGCGAAACAGACAGGTACTGCTCCACACACACACACACACACACACACACACACACATCTCTCTCTCTCACACACACGCCAAACTCATTGATGGTCACTCGCCAAAGGAAAAGCTGGTGAGCATCTACATGGGAGCATGTGAAAAGGCTGGAAGAAAGCGAGTGCTCTCTGTTTTCCACTAAAACGTATACAGTTCTTTTTTTGTTATTTCTGTTGGATTCATTTCTTTTCACTAAATATAGATTCTAAAATCAAGAATCCAACATTCTACTAATGCTACTGGTTTAAGTGCAGAAATATATGATATACATGATCAAATATGATATTGTTAGATTTGGCAGAGAACAGGTCATCATGGACATGGGAAATGGGATATGACTGATGGAAACAATTGATATCAAGCTTTACTGACAATTTTATACTACATCAACTTATTCTGGTCACAGAATACAACAAGCTGCTTGTCAGCTACACCACAGGTTTAAAGTATAAATGACATGATAGAAGAAGTGATGCAGGGCTCTTGTATTGTAGTGTTTTTAAGCTGAGCTCGTTGTCAAAATAGAGAATGAAATGCATCTAATAATGAACAGAAGACATTCAAACATACCTCAAATCCACCGATAACTAGTAGAGCATTTATGTTGTGCTCTCGCATCTGTTCAGCGATTTTGTCAACATGCTTTGCAGGAAGTGTTCTGAGGAAGACACAATTCAGCGGTTCAAACAATACAACACAATGTGAATCTGACCAGCTGGAGTGTTTCTTAGCTTCTCACACGTCTTTTACAAATACTGTGACCATCTTTAACTGTAGCTATTAGAACTAAGATTTGTGTTTGGTTATGTTATTCCCTGATCAAATGGAGCCTAGATGTGCTATGATTTACCTTTTAGTGCCCAACAGAGATCCACCCTGTCCTGTCCATCCACCAACATCAGCCCATTTGATCTCCTTTATCTGAAACAGAGCAATCATTTACAAGCTGATGTTTTAATGAAACTCATTGCAAGAACTACTTCTATGTACCGTATTCTTTCATTATCAGTGTCTTGCAGTCTGGGCTTAAAAAAAGGACTGCCGGCCCGGTGTAGTAGCGAAAGCTGCATTCTCAGACCTCCTGGGGTCTCGCTGCAGATTGTTAAGAAAACAGTACATTTTCCAGACACGCTCTCTGACTTCATGTCAGGAAGTGGAGCAGAGTCCCAGAGAGATGAAGTACAAAATAATCCATTTCTCCTGCTGGTCTAATCTTCTCAGGGTCAGATGGCTGCGACACACACACGCACACACAAACACTTTAACTAAGCAGTGGTACAGGAGACAGTTTGATGAAGATAAATGGTTCATTACACACTGGCCTTTGAATTGGTGCCCCACGGACTGAAAGGAATTAAGGCTTCTACGTGTGGAAAGGTCAGGGAGGAATATGAACTAGGAGTGTGAAACCACTTTTACCAGTGTGGAACAAAAAATATAGATTTCTCAGGTTATGCAGGTTGTCACCACGCACGCATG
>CAAKHB010007503.1:135573-145950 GCA_901007665.1 Aeoliscus strigatus | reverse complement strand
AACACATTTTGTAGTGTAAAAGTTTTCCAGTCTTTACTGATCTTGAGTATATGTCAACATGTGTAGTTGTGTGTGTGTCTGAGTTTATTGTCCGTGTCTTAGGGACAAATTTTTTCCCACCACAGCAAGAAACCATGTTTGGTCAAAAGGTTTCCGTACTCCTCCTCCAGGCTGTGTGACTTTCAGTTACTCTGTGGTTAGTCAGAGTGAACTCACTAACCAACAAGGCCCTGGTGTGTTGTGTGAATGTTAATGGCAGGCGAGTGAGGAGGCCCGACAGTAAGGAGAATGGACGGCGTTTGGCCCACAGCAGGCAGACAGGAACTTGGCCGACAGGGAGAAATGTAATCAATGGACCGATGGACTGAATTTTGTTTCTCTACACAAACTGGAAAACACTGTATGTCTACTGACCCCCCAGTAGTGTTGTTACTAAGCAACATGAAGACCGCTGAGGCAGCAGAGACATCAGCATTGAAAGAAACGTACAACACAAAGAGTAGACAAACTTTTGGAACATCTTTTAGCATGTTTTTTTCCCTACATGACAGGTTAGAGAATCAACAGTGAAGCTGTAACTAGTAGATATAGATTCACTATTTACCAGCCGCACGTTTTATTATGTAATCAATCACATGCTGCCTGGTTTTATCTCAGATATAACAGAGGAATCAGTCAATCAAATACCAAACATGTCCTCAGTCGTTCTTTTCGAGCTTTAAAAATGTTAATGAAGTTCAACAATCGCCGAGTTTGTCTTTCCTACTCTGCATAACTGACACGTTCTCCTGTTGAGTGAGTGAAAGGAATAAGCCAAGGCTACATGATGTTCTCTGACACTGATGTTCAGCTCCTGTCATGCATGTCATACCCTCACTCAAGGGCCAACTAAATACTTTGATTTGTGTGTGTGTGTGTGTGTGTGTGTGTGTTTACCTTTACGGTGCGGAGAAAATAATGATAGGCGATACACAGTATAAATTACACCTAGCTCTACAGTAAACACCATCTTGGCACAGAGAATCAGACGTGCTGTGCTCCCTGTGTGAAATTTCTCTGGGGGCTATAGCTTCATCTAAAAATTAAAAACATGCACTAGGTCACCTGGAGACCTCAAACTGCCCATAAACATTTTTCTGTTCATGTATTGTATGTCAGGCTGTCATCTGGGACTAGAGCCAGCAAGTGGTGTTATGAATGAATGAATGGAGACTACAGTTTGAATGTAACTGATTAACTGTGTTTAATTGCAAGATTATGTAAGATTATGTAACCAAAAGCTGTAATTCCATGGATGTAATTATTTGGGGGTACTGGGGACATGGACCCTCTCAACTTGGATAAAGGTGATAGTTAAGGGTGGTTTAGACATTTGTAATATATTATTTTAAATGTATTGTAGTATAGTACTGCCCTTCGTCATGTATTATTGCAGTGTTTTCAGACAATGTACCATTTGTGAACCTCCTTCAGATCCATGGGCAGAAATCTACAACGGCATAGTCCCTTTGTTTCCCCCCTTCACTGTAATAACATCACCATGTGTTGGGCCTCATGTAACTTGACAGTTATGAAGTGAATGAATATTATTCAGAATATGATTATTTATTGAGAAATAAAGTTAAAGTTAATTAGCACAACACCATGCCAATGCTCATGCTAGCGTGCTAGGTCAGTGAGCATCCAAACTAGCTTTCTATTCTATACCATAGCAGTCATAATTAGTATTTTTATGGGGTTCTATTTTCATTTTTCAGTCTACCCCCACCTGAACACAGTGAAGAATGAACTGGAACTTGATTGCGTTGTATGTGAAGAGGAGAGAATTTACTCCTCTGGGGTCAGGGGTCAAGACATCAGGCAAACGACTTTGAGTCATAAACATAAACTTAATAACTCCTTGTTTAAAGAATATATTAAGTCGAAATGTAATCTTACATTTCTCCAGATTAAACTATTAGAGGTAATTATTTACACATCTTGCATAGATCGTGACTGGAACGTCTGAGACAAGGCGTACGTTGATCACGTGCTCCGGGTTTCCTCTGTGACGTCACACTCGCTGCAGAGACGCGTCGCGGCAGGGATGTCTGCGGCTCATCACGTACACAGGATACACACATCCCTACACGTCCCCGATGGGAACGCCAATCCATTCTGTCAATGTGACGAATGCGGTTTCACGTCACGTTCATATCAGTTTGTCCGCTGCCAGCTCAACCTACGACCACAACAACCGCAATGCAGCCGCCTACACGTTCATTGTCGAAACTCAATTACACAGTTAGTTGGCCGTTATGAATAAGTTTCATCAAGTCGTCGGTTGTGCTCTAGTCCGGCCCGTCAATTGATATCCACGGCTCTGACCTTGAGAGCCCGAATCCGCTGAGCGATAAAACGCATCCAAACACTGACATCGGAGGATGCTGCTAGCAGGTTAGCATGATATGCCAACGAGCTCCCTGTGTGGGCAGCACATAACCTTGTCGTTTTACCGTTGTACACTTAGCACCGGCAGCGGAATGCTTCGGCCATTTCCGGACAAAAGGCCGTTCAATCCGTTAACAGCACGGCTTCGCACAGGTGCAGCCGGCCGTGTTTCCGCCGTCTAAGGCCCGTTCAGCAGGTACAGTCATATCTGCCGAGCCGGTTTTACCTTGAGCATCCCCACCGCTCGTCAGCACCGCGATGGCTTTCCCCGCTCCCGACAGGTTCTCAAAGAAGATTTTCTTGGTGTCCGGCTGTGCCATTTTTCCGGTGTTTTTGTGTAATCCAAGTCCAAACGATGAAATTACACAGGTCCACGTCCAACAGCAGAAAAGGTGAAGGGCAGCAGTCGTCCGCCCCCTCTACCCATGAATGCCCGCTGTGCTCTCTCCTTCTCCCTGTTCCGCATCCATCCGACGATTAGCATAGATTGACTGTGGAGGACAGTGATTGGCATTGTCTTGAACCAATCAGATTCCAGTTTAAGCGGCTTTCTCTTTATATGAGCCAATTACAATAGAGTCATTCGCTCTTGTGGGCGGGACTATAGTGACGTCATTTTGAAAAAGACAAACCACATTCTCCCATCAGTCAGTAGACAGCTACGCTGCGTGCTTCTGGTCTCATTGAGACTACATGCATTCAGTGCCAGTTTCCTCTATAAGTCACTCATTAA
This sequence comes from Aeoliscus strigatus, assembly GCA_901007665.1. Taxonomy (NCBI): domain Eukaryota; kingdom Metazoa; phylum Chordata; class Actinopteri; order Syngnathiformes; family Centriscidae; genus Aeoliscus; species Aeoliscus strigatus. The sequence goes on along the minus strand of CAAKHB010007503.1, from coordinate 142,787 downwards.
GAGTGTGAACGTCAGCAGCAAAATTATATTACAGCTATACAACAGATTTTTTCCCCCCAGAAAATACGTTAAAAACCTTCAGGCCTGAAGAAACCTGATGAACTTACATACAAACACTGCAGGTTGAAATATGCTGCATTTTGAAAATGAAATGAAAATGAAAAATATTCACTTGTGCAAACACAAATAATGTTGACAATTTATAAGAATAAGAATCACAGGTAATGTTCATTCATTCATTCAACATCTTCCAGTTGTTTCGCTGAATCCGATCCCAACATCAGGGTTCACCCTGGACGAGTCACCAGCTCATCAGGGACACATGAAGGACAGACAACCATTCACACTCACATTGACACCTATGGGGGATTTACAGTGACTAATTAACCTCAGCAGGATTTTGGAGGTGGGAGTAAGCTGGAGTACCCAGAGAGAACCCACACAGACACAGGTAGAACTCCACATGGAAAGAACCTGGAATCAAACCTGAGACCTTCTTGCTAGGAGGGAATAGTGCAAACAAACCACTGTCTGTGTGTGTGTGTGTGTGTGTGTGTGTGTGTGTGTGTGTGTGTGTGTGTGTGTGTGTGTGTGTGTGTGTGTGTGTTTGTGTGTGTCTGCACATATACGTTGTAGAAAAAAACAATCTGTCAGAGAATTAAAACAAAATCAACGTGAACGTCCAACCTGCAGTTTCATCTCATTGACATTGCACATACACGTCTGTGCTCGATGGTGCCACCTGCTGATATCAATAAGAATCGCAGCTCATCTTGGCGCTGATGGAACCTGTGCCTGCTACTTCTGTTTTTTAGTTCCCCTCCCACACTCCAGCAATCAGGCATCAAATTGAATGGATTACAATGATGGACAACTGACAGGACACACACACACACACAAATAAAATATATCAAATCATTATTAATGCGACCATTTCATTCAGATCTCTGATGAATTTATGTGTATTTTTAGACGTTCATATCTGCTTTCATTTAACTTTTTCGCTCCTACTTTCACTGCACCCTGATTGTTCAGTGATGGACTTCCCTCATAAGAGCATGCTGTTTGTGTGTGACGTCCCCACAAAACCCATTTCAGCAAAGAGATCATGTCAAAAACATCCTAGATCACAACACAAATATACTCATTTCTTTTTAAGGCCTTGCTGTTTATTCCTTTTTTCCTACAACAGCAAATTACAGAAGCAGTATTTAAAATAAAAGTCTCATTTTCTTGTTTTTGTAAAAAAAAAAAAAGATCTGCACAAAATCTTTATGCCAGTACAAAACGGAGTGGTAATATGCCATGTAAATGAGGGGGATCTATAATGCATTTTTCAATAATGAAAACAGCTCAATATTCTTCATATTTCAGAATTATATGAAATAATCTGAAACTGTATATATATATATAAAACATGAAAGAAAAGAACATGTCTTTTTTTGTTTTTGACTTTCTCCTTTTTTTGTTTTTTTTTTTTGCAAATGAACGCTATTAACACATAAACTCTTAAATATATTTATCAGTGCAACAGTTTCTTTTGAGTCCACGCTACAGTATCCATTCTCTTCTAGTTTTAAACACTGTCAGAGCTACAGTCCTCCACAGCCCAAAGCGCAGACGTCATGGTGTAGAGGAAAAGTGTTAAATCGGAAACCCAACAAGCAGAGAATGTGTTCACCACGGCACAACACACAAATCACACAGATGGAGAAGATTTCACCCCTCCCAGGATCAAGAGTCTGATTGTGGTGGTGTGAACGCCACAAAGATCCAGGTCCCATGGGAACTTTGTCCTGATGCTGTAAATCTCACACAGATCGTCCCACCACACATCTGACTGGAGAGTTCATGTGTGACTGTGACACACACGTCTCCAGCTTTCCCTTCTTGGTTTCCAGTTTGACTGTTGATCTATGGTTGGTGTGTGTTGGTGTGGTGTGCGTGTGTGTGTGTGTGTGTGTGTGTGTGTGTGTGTGTGGGAGGGGGGGATCCTTTGGTGAAGCCACAGAGGAAGGCCTGGTGACGCTGCTCAGTCCCCAATGTCCCATCCCAATGACATCACAATGTTATGGCTGCTACACGTGAAACGCGTAAAGAGAGTCTCTGCGGCGCGATGGGCCGCCAGAAGCTACAATAAAGCACGTGAACAATACAAACTGGGTTCATGTGTGTTCGGCTAAAGTAATGATAGCACCAATCGTCAGTTAGTGTGTCAGTCCCTCGTCTGAGAGGCCATAGGATTCAGTAACAAAGTGCATTCAAGCTGCATTGTCTCGACAGCAGTTCTTCAGTGAACAATCCACAGTGACAGTTGGGGGAAATGAAAGATGATTGTTGCTTGTTTTTGGTTTGTTGGCAGATTTTTTTTTTCTTATTTGACCACCATCGATATGAGCACAGATATGAGAATTCATAGCAGAGAAATGAGAAATGCAGCAGTGACGGATTCACTCATGTTTTCTGTTTCTATTCATTCATCCTTTGGTGGCTGTCAGGCGTTTGGATGACAGATGGTTCAAAAGCACATAGAACTTGCTGGAACAATGAAAACACAAACAAACAAACAAATAAAACATGCTCATCAGAGCGATATAATTTAAAAATGAAAACCGAACACTGTCACATCCACAACACAGTCAGATTGTATTTACATACAGGAAACCCATTTAAAAAAAGGGATACTGCTGTTTTTTTCCTTTTTCCTTTCATGAAAAAGGGCAACCAAATATATTAAAACTTATTTACAGTGTGTGTTTTTTTGTGGACAGAAACAACTAAAAATAAAACAAAACTGACAGATTCGATTCCATTTTTAAAGTACTGTGCCCATGTTTCCTGCCATCATACTTGAACCTACGCACGGTAAAAAACAACATCCACATAAACAGAAAAGACCAACTGAGATGTACGAAAGGCACTGTTAGAACTGTACGCCACTATGGACGGGACACTCTGGGGCTAGCGGGGTAAATGTTTATGAGCACACCCTGTTTGTCATCATGTGGGGCAAATCTACAGTTTTGCCGGATATGATTCATTTAGGATTTTGATACGTCTCTTTAAAAATAAAAGGAAAAGGAAGGGACAATTGACTTTATGAACTGATAATAAAAAACATTTCTTTCCCAGAAAATGATAAATACTTTAAACATTATTAATAAATTGGTCTCAACACCAGCATCCGATTGTAAAAATGAATGAAAATCAAAATAGAAAATTAAAATATCATCTAAATTATCTGTACATATTTTTTTCTGTATTTATTTTGTACACAGTGTCCCCTACTGGTAGGTTCTTTTTACTGCAGCTCCTGAGAAAACCGTGGATCAGTCCCAGTTGGTTCCTGAACCTGTCCCCCATCCAGAGTTGAGGGTGACAGACATCCATCACGCCTGCCTCTTGTGGAAAAACGAGAGCGTGTGTCTGCAGCCAGTCCTGCGCTCGCTCTGCAAGCTCTGCAAGCTCTGCACGTTCCACAGTCACACAGACAAAGACACTCTCACGCCTCTGAGTAGGAACTCTGTACATTGAGTTTGTCTTTCTTTAACTTGACCCCATCCACCAGCTCAAAGTTATAGTTCTCCAGGGCTGATAAGTTTCTGTCCGACATGCCGCCGTGTGAGCAGGCGCAGTACAGGACCACGCCGCAAATGGCACCCAGGAAGACCCCCAGGGCGGACATGGCGATGATGGTGATGAGGATGGGGTCAAGTGTTTTCAGCATGTTGCCTGCTCCGCTGATCTGATTGGTCTCTACAAAGTCAGGGTATTCGGTGATGTCGTCAACTGGAAAGAGGACGTAAAAGGGAGAATGAGATGTGAAGGTATCAGTCTAAAGCTGGATTTATTCTTCTGTGTCAAATGAATGCACAGCCTGCAGCGCACCCTACACCGAATCCTACGCCATACCCAACGCCATACCCTACACCGAACCCAACGCTGTCCCCTACACAGTACCCGAAACCATACTCTACATGGTACCCTACAACGTACCGTATGCTGTACCATACACCATACCCTACACAGTACCCTAAACCATACCCTACATCATACACTACGCCGTATCCCCACACCGTATCCTACGCCATACAATACACGGTACCTTACGCTGTAGCCCTACACGTACCTTACACCACGCCACCCCCTACACCGTACCCTAAGCCTACCATACACCTACATGGTACTCTACACTGTATCCTACATGGTGCCCTACGCTGTACCCTACACTCCAGATGGTGTGTTTTTCACAGTTATCACTGTTTGTCTTTGTTTTCTTCAAGCAATCGTAACTGAGAGTGTTACCGCACCACCTCATGTTCTATGATACACAAATCACCTTTATGACGGTTGTATTTTCTTGGCAAACAGGCGCTGCTCCAAGAGCAAGTCATGGATTTTAACATGTTCTGCATATTATTAACTGATTTCACAGTTTCACAGTTGTGTGAAATGAACAAATCTTAGGGCAGATTTCAGGGAGACTGTGGTGAGTCTCAGCAAACTTGTCTTTTTTTTTTTTAAATATTCCATAAAAAAACAAGTAACTCACGGTCGTGGCAGACCACCATGGGGCCTCTGTGGACCACCAGTGGTCTGCGCACCACAATTTAAGAAATACGGCCCTACGCCATAGGCAACACGTTGACCCATTGAGTTGAATTGATGCAGAACCATTAATCAGGCTTTAATGAGCACTGGACATAAAATGACTTACGGATTTCATTGGGTCTGTCCTCTGGCAGCACCGGCTCAGTGGGGACGTCTGGATCTGTTGAAACAGAAATTCCACTTAAGTCCAATGTCCAAATAAAACAAACTGCACATTGTTTGTAGGAGGACTGATTCTCACCTTTACAGTCGGCCAGGCTGAGGCCGTCAAGCACCTTAATGTCATCCACAGCAATATCTCCCCAGCTCTTTCTCGCCACCATTCCTTCAATCACCACCTTCAAAAAACACAATAAAGTCACTTTCCTTCAAAGATATGAGCAGCGGCACTAGTCAAAGGCAGTTTTTCATTTTACCTGATAGGGTTTGTTTGTGCGGGGCACAAGCACACGGCCCTCCCTCCACCGGTTTCCTTGGTGACCGCTGACAGTCCACAGCAAGATGTCAGCTGGTCCGTCCACTGTCTGTTTGCGCTGTTTGATATGCAGTGCGCCGATGTGCGACCCGAACATGTGGTACCAGAAGGACACACACAGGTCTGAGTCCGGGGAGCTGACGACAGGACTGACCAGCCGAGCCACCTCTGTCTCTGGAGGACCCGCCGCCAAGGTGTAGATGAAGTTCCCTGAGCCACCTGTTTGATGAATGACTGAAGTTAGTGCAGTTCCACATTCATCAGAACTGTACAGCTGAGCAGAACCTGCAGCGTCCTCACCTGTATGGTCCATGTTGGGTCCAGTGTTCAAGGTGGGGGTACCGCTAGACTGTATCTGCCACCTGGAGCCCGTGTCCTCGGATGTCCAGCTGCAGAAGGATGGGTCATTGGACCAGCCGAAGTCACAGGCAAACCACAGGAAAGCTGAACAGGTGGTAAAGACGGGTCAGGATCCGGTGTCACAACACATCAACGTTCAGTTTTCCTTATTGCAAAAGAAAAATTGCCAATAGCTTTTGGCTTCAGCTGCAAAATAACCCGGCGACCTCTGAGGATATGACTGCAGGCCACAGGCTGCCTCCATTTATCCAACAGCTACGAGCACTAGAGGGCAGCAGAGAACCACCGTAGATAAAAACTAATATTCCAGGAGAAGGACTTGACAGTTTGTCCAGTTAAAACAAAATTCACAGCAGAGTTTGAATGATAATACTCAATGCAGGTGCGCCATTCTCACAAGGAAATTCCCCCGTGAACGTTTGCCATTCAGAACTTTTCAGTTCCCCTCAAAGTCCAGTATGAGCATGAGTCAATATTTCCTTTCCTAAATCTCTTCTACTGCAGTTTGAATTCTGCAGGCGATGTCTGAATGTAATTAAAACCCTGAATTCCCGCGTGGAGCCATATTTCTGATGCCAAGTGCACAAAATCTACTAAAATGACTTTGGCTGTGTTTGTTGTTACAGGAATTCAGCTACCAACAAGATCTGACCAGCATGAGCTGTCACATGACTTACTCAGTGAAGGGAGAGATGCAGTTTTTGCAAAGAAAAAAAGAAATCATCATCCTCTGAGATTACGGTGTACGCATGCACCGCCACCCACATACGGAGCTGATTATTAGCATTCATGGTTTGAGAGACTTGAATCGAAAAGTCAGACAGGTAAGTGTTTACTCGCAGACAGTTAGTTATGTTTGTGCACACAAATACGCGTGCACGCTCCTGCAGCTCATATATTATCACAGGTAGAGCGGCTGCACACTGAGGGGGCTGATGTGGGTGGATGGAGCCTATAGAACGGCCCATTAGCCAAGGTCAGACAGGGGCACAGCCTCTCAGCTGGCGACTGCTCATCAGCTATAGGAGACAGCACACAAGTGTGTGTGTGTGTGCGTGGCCCCAGTTTCCTGTGGTCATTTGCATTGTGCTCTCCACTTGTGTGTGTGTTTAATGTGCCGGTGCCAGCTCAGTGATTAGTGATTATGCTGAGGAAGCAGCAGCAGAGCACCAGTGCTAATCATCTGCTCGCCCTGCATCACGTAACCTCACTCACCCTGTCAGCAGGAGCCTCTCAGGGCCGTATCATCAGCTTTATTAACACACCCACACCACACACACACACACCAGACTCTACACGTCTTCTATGGAGAGTATATTCTTGTATATTATTATGCATATTTGGTTCACATGTACAGACTTTTATTTTATTTATTTAATACTTTGTTTTTAATTTACTACAATTATTTTCATTCTTTTTTATTTGTACATTACCTGTATAGTTACTAACTTTTATAGTTTACCTCGTGAATTGTTAACCATGAATTTCAAACATCTGACATGTGTTCATCTCCCGTTTAGCTAAGATGTAGAACTGTAGGAGAGAAACTGACCTGGGATGGTGTCCACTTCAGCAGTAGTTGTGTCCGGGATTGTGGTGCCACCTGCCACAAAACACATTAGTTTTCCTCATCACTTCATTCCAAATACTGCACACATGCATGAGATGTGTTCATGCTGGCTGAATGCAGGTCGTCGTAATGCTGCACTTATATAACACATTCATGACAGTCAAGGTGCCATGCTCATCATTGGAGACTGCTGGTTAT
>CAAKHB010007503.1:114330-135239 GCA_901007665.1 Aeoliscus strigatus | reverse complement strand
GGGGGGGGGGGTGGGGTGGGGGTGTTGAGTTGCAGTCTCATGAGGGCGATGTTAGCACCTGTCACGTCGTAGTCATCACCTGTGCCACTGTGGCAGCTTGTCTGGTCATCGTCACACTCGTCGGACGGGGTGGTGGTTGGAACGGTTGTTGTCGGTGGGATGGTGGGAGCTGCAACGGAAAAGAAAAGGAGAGCAACAGTCAGAATCAAGTACTTTAAGCAAGTCTGGATTTCAACTGGGTCCTCTTCACTGCAACATATTAACACCCCTGGTTTTATCAGGCAGTAAGGATGTGAGTTATAAATAGAGCTGAGGTAACGCATGCTGCTGCGGGCTGATGTTTGTGACGGCCACAGGCAGAACCACTGGCTGATGGCAGCCTATCATTATCCTGCTGGAACACTTGGATGTGGCTAAGGTCCTCTCGGTGCGCCAATGCTGCACAACCGTTGTGTGTGAGTGTGTGTGTGTGGGGGGGTTTAGTCTGTCTGAGTAATGAATGGGCTTTCCCTGTGGAGATGGAGGAGGAGGGAAAAAAGAAAGGAGGAGAAGATGGGAGGTACAGATAGCGAGAGACACAGACTGATAGAACCAAACATTCTGAAAAATGTCTGTGTGTCTGTGTGTGTGTGTGTGTCTGTGTGTGTGTGTGAAGCGATGATCTCGCTTTCGTCCTGTGTTGGATGAAATATGAGGCTGATCAGCGGCCGTCAGATTCATGGCGGAGAGGGTCAGAAATGGGGTCAGCCTCTCACAGAAAAGAGGATTTAGCCCTCCTGCACCTGCCCACCACACACACACACACACACATAAACACACATGAGTGCAAGCACCTGTGTGTGTGCGTGCGTGTTTTTTATGTGCCTGTAACCACATGTTTGGCAGGGTGATTGCGGTTGCCCTGCGTACGTTCGTCTCTGCGAGTATGTGTGTGTTAGGCATTAGCACTGAAAACAAGCATTATCATCCGACTAAAGCCGCCTGTGGGAGTCCAGGAGGCTTAGAGACGAACGGGCCTCCCTGAAATCCAATATGTAAATCCACTTAGGGCTTGCCTGCTACACGCTCTCATACAGCTGATCTGCTTCCGCGCTACATCCGCCTTGAGAAAGATAAAGCGCTAGTAAAAATGAGATAGATCATAAACATGGGAGCAGCGCTTTTCAGGAGGAGAACTGGGAACAGTGTGGCCGGACGACAGGCTGCAATAATCCCACTGGGCCAGGTGGGCTTCCGTTTGATCTCCTCTGGAAGTGGCGAGCTATGCGGGCGGCTTTCATGTAACAAGTCGACAGACAGACAACAGACCCTTGTACGAATAAAGAAAAGGAGCTGGGGACACACACAGGGAGTCTGCGTAGTGGTCTGTAAATACCCAGGATTGTGGCTGAGACATGAGGTGCAAGATTCTTACAGCCGTGTCGTTAGCTCAGATGATGGATGGCTCACCTGTGTGTGTGTGTGTGTGTGTGTGTGTGTGTAAGGACAGATATGCATACACTTGTAAGGTCATTGTGTTGTGCAGAAAGACAAGATGGCAGCAGTAAGGTCCATGCCAAGATTGAACGTGTCGTTCCTGAGATTAATAACTCATCCCCACTCTAAAGTCGTAACTCAGTGTTGGGGAGTGACGTGTTACAGGTACCAGTGAAGTAATTGAAGTGCTTTATGTTTTAATAGGCGTTTCACAGTGTTGATGCTGCTGGAATTTCAATCATTGACATATGAAACTTCTGGCACAGTTCATTCACCATTTACAGTTCAACTATTCAAATGTCATTAGAATACTTGAAATGAAATGGCGATTTATTTCATTGTGTTTACTGTTTATTCACCAAATAAAACACATGATAATATGTTTTAATGGTAGTGTGTATGAATGTAAATACTGCTCCTTGTCCAGTTGTGGGTCTGCTGGGGGAGAGGGCTGTACAGCTAAAAACAAGACAAAGTTTAGCCTTTCTGGCTGTAAAAAGAAAGGTTTTGTTAAACTGGAAATGTCACAAGACAATATGTTTCTCTATAGAAACGTGGGTGTCTGAATTTTGTAATCTTCTAGGTGTGGAGCAAATCACAGATATGTTAAATGAAACTAAGTTGAGGTCTGAAACCATTTGGAAGGAGGTGTGGGGGTGCATATCATCATCTCCAGTTCTGATTTGAATTAATTTGATTGAATATTGAATCTAGTCACTGAGGGATGCTGTTTTTTTCTTTTCTTTTTCTTTTTTAAATTGAACTTAACCCTGTATAGACAAGCTGAACTGTTTGAAATGAATTGAAGACATATTTACGTATGAGTGCATGCACACATCGCCCTTCTATGTGGTGTTGTTATTACATTGTTAAATGTTGTTATTTTGACTGTATTTGTCATGGTTTGTGATGTGTATTGACGTCTTGTATGAATATTAAAAGTATGAAAAAAAAAGAGAATATGATCATGTGGCTGAAACAGAATTTTCATTTTAATAAACATGCTTCAGTTTACCTTCAATTTCACAGCCCAGGAGCTCCAGGCGCAGGCCCATCCCTGCAGGAGTTGCTCGCTCTGGGTAGATTCTGATGAAGCGGGTCAGCAGGGGCTCCACCGTCCTCAGCTCGGGAGTGTCGTAGTTGCTATTTCCTTCGAAAACCTGTCAGGGAAAAGAAGAGGTTGTGGAACAGAGAGTGAGTGACATAAAGCCCAGTATCTGTGATGCTGTTACAGTCGAGTCGGACTGATTCAGCTCTCCACGAGCTCCTGGGCCGACTTCTGAAAAACACAGCACAGTGGAGGAAAAGCAGGTAGCTGCTGCGTAGGTGGAAGGATGATGGGAAACAACAGAGGTCGACCAGATCGCTTTCATCTCGCTGACACCTAAAGCTCCGCCGAGTGATGCAGGCGGCCGGCGGCGAAGACAGTTTGACACGCTCCTCTGTCAAATGAAAAACTTTGAGCTCAACTCCGTCTCTGCACCAACAGGGGAATGAAAGAAAAAAAGACAAAGGCTGCTGTGGTTGGTAGGAGAGAGGCCAGCACGAGATTGAGGGCTGAGAGAAGTGGATTAATGGGATCGATCACGCAGAGGAGGAAAGAGCTGCTTACATGCAGCATGAATCTCTGCTAACGAGCAGAGGTGGCGACGGATCCTAACGACTCCCGTCACTAATGAAACATCCGCACATCTGGATCACATCTATGCTCCTGTGTGACTGTTATGAGCCTGTTTCTGCTGTGTGTGTGTGTGTGTTTCATTGGCAGATGAATGTTATGCCGTGTGTTCACTTATCCTCCGTTCCTCTCTTCTTTCACCGTAAGGTTTTTCTTCTGAGCGGGTCGAACGTGTGTCGTGCAGAATACAAATGAGGAGCAGAGGAAGTGGAAGTGGCTTCAGATGCTTTTCAAAGCTCTGCTGAATGAAGCAGCGCTCACCTAATGGCAGAAGGGCTCTGATTGGTTCTTACCTTTGCCTTGTTCCCATTAGCGTCCTGCACCATCCTCCAATCAGACCCGTTGTTGCTGTGGCCGAGGCGGAACCTCTTCATGAAGACCTTGTTCTCCCGGTGCTTCCCCCCCTGGATGATGAGACCTTTCACCAGCTTCTCCTCGCCCAGGTCCACCTGCAGCCACTCCCTGGTGAAGGGCTGCGGCTGCGGCAGCAGGGTCCACCCCGTCCGGCTCGTGAGCAGACGAGCGTTCTCCGGCACCCAGCTCCGGTCGGTGTGAGACGACGCGGTGATCTGGTTGTCAGTGATCAGGCCTGACACCATCCCCAACATGCCAGAGCACGGGTACTCTGAGGAAAAGACAACAGAAAGGAAACCTGGTTAAAACGTGATGGACGCACGTTGTGGCGAGTTTGAGGGTAACAAGGGCGACAGGGACGATAAGTGAAGAGGAGAGTTTCTGATGTTCCTCTGATCTCCCCTCTGTCATCCTTCTCCTCATGTCCGCAGAGCTCTCGCATACTAATTCCTGCGCCTCAAGCGATTGTCTCCAGGCAGCCAATTAAAACCCTCCTCTCCAGTGGTGCTTCCACCTCCTGGGTTCTGGGTGCACTTTTTCTTTCATCTCGCATCTCCCTCCTCCTCCCCTGCAAAGTCCCACGTACACTCCCCACACAGAAACACATTGTCTTTGCTTTTCATCTGCTGTGCTCCTCTCCCTTCTGCTCCACAGCTGTCAGCATCTGTGGGACAGTCTCTCAACATCGCATCATTTCCTGTCCACATTTTTTACACTTTCTGCTCTTTTGTTCACTGATCTTATCCCGTGTTAGCTGCCCGTTTAGTATCTTTGGATCTGTTCTTCCAACTGGCAACAGCTGTTTTGTCATTGTAGCGTTCTTACATCGCCACATTAGGTGCTGAACAACTTATATCTCGCAAATATACTGAATGTGTACTATTTATCTTATTTGATTAAAAAATGTACAATGAATGTACATTTCATGTAAATATGTGAGATTATATATATATATTACCATCTCCAGTCCCATTGGCTGGTTGGTGCCAATCACATAAATAGGGAACAATGAGAATCAAAATGAGAATGAAAAACAAACTTCATAGGTTTTCATGCTCAAAGCAAACACTGATACATAAAGTACCATTCATTCGAACCATCAACACTAATGGCTTTTGTGACATTGTGTAATTGGGTTGATAAAATAAAAAAATAATCTTATAAAGTCAGACTGAATGTAACATAACTTTACATCAGATTTTATGGTAAAAACATGAAATATATAAAATTTTCTAATCGATTACAACATTTCATGATTATTATCAGAGCCTGTTGAAACTGACATACATTGATAGAGGTTCAATTCCGCTGCTCGATCTGTAGAAGATCAGACGTGAACTGGTGTTTTCAGTGACTTCACACTATTGGGAGCGAGGATTTACTGGAGCTCGCAAACACGGACACTTAACAGCTCGGAGTGGAGATAATAAATAAAACCCTGTTCCCAACCTTCCTCCAAGAATCTGGGACATGTGGTAAGCAATAATATATTTACTATCGTCCTCCCACAGAAGGATAAATCCATCCATTATTACACCGTCTGTGTGTGGAGCAGACAAAGTGTGCAGTGTAGCTCTGCAGGAGCAAATGGCGTAACTGCATCTGGGAAAACTGAGCGAAAGTCTCCGAGAACAAGACCTCTGGTTCTCTAAAGACTCTTGTGATGACCCGTGAGACAAGACTCTGGGCTCAAGTTGAATGCAGACAGTCGACTGGTGCAGCCAGGTGAACCTCACACACGGTAACTAGTGGCCTTTGAAGATGGAGACATAAAAGATGTGTGTGAGAGAGATCTGACAATGTGTGAACCTCAGTGGTCATCTGGAGCTGTTAATCAACTTCAGCTGGCATCATAGTAGCTTCAGAGATGGAACATCTGCACGCAGCGACACACCCAGGAGAACAAACACGCCTTTGTGCGCGTGTGGAGACCAACATTGTGTAGTGGTGATACGAGGCTCAGAGAAGCACATCTGGGGTTTGGGTGGAGCATCAGTGGTTCATCAAAGATATTTCTTCACCACAGTGTATCTACTAACAACAGGGTGGTGGATCTTCTCATTAATGACCCGCTATGTGGCTGTAGCTGCACGTGGCTGGGAGCATTCACAACATCTTTCTGTGGTCCATCTGATCTAAGCAGCACTAACAAGCTCGTTGAGCTCCAGCTCTTCATTCAAGTGTTGCTGTTGGAGCTGTGTAACCTCAGATCGAACGGAGTGAGTTATTATTACGTCTACGCAGCTATCCAGAGCTTTGCCGCGTCTCTCCCTGCCACTGTGCTGCAAGCGGTGGAGCGCGGTGGAGTTGGCAGCGTCCTGACGTCAGCTCAGAGGCCCTGTGGTGACTGTAGCCTTGTGATGTGTTTCGCTCTGTGCAGTGGTCTGGTTGTGTTCCCATAAACCAGGCCAGCTGTAACCCTGATGCACCAAGAGTGTCCTCAGCTACACACACACACACACACACACACACACACAATGAAAGAATGCACTACTCACACAGAGCCCTGATGCACTTATCAGTCATATCAGCCAACAACAACAACAACAACAGTAATACATTATGAATTATTATAATAATACATTATAAAATACATTAACTTCATCTCTTGTACTTTATCTCATTTTTTGTATGAGTTTCTAACGTTTTACTTATTTTCTTTCTCATTTTTGTCTTACTGATCTATCTTTATGCATCTTTCATCTAAATTTCTCTTACTCTCATGGTTGTCTAATTGTCAGCATCCATTTCATTCATTTATTTGTGGCTATTTGTTAAGGGGACATGTTCTGAACATAGCTAATGCTTTTATATGTGTTGTGGAAAAAATATTCAAATTTCAATTAAACTATTTTGGTAAAAAAAAATATACCACACAATTTCATTGTACTTTTTAATAATGGCAATAAAATAATTGTGAATCTGAAAAACTCTTGTTATTCCGACAAAAAGCCAGAATAAGAGGAGCGTTTCAGAACAGACTGTGGTTAAAGAGGAGGACGGGCCCAGCAGGAGGGCGGCGACTGTACAGAGCCCACCCAGGGTCCTCTGCCTGCCAGCTGTTAGCTCCATTCATATTGGATGAGGTACATCTAAAGATGGGCTGACATAAATAGGTAATCCTCCTCCGTGCACCACTCCTCTATTATGCAGCAGCTTTCCTCTAAGAAGAACTCGCACAGATACATAACATCTTCTCACACCTGGCAGCAGCGAGGTGTTGGAGCCACTGAGCGAGAGATAAACCAACACTGACACATGCTTGCAAATAAAATATCATGACATCATCTGATGAAAGCGATGAGTCATCAGTTTGAGTATGTGTAGAAATAAGGCAGAGCGGAGGTGTGTGTCTGTAGGGACGTGGTTCTGAAGCTTGACTGACCTGATATTTTACATCCATACACCTCGAAGCGGAGTGCAATGCCATTTTCCCAGGTAACGGGACGGATCCGCACGAAACGCGTCAGAGTGGGTTTGGGCAGCATCGTCTTGGTAACGTCTGACGGGTTGGTGTTGCCTTGGAAAACCTATAAGATGCAGAGTAGAAAAGTAAATGATTGAAAGACCCTGCTGAGTTGACTGGATATTGAGGCCGTGGCTACATTAGATTTAGATGCGAAAAGTGTCTCTAAAATTAAGATCATATCAGAATCAGAAGTTCATTTATCCTTGAGGGAAATTTGTTCGCACCAACAGCTCCAGTCAGCAAGAAACACAACAGAGCAGTTGCAAGTGAAAGAAAAAATAAAAACTAAATATAGGTGTGCACATGAATATAATGAAATAAAATAAACCAGTAATAATAACAATAGCCACTGGAGCTGCATGTTAAAGACACACACGAACAAACTAATAGGTGCATCTCCTCCGACACAGTTTACCTGACACTCTCCAGTTCCTCTGACACACAAGCAGGCACACCTGAGGCCCAACATTACCAGATTGACTGAAGATGCCCCTTTTCTCTTGTGTAGCTGCTGATCTGCTGTGCTTTTACTGCAGCAGTGTCTTGGTTAAAGGTCAGAACTGACACACTTTTCCCCTGGGGGGCTGGTTGACACTCAGACCGGCCACCCAACAAAATGACTCCCTACAGTCCTTCACAGTTCATTCTGGATAATTGAATCCCACCGGTGACCATACAGCCCCGCTGACCTCCCCCCCCACAGCGGAGTGGAGGACTCCAGCTGGTAGGAGCAGGACGGACAGACAGACACAAGCACCAGGGCTGAGCCATTAGTCCGTCCAGCCTCCTAACGGTCGGTTCCATCATCCTTCAGTGGCCCCGTGACAAAGTCCTTCACTCTCCTAAATGTCACGTTGAGTCTCCCTCCCACTCACTAACTATAAGTGGCTTTTCTAGAACAGCACTAAGACACCAAACTGTCAACTCAGCATGCAGCAAATGGTGGAACAACAGCACTTTACATCCTGGAGGAACACAGGCCTGGTTCCTACGATACAGTACGGACTGGGTGCTTCTGAGAGGCCTTAAAAGAATCACTGTGTGTGTGTGTGTGTGTGTGTGTGTGTGTACAGCAGCACACACATGCTTGCTCAAATGCTCTGTTGCTGTTTTTACACTGCCTCACACACTTCTGTGGTATTCACGTCAACATCTGGTATTTATAACCCCCCCCCACACACTCCCACACGCATACACACATGCACACAGAGTGTGTGTTTGCCTCCAGATGGACACAAACCAAGCTGATCAGCAATCAATGGCTCCAACCTGTCACCCTCCGGTCAAGAATTCTGCCCCCTCCCTCACTGTTCTTCCCTCCTCTACCAGCTGCTCAAACATGACAGCTTCGCTGTTGGTTCCTTACATCAATATTTAACTCGTGTTTGTCAAGTCTGTTGTCCTTTACGACAATCTGACCGGTGTCTGACATGAAACAGTGGCTGCAGGACTCAGACGCTGTAAAACCACACACACACTCACTCACACACATACACACACAGAGCGGCTGCATCACCACACTTAGCTTCGGTGTATAATTGTGTGATGATATACATCCCTGGGTATTCCCCGTTTTGTTGAAACCATAATTCAAATCAGCTGTCAGCTATTCCAAACGTGTGTGGGCGTGTATGACGCCATCACTGGTGGGGTGACATCAAAAGTAAACCATTAACTGTTATTTGTTAATAATGGACACATTTCCTTATAAATTATTTACATGTATGTTTTGTACTTTAACTTATTTTTTGAATTTTGATCTTTTATGTATTTGATCTATTTGATATTATTCCAGTTTTTCTGAACTCTTTCTGCCCCTATTGTGTTTGTGGGTAATGACAATAAAATAATCCTGGTTTGGAGCTAGTTCCTGGGCCTTCCAGGCTGATCTACTGTATATGTTGTCACCTTTTGCTTGGAGCCCTCCTTCAGTGTGATCCAGTCCTCGCCATTGGAACTGACGTCCACCTTGTACGACTTGACAAAATAAATCTTCCGGGTCTCCTGGGAAATGGCGCCCTGCATCCCAATGGCCGAGACAAAGCGCAGAAAGCCGAGGTCCACCTGTGGAGGAGCAAAGAGACGAGACGCTGAGCAAAGCTTTGCCAGCTCATCTATCATGAGGAGCTGTGAGAATGACAAGATTTCCCTTTTCAGCAGGAGAATAGTGAATAACTAGAGCAGATGTGGCTGAAACATGCTGCTTTTTTCCTGTTCAAATGCATGAATAACTTTGGCAAAAAAGGCTTTTAGTGCCGTGTCTCTATTAATAATGCACTGACAAGCTGAGGAGTTAAAAATATAACCTCACTATTAAAATCACCTCTGGCCACGGCTGCCACCTGGAATTTAATAAACAGCAATGAAATTATATTCTCTGATGAAAGAGACACAGGATGACAAGTTAATTTCCTGAGATGGGAGACAAAAGCTTATTGGATAAAAGCGAATGTTGAATAGAACCGTACGTTATCAAAACCAACAGGAAGAAACAGAGATAGAGTTTGAATTAAAAATATTGCACTTTTAAAATATGCATGTTCTTATCAAGTAATCATTGATTGCCGTACATTTTTTTTTAAAGAGGGCCAGAGAGACGCAGGTTGGTGTCTGGATGAGGGTTTGTTCTTGTTGTTCGCACGTTCTCAGACGTATGTCTGACGTATGTCTGACGTATATCTGTTTTCGGAGCTGATGCTCAGCAGAGAGAGTCTTCAAACGGTGTCACCGTGACGTCTGCTTCCTTCCAACTGCCTCGCTATCCTCGTAATGCTTCCGTCCACAGCATGTGATGACACACACACACAAACCATCACCACCAAGGCCACTTCAGCCCAAGGTGCTGTCTATGGGTGTGGTCTGGAGCCCCTCACATCACGGCTCCTGGATGAAGCAGCCTGCTTAACTTTAACAACCCCATACACGTTTGACAGGCTGAAGTGACAATAATGACGGGGAATTGCACACAGAGGCGTTGCATGCAGAATCACTGAGAACTGCAGACAAGTGTATTAATCACCATTGGGTGTTGGCTGGAAC
Organism: Aeoliscus strigatus; assembly: GCA_901007665.1. Classification (NCBI taxonomy): domain Eukaryota; kingdom Metazoa; phylum Chordata; class Actinopteri; order Syngnathiformes; family Centriscidae; genus Aeoliscus; species Aeoliscus strigatus. The sequence goes on along the minus strand of CAAKHB010007503.1, from coordinate 125,223 downwards.
AGATTTCTCAGATTGTCTTTGATGTTGACATGAGATAGGGCTGGGTACCCAAATTCGGTCCCGTTTACTACAGATGCGTATCTGCCAGGACCTGTCTGTTACATGACTACATCACGCATTCATGCTGACTTCAAAATGCTGCAGGGGAAAAAAAACACGGGAGAAACAAGAGGGAAAAGCTGTGGCTAACTATGCATGATGGACCATGCAGATGATGAGATGAAAGAGGAAGAAAAAGGAAAGTGCAACATAAGTTGTAAGTTCATTAGCTGCAAGACAAGTTGCACGACAAATTTGACAAAACATTTCCGACTGCATGGCAACAACCTGAAAGACTGTACGATGTTTGATGTACGGTGGTTGTCAACATCCGACACAGCCAGTGCTAATGTTGCCACAAGCAGCGTTCGCACTATGCCAGCAGCCCCAATAGAGACACCGTCATCTGTGTTGTTTTTTAATGATTTTGTTTTTTGGTTGTGTTACAGCTAAAATGCACTGCGTACACTTCAGATGCATTTTACCCTCAGTGCTGTTTGGACTTGATATATGTGCAGAATGTGCACCACGGGATGCACTTCAATTTTATTTCTTATTGATGTTTTACTTTTATTTTAAGCAGCAGTTAACCTCATTGCTGCTCGGACATGACTTGTACAGTGCCCCACGGGGGTGCCCTTTAATTTTTATTTCACAGTTTATTTCTCAGAGATATTTACTGATTGTAAGCAGCTGTTTTCAGTGAATGCAATCCAGTTCAGTGTTTAGCACTATTTTTGTTTACAATTTTCTTAAGAGGTAAAGGAATAAATTTACTTTGGTAAATAAAGATTTGACTTATTTATGTACTATTTTGGATTCGAAATAAAGAATCGTTCGGAACCAAAATCGATAAGGATAACTGGAATTGTAATCGGATTCATAAAAATCATAACGATACCCATCCTTAACATGGCATGGGCTCTGGCTCGACCAGAATCTCAAATGGATACTAGGTAGGTATTCGCATGTGTCAAAGAAAGATTGACAAGAGCCAAAATTCACTTCAGATACGGATGGTGAGTGGACACATATTTGCAAAAATCCATCCGTCAAAATCACACACCAAGCTCATCCAAGCACTGAGGTACTGGGTGACTCCAAGCATCGAGCAGAAGAGGGAGAGATACATGTCAAAGAGCTGGTTCCTCCTCTTACTCACATTTTACTTTAAGGAGGAAAAACAGAAACGATACACCATGCCTCTCTCTCTCTTTCTCTCTCTCTGATTTGGACGAATGAAGATGAACAAAAAGTCGCACAGAGAGACAGAACACTGGTTTATATAAGCCTGAGGGGCTTAGTCAGTCAGACCAAAATTCCTTTTGGTTACACAAATAGAGACAAAATAAAATGCCCTGAGCTTCAGACGGTTTCCATTTAATAACGCAGGAGCTGAATTCCTCTCCGCTGGGTAAACGGTCATGCGCCAGCACTGGATGGGGAACAAACAGTAGGCCTGGTAGTTCTTTAACATCTGGGCTCAAATGACCAGTTCCGCTAGTTTCCAATCGAGACCAGAGAGACTTGGCCTTCACGACGATCTCTGGGGGTTTGGAAGGACGTGAAATAAAGATGGAGAGTAGCAGGAGAGAACTGAGCAGCTCCGTGAGATAAACAGTGAAATATGCACTGAACTGTGTAATATCCTCTTATTATCCCATTTAAATAAACATTTGATCAGAATCAGAATCTCATCATTGTTATTATCAAAAATACAGATATCGATGACTATTACAAACAGCAGGTTTCCAATAAATGAAAAGGATAAATGTTTTGAAAAGAATAAAACTGCACAAACCGGATCACTTTCACAGATGCTGGCTCATAACAGGGCCGGAGTAATGAGCACAGCATGATTTATTAATATGAGCTTGTTAGAGGCAGAATAACAAGGCCAGCAGAGCGAGAACACATGGGTCAGAGCAGAGACAGGGAGGAAGCTGGTGTCAAAAGATGACTGCGTTCCCCAGCTCGGAGGCCACGGTGAAAACAAACAGGATGAGCAGGATGGATGTTTACTGGTGAGGCTCCTTCTGCTGTGAGTGCAGACAAACACACAAACCAGCGTGTAGGAAATGTAATCAGCCTCTCAGTCAACTCTGTCACTCCAGCCTGGAACGGCTGAATCCTGCTCACCGGCTGCAGGTAAACACTGTACAGGGGTGTGAGTAAAGATCCTAATCAAGCATGTGGGTATTTTGGGGGACTTTATTCAGTCACTATATTGGTTCTCTGTGAAAGCGTGTTTTTGGACGGCAGTCCGCCGACAGACCAGTGACAGTGTACATTCAGGACATGCTGGTGCACAATAACTCAAATCTGAGCCACTGAGTCATAAACACACCGAGCTGGGTAAGAAATCACCCACACATCCCAGGATTTGCCATAAAACGATGGCAGGCTAATACGTGGGCGGAACTTCAACGTGTCCTCGTTTCCAGGGAGTTTCAGCCTGGTCCATAATATGCGCGTGTGTCTGTGGAGGCAGAACTCAGACAAACAGAATTTGAGCTGTTACAAGATGTAGAGCTCATGTCTGAATGAGCTGAATGTGTAAGACGGTGATAGTTAGATGTGTCAGTGTCTCTGTGCTGACTCACATGTTCAACAAGGCCACCTGATCCGTATTTGAGGTTAGTCATTGTTGTATGGGCTGGACAATGAGCTTGTTTTCACTGTCATATTAATATACCAATAAAGCTGCTATAAGAGCTTTAAAATCCTTTTCTCGGCTCCGACCCAGCAGGGAGTGGTGGGGGGCTTTCCATCTAAGTGTGTGTGGGCTGAGGCCTCTGTGGAATGAGACGGTTCGTTTTCACTCACCAAAAACAACAAGAGAAATGGCGACGGTGAAAGCAGAGCGAGTGCTCCAAAGTCATAGAGCAGCTGCTCGACACAGACAGAGGCTCCCGGAAAAAAAAGAAATCCTCTGGAAATGTTTTATGGTTCTCAACGGGTGGTCAAAGGAAAAGGTAGCATGGAATCTGTCTGGACCTTCAGTCGCCTGCACAGATCCAATCCAAATTTATCCTTTATGCTTGAAAGCTGATGGACTCGTTAGAATTATGCAGCATTCCTCCACCAGAGTTCTGTCTCATCCACACTGCTTCTGCTGTTGATAGTCAAAGCCCAACTCAACTAAAAGTGTAATTAATTCTCCTTTCATGAAAACAGGCTGCAGGACCTGTGAAATCCGCTCGCGACCTTCCATTCATCACAATATTCACCTGACAGGACTGGAGCTTATTTTTAGCTGCGACACCTCTTTGGTGCCATTAAATTATTCAAGTCTTCCCGTTCATCTGTTTTCCAGACAAAGAGGCATGTAAAGGTGGGTTGACAGCTCTAATGACATTAAAGGTTGTCTGGATTGTAGTGGCACGCTTGCACAAGAAAAGTTAGTCCCAGTCTGGTTTCCTTCCTTGTGACTCACTCGAAAACGTTCCATGACGAGCGGGTAACAATTACCCAGCACACACGGCGATGAGGGTGGAAAAGAAGGTGAAGTGTGTGGATGTCATGTCTGGAGCTGCTCAGTGATCCTGACCCAGGCTCTGCAGCTGTGGACGTGCGTTCAGTCAGGACGAGTCACTGTGGCCTCCGGGCGTTCTCTTTGTCTGCAGCCCAGTGACTGAAAATGACTCCGATCATGAGCTGACTTTCTGTCTCAGGGTACTTAGAGGGCTTCGGTTCATTACATTACATCACGCAATCACTCACATTTCGATTTCTCATCCAACTTTTCGGCTGCTCAAGTGTGGGTCTCTATCCCCTCATTGATTTTGGAGGCGTGGGAGCGGCGAGGCAGAGACAGCGTCCATTGTTTCCATTTGTCCGGTGTGATGATGAGCTCACCGGCAGCCGCATTCCAGCCTGTGCCACTCTGACTTCATCACCAGAGAAGCTGCTGTTAATTACCAGTTCATGTTATAATTACTCATCTCTCGCAGCAACGGTATGTGAGCTCTGGATCAGGGACAGAAGAGACAGTGGCGAAGGGGGGGGGGCACTTCTGCAGGTTGCTGACCTGAAATAGTTGAGGGGATATTTTGTGAAGATTTGCGCCGGGATGAAGAACAACGTGCTAAGTTAACGACAGTCGAGCCGCACGGTGTGTTCGTTGTGCGGTAATAAGTGGTTGTTCGGTTGGTCGGGAAACAGAACTCAACCTGCTATGACATGATGGAATCCCACCGGTTCCCAACAACGATAAAAAGACATTTCACGAATCTTTACCATGAAAATAAATCACTGAGCTCATGTGTGGTGCTGCCATCTTCTGGAAAAACACCATTCACTGTCTCTTGTTGTAATTAAACAACAGATACACACATAACAGCAGATAAAGTCATCATGGTTAACACACGCTGTAAGATTGAAGATAATAGCTGCAGCCATTTAGTTTAATGGGAATAAACCTAAACTACCATAGGGGATGATATGTGCAGTATATCACCATTATGACTTGTTCAATAAAAGGCTTTCAGGTATTGACAGTTGGATTCTCTCCAAGATGGCGTCAATTATTCATGCTGTGTGTTCAATGGCAGCTGCCTGCATGGAGTCATTCAGATGACACTCGGATGCTCGGGCATCACACTGCAAACATTGATGCGTAAAGGTTAGGGTTAGGGTTAGGTGTGTTCCTGTCCTTTGACATCCTCCTCATGCGGCTGAGGACCAAGTTTTCAGTCTGGGTTGCACCCTCCTTTCTTTGTGCTTGGAACCTCAGTTCGTCCTCTTACGCATCAAAAGAAGGAAGCAGCGGCTCATACTGACAGACAATGAAATGTCCCTCCACCATCATCCAGCTAGAAGGGGGGGAGAAGATCGGTGATGCAAAGGAGCAGATTTGAAAGATAACATAATGAAATGAAGGTTCGTTTTTTTGCTCCCCCCCTGAGCCACAACACCCCCCCTCACAGGACATCTGTCCAGTCCTGTGTGCACCAACGGGGCTGATTAATGGCCTGGCTCACCCAGCACTCAATGCTGAACCACACCAATCTAATTATCCAAAGAAGAGTGCACAGACTCCTGCGCCGTGCCCTCCGTCTCCCAGTGCATCCGAATGAGACGGCATTAAAATGGATGACAAATCTGGATTATGTTCGTCAAAAAAAAGAAGCGGAGCAGAGAGAAAAAAGCTCGAGGAATCAAAAGGTTGCCTGTCATGAATAATGAAAAGGGTCTATCTCGCGCTGCAGTCGGAGAATGTTAATGAAATAAATAATGAATTGTTTACGATGCGTCTGACGGCGCACTGAGATGATTGCTTTGAGCCACAAGGGGGCCAGAGTTGTTGTAGCACCACAGATAAAGAGAAACGAAGAAGTGCACTTCTTCACGTGCGTCTCAGTCCTACGAGATCATCAATGACGTGACAATAATCAAAGACTCGGCTCGTTCATTGGCTTTGAAACGAGACATTTAGCAAAGAGCCATTCAGTCTGGATCTGATTAGTATTGAAAAATCAACACACGCTCGTTAGGGCACATCCCGTTTTAAAATTCAGACTTTACTGCCAAAACAAATCCTCCGCCTGATCAATACTCCACTGCATGAAGTCTTGAGCGACAAGAAATCGTTGTGTGTACTTGTTATTTCTACTAACAAAGAACCAGAGTAGTGTTCAATCAGTGCAGTTATTCTTCGTACGTACACATCTAAGAAGCCGTTATAAACCACAGTGGAAGTGAAGGGAGTGGTGGATTTCTTTCCCTGCTCTTATCCACTCAGACACATGCTGAGTTCTTGTGGACTTTGTGGACCCTGCCAGAGCTTCCCAGTCACCCACAAAGCCAGAAACACAAAAACAAGGACACACTCAAGCATGGGAGAAAGCGCACGCCCACATGTGCGTTCACACACTGATTAAATTAGTCTGACAGAGCTACAGGGGCCTGCAGGACAATATTTTCATTGCAATAAGAAAGGAAAATCTTGCTTATGGCCCTGCTCAAGTAAATATTTGGCTTGAGGTCAGCACTATTATTTATCCCTTGAGGAACTGGCTGGGGCCAGACTTTTCAGCAATGAGGCCGTAGAAAAACACGAGGAAAAGAAGAGAACTTGTGAGATCTGCAGGCTCTGGCTTCGTAACTCAAACATGCTTCAAAGGTATCCAAGTTGTGCATCTGCTGTTGTGTCACCAAGGAGGATGTGTTGTCAGTAGTTGTGTCCCCGTCTGGGCTGAAGGAATTACAGCTGTGTGTGAGTGTGTGTGTGTGTATCTAATAATCAACTGTCACAATAAACAAGTTCATTATACGATAACTATCTTGTGACTGTATTCTATTTTTACATGACATCCATCTTTGCTCACAATCTTTCTTTCTAAAACTCTCTTAGGATTGTTTACAGGATTCTAAATACTGTAAACAATGTCAATAAAATGCATAAAAATGGTTATTTTTTTTGGAAACACCATGTCTTCTACATGTTGTCCAGGCTTTTTCTGTATGTATTTTTTAAATTTGCTATCTGGTTTCAGGAGTGAGCTGAATAGGTTTATTCTGTTTTCATTTCCTGTGTTTTTATTGGCTGAATTTGTTTGTTGTACAAACTGTGTCACTGGCATGTTGATGATCGGTTGACATCTGACAAGCGATTGTTTATATTTCTTTCTTAATGAATTTGTACTTGTATTTATTTAAAAGGAATGGGTTGGACAGTGGAACTGACTGAGCCTGTTGAATTCTGTGTGGATAGTCAAAGTACATGCGGCCGTCCATTCCAGCGTACCTGTATCCACTCCTTGTTGGAGTCCTCGGCTGGCGTCCAGGCGTTCTCGTAGTAGTTCAGTCGAGATCTCTCTGGGGACCAGCTGGGGTTGTACTGGGATGAGGCCATGATTTGGTCCGATGTTATCTCACCTGATTCCATTCCCAAAGCATCGCTGCAGTCAAAGTCTGGGAAAAGAGAGGAGAAAGAGGAGAGAATATGTTTAGCTGAATCGTGAACACTCAGAATGTCTCCAGCGTGTGTTCTGTGTCCCCGACAATCAGAATCATCTCCGGGGAGGACGGGGCCTCACGACAGGCACTCAGCTGTACTGGCCGGAAAAGAGCTGCACATCAGTGACGCCTCAGCAGATCCTTTCTCTTTCTATCTCTGCAGGTTTAAATGGAAGTCAGATGGAAGTGTTTTGCATTAGGAAGTAAAAATGTTGTCATAAAATATTCAGCACAGTCGAATCTCGCGCCTGTCGAAGGTGTTAAAGTCCCTGGATCTCATTTCCTCCTCCACACCATCTTTTTTTTTTTCTACCAGTGGTTATTTTCCCTTACTTGGTCACCCTAACCCTAACTCATGCAGGAGAATTTACCGTCGGCATTTGGGGGCTGTATATCAGTCTGTGGATCCACCATTTAGCTGGTGTCTGATGTTTGTGTTGACATGGAGCAGCCGTTTTCAGTCGGGTCAGTTTGGGGTCAGCTCCTCTGACCTCTGAGGGTCAGGCATGCTGACATCTCTGCTGGTGGAGCCACAGTAACGTCTGGAAAAATGTCGTCTTTGGTCCCCACAACAACACAGAATGACGGGTGCTGTCACACAGTCAAGTAACCTGGGAATCTAGATGAACCACTGGTAAATGTGGATCGCACACGAATCGTTGGATCAATAACTATGAACAGAATCAGTTTGGACCAATCACATGGGTCTCACTGACGTAGGTGGGCTTAGAGCCATATCCAGAGTGACGGTGGTTACGTCCACAACAAAGATGACGTTTGCGGTGTTTCAAATACCAAAACAGATCATTTCATTCCATCGTCAGTCTATCACTCATCACATCACTGTGGACGAATGTCATTATTGTTTTCGGATTCCTTTCTGAAAAATGCCATCAGGTGACCGTGTGGACGCTGAGGGGGGCACGGGGTGATTTCTCTCTGCTGTGTGTCTGCTGCCTGTGAGTGAACACAGATGGCGTCTCCATCTGCCATGCTGCCAATGCACCTCAGCTACTGGGTCAGCGCGTGTGTTAACACAGGTATGCGCTGCATGTGCGCGAGCGTCAGAGCCTCAGCTGACAGAACAGTGCTGCTCCTCCCTGCTACGATCAGCTTTCTGTGATAACCCCCACCCCCACCCCCCTTCATCAATGCAGCTATCAAGATCACTGGCTCGTGATCAGAAGAAACTCTGAGAGGTGTTTGTTTACAGATACATATATATGACTCCATCATGAGAGCAGAATTCATAGCTGAGACGAGACAGTGATAGAGGAGGGAGATCTGAGGAAACCAGCTGAAGACAAGACCTCCTTTCATCAGCTTATCCTCCCTCATCATCGTCATCATCATCATCATCGGCGAGAGTACACTGTTCCTGTCAAGATGCATACGCGGGGAAATCCATACCGAAGGTGAATGATTGAAGTCTGGAAGAGCGACGCAAACAGGGACCTATCTGGACCGCTGATCACCACCGTCAGAGAGAGTGACTCAAGTAAAACGACAGTATTTACTGATCTGAGGTCAGATATGTCACTGTGCTGCCTAATGTGAAAGGTTGATTTGCTTAATCCAATCTTTGATGCACAAGCAAACTGTATCAAGTAACTCGGAGGAACCGAAAGAGAGATGACATCAGCAGTCATGTCTGTGCTCAGGACCGTGACACGGGTTCTTCCAGTGTGTGTGTGTGTGTGTGTGTGTGTCCGTGTGTGTGTGTGCGTGTGTGCGTGTGTGTGTGTGTGTGCGTGTGTGTGTGTGTGTGTGTGCGTGTGTGTGTATGTGTGTTTGTCTTCCTTTTGGGCAAGACAAAATCCTTTCGGAGATGATTAGTAGATTTACTGAATTTCATCCATCTCTGTTGCTATTCAAAGGCTGTGTGTGTGTGTGCGTGTGTGTGTGGTGTGTGTCTATGTGTGTGTCTGGGGCGGTCTCGCCTCTGTACAGATTTATGACTCCTACCAGCGCTCGTCTTTCTTAATGAAATGTTTAGTTGGAGCGTTTCTGAAAATGGGGTCGTGAGGTCGGAGCCCTTGCACGGCTGCTGCTGCACGTTGGAGCCCTGGAGGTGTGTGCGTGCTGAGGGCGGCTCACTGGTGGGGAGGCCGCTCTGCAGAGCCTGTCTGGGCCCACGGAGCGTAAACAAAAGTCTTGTAAAACACATTCTACAACTGCAGAAGTAGGAGGTGTTTATTTAATAACACTTAAACCCTCTTAATCCAGTGGAAATTCTTCATCTGTACTCTGGATCCTGATGTCGCAGACATCTGGTTCTAGTAATATTCCTCTGGTGGTTTGTTTCCTGCCTTCTGATTTTTTCTGTGAGTACCCGGTTCAGATTCTGTCTCCAACAAGCCAGAGTTTCTTTGCTCAACAATTTCTCTGGAATCTGATCATTTTTATTTTGACTATTCTTGTTTTTGCCCTTTGGCTACGGCTGCGTCTGCCTTCCTGGCATCCAGGTCTGTCTGATCTTCAGCTCACCCTCTGGAACGATCCTCTCGATGACAGTGAAGTTGGCAGAGAAGCCCTCCTTAGCGATGGCGCTGTCAGTGTTGATTGTCAGCGCCAGGATGCCGGTGTAGGAGATGATCCTGCCCGGTGTGTTTTGTCCACAGTACCTCCCAACATACGGGCCAACTGGAAGGAAGAAAAAAAAAACAAAACAGTGAGGTTAAGTCAATATGTGTCTGACGCAGCGATGTCGTACATGTGTTTAACTACTAACTCCCCCCAAACGGTGACAGACGGCACTGGATCCATTGTTTTCCTATCCCAGTAATGATGCGTGAGAGAAGACAAACATTCCTTAGCTGCTTGCCCCGACAAAAGAGAAAGGAGAGTGGACAGTGGTGCGGTCACGGTCTCTGTCTATTTGCTGGCTGTAAATACCTGAGACCGACCGTCTCCAAAAACGGAAGCAGCGATGGCTGCGAGCGAGTTTCTGGAAGGAGACCTAACAAATAAAGAGTGAGCAGAGACAATAAAAAGAAAGAGCAATAAAGGTTTGTGTGTGGGAAGGGGAGGGGCGGTGGAAGCATGGGGAAAGACTAATGGGGTGACGAGGGAACAGAGGAGAACGATGACCTTGCCCTACACCTTCCCAGCTATGATCCTTGCACACATGTGAAAGTGCATTCCTGTTGCCGTGCAGGGACCCGGGCTTATCTGTGATTACTAATGCTGTGATCAGCGGCCAGTGACCATCCGGCTCCCTGCGGCCGCCTGTCATCCAAACACCATTTTTTCCAGCCCAGCTCCTACATGAAAAGCAAAGGCCAGGCCACGGGGGCTTCTGGGGCAGGGGTGTGATAGCTCAGATTAATCCTCATAACCCAGCAGCCCACTGTATGTGTGGAGGCATCAGTGAGTGTGCTTTTAAATCCCAACAAAAAAATGCCATCTCCTGATTATCTGCATGACTTCACCAGCACTATGAAATTTTAACGAACCTCGCCGTGAACTCTTCTCTCTGCCCTTCTCTCCATTCCTCACGGACATGGGAGCAGAGGCGCTCTGGCGAGCCAGCGCCTTCAGGGAGTCGCACAAGCTGGCAGCTAGCACGACTTCACTTGTCTGTGCTAATGCACTATTGATCCAGAAGGTTCCGCTGAAACCGCCTGGCAAAACCCGACACAATTTTTCCCTCCCTTGAAGGATTTTGGACTTGTTAAGGTGTGAAAAAACGTATCTGAATCTATGTTACCTACACCTACACCGGGAACTGATAGAGCTGGTGTTTTGAACATTTCAGGCCCCTGAAGTGATCTTCCTTTTTAAAAAATGTATTTGAAAGTTCTGAAAAATATGACATGGTCTTCATGCCTTGCAACATCTCCTTCATCAGCACACATCTTGATAATTAAACGTGTCTCCTCATGTCCCCAGAGA
>CAAKHB010007503.1:56653-105761 GCA_901007665.1 Aeoliscus strigatus | reverse complement strand
AGTCCCTCAGGTGGGTCCAGACTTGTACCCACATGCACACAATGTACCACATTTCTTACTCTGAATCGGCCAAAAATAATAAAGGAAGAAAAAATACAGTTAGTAGGTTGTTTTCATTTTTTTGTCCATCTGTTTGCAACTTTGCACAAAGAAAACACTGATCACAGCCTCATGAAAATGTTCCCAGGTTGAAGGAAGAACTGACTGGCTAGAGTTCATTTAGGTGTGACGCAATCATCTCTTCTTTCAGTTGGTTCCCACCGGTGTGGTTGCCGTTCGACTTGCCTTTCACAAATACCACTTTGTTCCAGCCACTTTATCACGTAAGAACACTGGTTTCACGTGATGCTCACAGTTCTTCTCTTGGTTTTGTGCCTTTTTACGGCCGCCGAGTTTGCGCCTTTGGGGATCCTGTTTACGTTGGAATGACGCCTTTAACTTAACGCCAACACGAGTGTTGCTTTGCAATGAACATAATTATTTTTGCAGGTCTGAGGTTTACTGGTTGAATGTCAGCGTCGGCAGAAAACAATGAAGTCTCAGTTAGGTTGACCTTCGACCTTCTGAATGGACATAAACAAGCACATGAACTCCAAACAGAAGGTCAAAAGACTTTGAGTGCCAGTGGATGTTATCTGCCTTATTTGCAGAAATACTCTCATTCCTCTCCTGACATTTTGTTCATGAGACAAGCATGAATGAGTCTTGAAAACAGGCCGCAGCTGTCGTTTGGCACGGAGACATATAATGTTCAGAGTTTTCTTTCCCAAACATTCCAGTTTGTGCGATCAATGAGTCTGATGAGAGCTCAGCTCCTCCTCTCGTCTCCTCGTCTCCTCTCCTCCTCGTCACCTCTCCCCTCAGATAGCATCAATCACCTCAGAGACTCTGACTCTGCAGCGATGTGACGCGCAGCTTCCCACAACCGCCAAAAGCTCAGCCTTGCCAGACACCTAAAAAATGGATGATGCGATGCATCACTACGATGAAGAGGAGGAGCGGAACAGGCTGCAGTGGAGCTGGAGTTTGTGTGCACATGCACATGATATACATATTCACATTCACTGTGTGTACATTTGTTTTCTTACATTCTAATGAGGCCAGAAAAGAAGCACATGCCTGTTTCTGTTTCAACTGTTCAACCCTCCAGCATCGCTGTTTCATGCACATTACCGCCGTGCATCAGCAGATCGGAAGGCACGCATAGACACAGCGCAGCGGGGAGAGAAAACGCCTTTAGGGGTTTTACTGTGTTGTAGGTGCAAAAAAAAAAAGGAAACCTCCTTTTCTATTTTTGTCGAAACAAGTAGCAAATGAGCCAGAACTCTGGTGGGTCCACACGCTTCGCTCTGCTAATGCAGATCATCCAGGCTCTGATTGTCTGGAAGACATTACCAACAGTTTGAAAGCACCTCCCTGTTGGATGCTGGGTTAAATGCAGCTCTAATCTACGGCTGAAAACACCTTTGGGGATTTATGCACGAGGCTGAGCGTCCTCAGGGACGACAGAGGACATATTTCAGTCGCCAGCTACACAACATGACCTAGTTTCAGGCTCTGGATGCTCCCATGTTGTCAGGGTGTGTTTCCTCCCTCTTCTGGGGGGCCCCTTGTGACGTGGTGTGTCATATCACAGCAGAGGTCGCCTTCTTAACGCCTCGTGAAGATGAAATTTATGTGAGCACTGAAGTCACACACAGTAACAGTCAAAATGGTTCGCCAATCCAGCTGGGAAATTAAAGGGAAAAAAGAGGAGTAGGGTGGTAACGGGGGGCTGTAATTCCCAACGACCTTCGCTTCATCGACTCAAATATTATTTGCCTGCCGTCGCTTTAGGCCCACACAGAAGCAATCCGCCACCGTCATTGTTATCTTGCTGCAAAGCCAAAGAGATGGAACCTCTGGTCCAGCAATGAAACAGTTCCACTCCCATGGAGCAACCGCGTCATCTGTACAAGACAGTACTACAGTACTACGAACAACTGAACAGAAAGTTCATCACTGCTCCAACGTCCTCCATTGTGTTTGAGTCGTGTACAAAATGAAAGTTTCATGCAGCCGTTGCTATGACGACCCCACTCCAAGGTTGAGTAGTACAGGAACAGGATCATGGAAGAACAGAAGCTCACTCTGTGCTGCCACCGTCCTCGGTTCAACTCAAACAGAGCGAGCACCCGACGTTTCTCGTTTTGCGACTGTCACAGCAAAAATACGGAACATGTCACATAGAAAAATACGTCACCGACAACATGTCAAACATTGGGTGGAAAAGCCCAGTGAGACTTGGTCGGCAGGAAAAGGACCCGCTGGTCGGCTGTCAGGAAAACTCACGTGCTAACAAAGTGTAACTGCAGGAAAACATCGTTAACGCTGCACAAGGAAGCCTGAAACATACCGACACAGTTTCTCTGAGCCTGCATGGGATTAACCTGATTTAAATAAATGGATCTCTCTTCTCCACCCCCATTTTGCATGTGACATTCATTAACCCACACAAGAAGTGGAATGATCTCAACTCAGCTGCACAGACAAAGGAATATACAGAAATGTATATAATGAGAAACACACGTACTTGACTACAACAAACCCTGGTTGAGTGGCAATGATATTTAAAATAAAGGCTGAAAGTCCCTGCCGATGTGTCTCCTCGTCATCAGCAGAAAATCTTTGCAGATGTCGGACGTGGGAGTCCCACAGTGGGACAAACCACCGACCAATCAGAGCTGCTGGGATCAACGGCGGTTCCTTTCTGGTGAAGCGAGAAGAGCCCGGTTACTTAGTTTAGCACCACAACGCTGCGCTGATGGTGAAATGATTAAAAAAGACGAATGACGGGATGGATGCTCTCCTCCCTGGATGTCCCAGCTGTGTCGGTCCGGCGGTTCTCTTTGGGTGTCACCCCCACATGGTTACACTCAGCTCCGACATATTTTTAGACGTCATGGCTGTTTCTGATTTCAGGAGCATTCACTGTCCTAACCAGCAATTATCATTAGCGTTGATGGATTTCGCGTAGCTCCATCCATTAGCTTTCCTAATTACACTGTTGAGAGATCTGTTGTCATCAACAATCAAATTAATGAATTTGCCTATTTAGACGCAATTATTGCCCCCACCCCACCACACCCCCGTCCTCCTGCAATGCACACAATGATCCTTCATTTAGATACACGAGCACAGAGCGACAAGGAGCTTTCTGCCTCAAGGCCTCGGAGGGCTGTGTGTGTGAGTGTGTGTGTGTGTGTGTGTGTGTGTGTGTGTTAGAGGCTCTTTGTGAGCACAGTAACACTGCTGTAAAATAGAAGAGGGGGTGGGCACACAGTGGGGGCACAAACAAGCCTGGAGAAAAAAATGGCAGCAAAGGTTCCCACTGCTAAATCACCTCCCCCCACTTCCCCCAAATCACATCTTTTACTCACATATATATATTATTTATATTATTTTTAGGATATGATTGATTAATCATGCCCTCCTGTCTCTTTAGTGATTGTTGTTTGTTTTCTCGTGGGAAAGCTCCCAATGATTTGCCCACCGGGACAAATAAAGTTGTGTGAACTGAAGTGAACTGAACACTCGGGTCCCTGCGTATGTGCACACTGGACGCTGGTGGTACTGTGGTATGTGCCGCTGACTTGATTCCCAGAAGTGAGTGAGTGTGTGGGACATGCCGGCTGGGTCAAAGCGAAGCTGTGCTGATGTCAATCATCCTCTCAGACACAGTTTGACCTTTCCACTCATAACGACCATTAAGTGTGACGAATAGTTATAATAACATGATTGTAGATTGGAAGATGTTCCCCAGATGCTTATATTAAAATGTATTTATTTACTAAGCTGTGCTATAAAAATCTATATTATTGTATGATTTAACAGAGATGAGAGTAACTAGTGACTAGAAAAAAAAACTCAAAAAATCTATGCAGGGCAAGATGGAAAAGCATATTTAGCACTTTTCCCCCGTTTGGTTCTTCTTAAAAGGCCCCTTAGAATGCAAACATGAATATTCATACTCAGTTGTAAATAATGTAATGACCCCTCTGACTCCGAGACCGATTTAGTGTGAATGGGTTTATTGGTAAATTTCCAAGAGAGACGTCAAAGGAGAGAATGTTTGGCGCAGTAAAAGTCTCATGGACATGTGGCTGTTACACAACATGTCAGTTTTGCACCGTAACTAGGGAAGATTCAACACACAGAAGACTCAGTGAGAGAAATCACAATATTCCATTGAAATGCAGTGAAAGTCTAAGGTTCTTAGAAAGTCTAAGCTCTTCCATTTCTGTGGGTCGTTATAGGAGGGAACGACTCCCATTTGTCCCACCTTGACATTTAAGTGCATCTCTGATTACACAGGAGAGAAGGGCAGGCGAAGGTGCGCTGAGATTCTCTGCAGGGGTGTGTGGCACGGCTCAGATAATACCTTGTTGTTACAACAATGAGAAGTCAAGGGTAAAGAATAACAGGGTGATGGGGGTCGGGGGGAAGATGACACAGCAGGGACGATATGTGTACGGTGTTAAACACACATTCTCCAAGCTTTGGACTCATCTGCCTCTCACCCTCTGGAGCATGGATTCACACACAACCTGCAGGGAGGGGTGTGTGTGAGTGTGTGTGTGTGTGCGTGTGTGTGTGTGCGGTCTGTGTGTGGGGGTCCTGTAACGAACACGTGAAGAGCCATGAGCTAAGAATGATTAATAATGTATGGGATTATGAAATATCTGAAAGCTTTCTAGCTTCTTAGGAGCACAGACAGATTTTCCGGTTTTCAGTTGAATCATCACTTAACTGAACACGATTTAACAGACTCAACATTTCAAATTCCATGATTGCATTAAAACAGACCTGTATAAATTAAACTGTAACTTTTATTGAAATATTTTATTTTTGCATCTTTTACCTTTTAGTTTTTATTTCCATTTCATTGGTTCACCCTTAATTGGTTTTATTTAGTCTTTTTAATCAGTCGTGCTTTTCAACTTTGTTGCTGTTGATGTTTTACTTTGTTTTAACTGTTTGTGTTATATAGTGATTACAAACACTGAGATTTTGAATGAAAAGTGCATTACAAATAAAATTGAGTATATTTTTATTATTTTTTGAACTTAAAGTTTTTTATTATTATGTAGTGCTGTTTGTTTTCCTGTTTTAATTGTTTCAGATCTTACTGAAATAAGCGATAAAAATACTTTACATGCCAAAAAAAATTAATCTCTGGACATGTAAAATATAGATAAATGGGTTTGTACAGGATATCCTGTACATGAAAAGGTCTGAATGGATGATTGAGCTCGGGCACATTGAAAGCAGGTGAGGAGAGGAAACATGGAGATTGTGAAAAACAATAAACCACTGACCTACTGAACTTAAATTGGAGCAAAAAAGACCTAAGTGAGTGGAACCAGAGTTCAAGATTCATGGGAAGATGAAAAGCTGGAGACATGCAGCAGCTCATTTATGTGTGTGTTCCGTACAGTTGGACGCTAGCGGCTAATGAGCACCAGTGTGCACGGAGCATTCAAAGAAGGCTG
This sequence comes from Aeoliscus strigatus, assembly GCA_901007665.1. Taxonomy (NCBI): domain Eukaryota; kingdom Metazoa; phylum Chordata; class Actinopteri; order Syngnathiformes; family Centriscidae; genus Aeoliscus; species Aeoliscus strigatus. Next base: position 100,230 of record CAAKHB010007503.1, on the reverse strand, counting down.
GAGGAGCAGAGAGGAGGATGGGAGGAGGTGAGTTGAAGTTGAGGTCAACCAGAGGTAAAAGCTTTTGGGGGCTGTTCAAAACTCTCCTCTGTGCACAATGGGCAGGAAGCAGAAAGGCCTGGTGGGGTATAAGTCGTCCGTTCAGGGGAAATCAAGTGGTGAGGCTGAACTTGTCAAAGAGACAAATCCATGAATCCTGCGAGTGGCTCAGTGACACGGCTCCTTGTTCGTTTCTCTGTGGTGGTTCGTCTGGGGCTGGAGGGCGATGGTGCTAATAACTACACTGGGAATTATTCAATTAAGCACCCCGGCCGCCCCCGGCTTCCTCCCTCCTCCTTCTTTTCTCCGTTCGCCCTGCAGCCTGTGGCGGAGACCAGGGGTCGACAGGGTCGAGAGAGCAGTCTGGGCAGGGTGCTGTGTGAGCGGGTGATCACGCTGGACACGCTGCAGCTCAGCTGGGGGCGGTAAGGATTGTAAACAAGGTCCTGAGAACGAGTCCTACTGGAGGGAAACCGAGGACCGATTGTCCTCAGTGTATAAAATGAGCACAAACAGACACTTTAACGTAAATTCATCTACTTATTTCTGGCTCTTTGGCAGGAAGGCGACAAGAGACAGGAATTAATAAGAAGGGTGTTTGTAGCAGTCCTTAGACATAATATCTAATCATTCGTATGCCTTTTATTTTTATTTTTCTCACAGATTCTCGTCTTCCATGTGAAGTGGTGCGTGTTTGTCGTGACACATAGAAGTGATGAAATGCTGACGTGGCTCCAGCCTTGCCAGCATTTAGAGGACAAACTCATTCTTGCATCTACTAAACCTGCTCTCAAACTTGCCTGCCAACTTGGAGATCAGTGTAATATCCATCTGCGTCCATGGCTAAGGCTTTGTATGTATCGCCATCCTGCCAAAGACGGAGGGTGCAGAGGTACTGTATAGACGTGCAGCCCGCCCCTGCTGTGACTACACAGTAAAAAGGTTTCTGTGATGCCCAGTTTATGGCCCTTTTTTTCCCCCACAATTAATGCCATGGAACAAAAGACATAAAGCCACGAGAAAGAAGTGGCAGTTGCAATGAAAAAGAATGACCACAACTAACTGCCAATTTAGTGGGGAGAGATCAAGCGGCGAGCAAACAAAGCGCAGGATTGTGAGTGGCTCTAACTCAATCACAGAGCAACGGGGTGTCGCCCCATCAATCACAGTCTGCTTGTCGGCCGGGAGGAGTCACACTGAGTGGAGCGCTGGAGAAACCACACAGTCACTGAAGATGACCCCGGGGATCTTTGGCTGCAACGAGAGGGTCTGGACTTTCTGCTTTACCCACCGCAGACAAACTCTACTTCACTCACGCTTCCTCTCAGGAATTTGTTAATTAAAGAATAAAGACGAACACACACACACACACACACACACACACCTGCCACCCCTTAAGGACAAGTAACCACTGGGGTGTTAGGGCAACAAACACGCAGCGTAGGACCACAGCCACATCCATCAAACTCAGGAGCTCCATTCAGGGTTAGATCTCACACCGAAACCCATGTGACAAGCCTTGACACGCCGTGTTAAAGCGTCCAGAGCTCCAGCATCAACTCCACTAAGAAGATGTCTGTCTTTCTTCTCCAGGATGGGTGGATAAGTGAGACGTTGGGGGGGTTTCAAACTAATCCACCCCAGACTACAGCTCTGCCACCCACATCATGGAACCACCATTCTCCAGGCTCTTTCTGTCACTCTCAGTTTTCCACGGAGCCACATGAAGAAATCAGATTTAGATGAAAGAAAACAGGAGGAAGAGAAACTAATTTGATCTCACACGTTGTGAGGCAGCGCGGTGGAGTCACCTGTCCTTTGGACATCCATCACACACCCAATTTTTCTTTTTTTTTTTCATCTGAGACGAAAAGGAATTCTCTCACAGTTTGACGCGTGTGCAGATAAAGAGCTGTGAACAACAAATGTTGTCCTTCTAATGAAGAATCTCTACATATGGCTCCTTTTCAAGCAATCTGTTCTGGATGAAAAGGGAAAGCACACATCTCTGAGCTATGTGGGCTGCTGCTTTGTTCCGCAAAAGACTTCCATATAGGGAAGCTCGTATCGGTTTGGCGCTGGAAGGAATTAGAAAAACACGAAGAGGGAAAAAAAGAAGAAGAATTAATCAGCAGCTTAGTAACATTCACTGGCAGAAATGAGTCAACTCCCGCGTGGAGACGAAAAACAATAGCGGCAGGCTGGAATGAGACGGTTTGATGCTTTTGTGCTGCTGCAGATGGTGACCAAGGCTTGAAATCTATGCTGGGTCTAATCTATGTAATCTAAATTTATGAGAATGGCCCTCGTCTCAGCTCTTTCCTCTCCAGCAATCCTTTCCCTACTCCTCCGCTGCGGAGTGGACCTCCCTCCTGCTGTGAGCGGACGTGGCTCATCTCCCGGTTGTGGTCAGGTTGTGCATGAATCAAAGTGGTGACAGAGCAGCGGGGAGGACGGCAGATGCCACAGCCAGAAAGCTTTTCAATCACACTGCCCTTCCAAGCGGCGGACAAGGTGAAACACTTCACTGGAGGATGGGGAAAAAAAAGACCCTTAACCCCGTGGTTATTCACACATGCACACGTGTGTTCGATGTGAGCGAACACACATGTGTCCTGTCCTGAAATCCTGCTCATTAACCACAGAGCGACCTTTTATGTTGAAAAAAAGAGAAAGATTAATGAGAGTGAAGGTCGATAGCTTTCTGATGCAACAGTTGTGCGTTCGTCCTCTTCTGTTGCCTCTGGTTAATTAACAAGGTGAACACTTATCATTTCTAAGCGCAGTGAACAGATCACCAGATCGCCAGCTTATTGTCACTCGCATTTTTTTAAAGACACAGATGGGATAATGTTGTGAATTGAAACGTGTGGATGCACACTGGCTGACAGTGCTTTGACCACGCTGACAGAATCAGGTAATTGCAGAGAAACACAAACAAGATATGTCAAAAGTAGATTGCTGCTGACGAGCTCGTCGTCCACAGAACTGTTCCAGCGTAATTCTATGGCATAATTAGATTTCCGTTGTTAAGAACTGTGGGGGGTTGTTGTGGAAAACACCAGGCGCGTAATTTCAGTTGTTTTTGTCGAAAGCTCAAGTTAAAAGAAGTGGCGTTGCCATTTGCAATCTTTATTTTGCTGAGGCTGCTCTGAACTCCCCCAGCATGGACACCTCTAGGACACTTTAAAAGGAAGTGCCCTTTAAAAATTCTGCTTCACCTCAAAGCCAATAGGAGCAACTCCCCTTCTTTAAGTCACTAACTCCACACTGACGGTCACTGCGTCCTCGTCTCCTGACTGACAGGTGAGAAGAAGCTGTTCGAAGAGGATTTAGAGAGGAGCTTCCCTCCCCAGCTGTGAAGCTGCTGTGCTTCTGTTGTCCTGCTGCTTACTTACACGGGTGGGATTTTTTTGGCAGAATCTTTTTCTGCCCTCAGAGCTCCTTCTGTGCTCTACGCTCTCATTTGAAACAGGTGGTGCTCTTTGTTGACAGGATGACCAAAGGAGAGCGGCGTGTGCTCGCACATGACAAAGGAAGATCCAGGGTATGGTAATAACCTGCCCCCCCCCACTCCCTCTTCCTCAGCTGGTTAGGCATCTCTGGAGTCCAGACCTGGTCAGGAGTGGCAGGATGTCTATTGTCGAGGTAGATGTTTGTCCTCCCAGCAGGCCGAGCAGCTCCATGAGGGCAGCCCAGGGGGAGATCCCAGGGCAGCAAACGGAGAGGAGCAAAATTCAAGAAAAGGCTGCTTTTCCAAGCTTTGAGTTACAGGCACCATAAGGCGAGGTCGGGACAGGGTGTGTGTGTGTGTGTGTGGGGGGGGGTGATTCTCCCCTCCATCTCCCACACAAAGGGCTGCTTTAGAAGGCATTCCTCAAATATCTCAGCTGCCTTGTACCAGCCTGCCATATATCCCATCACCCCCCCCCCCCACACACACACACACACAGTAGGGTTGGGTTGAGTAGAAAGCGCAAGTACAGAGCAACAGACTTTCACTGTTTTCAACCACTCTGCTCCAAACAAGTGAGCGGCTGACGGACTCGGGGGGATTGTAGTGTTTCTGCTCTGGTCAGCAAAGCCAGCGCCATCAGTGATCCAGAACATTGTCAAGAGAACATCATATGATATACAGAAAGCTGGGTCTCTGCCGTGAGTCTGCAGGGGATGGATAAGGAGATGGAGAGAAACAACCCCGCAGCTCTCCCTGAAAGTTTTGATCTGCGTTTTTAACAGAAACACTTCCTCAAAGAAGAACGACGACGGTCTGTCCTCCAAAAGAAGATCAACGGCTCTTCAATCAAACTGGTCTGTCACTTGTTTAGATTCAAATCTGCTGAAAGCTCAGTATTTTCTTCATTTGGCGGCGCTGCCAAAGGCGCACAAGCCTGACGTCCTTTATCAGATCGTAGAAACCCACAGTGGGTGTTTGGGGAGGAAGCCGAGTAAAAAGCATTTCTATTTACTCGAGTTTTTACTTGAGCTTAGCTTTCTCATTCCACTGATTTTCAGAACGGATTGACTTCAAATATTTGCCTTGATGCGTGTTTGCACATTCAACTCAAACTTCATTACCTGCGAGGGCGGCTAGGGTGGCCCGGTGAAATGTGCTCTGTGAAAGTCTACAATAGTGCGTGAAAGGTAAACACGTTCTGCATTCAGAATCGCAGGGCTCACTTAGTCTCCTTATCTCTGTGATGAAGTGTGTTCCTCCTCCCCGCTCTCAGGATACAGGCCCCTGCACCTCCACAAACAAACCTGTCAAGGGGAGCGAACACGTGCAACAACAGCAGTGCGGCCGGACTCCACTCAGTAAAGGCTGCATTTCCTTTTATGAGCACCACTTTGAGTGCTTCTTGTTTGGTTTGCTGATAACAGCCATGTTGGGGAACATGTGGTGCATGTGTGTTCCATTTGCCCACTAATTAGATTGCAAGGCAGTGCACTGAAGCGTGCACTGTAGCCCCTGCCTCCTCCACCTCCTCCCTCTTCCACCAGTCCATCAGATAAGAAGGCCATTCTGGCTCTCATCAGTTTCCATTATGTAAAGGCCGATTTGGTGAGTTGAGTTGCGACAGAGAGTCTGATAGATCCAGCACAAAGCACACGCATCCTGGAAGTAACTGTGTCCCTGCCCAGAGTCGTGTTTGGCAGGCGATGAGGACCAACCTGGAGGAGTCGCCACCTCGCTGGAGGTGCGAGGACCACAGAGTACCTGGAGAGAACCCACGCAGACATGGGGTGAGCATGCAAACACCCCCACTGCTCTACCGTGCCACCCAACCCCAACTGAGGCATAATTTGGACCCGCAGTCACGGGTGAACACATTTCTGTGCTGACTGGTGCAGCCACACGTAACCTGAAGACAGTGAATATATTATCGTGTCCCATGTGAACGAGCTTTAACTCTGCTTCGGTCATTTGTCAGCGTATCCTGTAGGCATGTTCAGACAAAACAGATTGCTCAACTAAAAACTAACTTCCTGGAGACGGAATTCTTTCTACTGCTTTTGTTTAGACACAGGAAACTCATTCCTGACTAATTTGATTAGCACAAGCATTGTTACAGCCCCCGTTCCTCACGCTCCTTCCAGCTTGGTGTCCAGGACAGTTTAACAGTCCGAATGCTGCTGAAACCAGACCCCAACAATGTGCCAAAGAGCATCCCAGCCTCTAAAAGACAGACCATAAATCTCTGAAAGCCATAAAGGGGAGCTGAGGTTGGACTGATATCAAGGATTAAAAAAGAGAACCTGCAAACAGATAGGGGGGCCAGTCAGGGAGCACAAACGGAGAGGAGGTCCAGGTTTTGGGTGGAGCAGGGATACAGTAACAGGATCCAGCAAAGCCCTGTACTCTCCGGAGCCCTGCAGCGTAAACAAACAGCTGAGACAGGCACCGACACACGCGCACACACACACACACACACACACAGACACACAATCAGAGCGAGGCCGTCTGCTGAGGCGAGGCTCACCTCAGGGCGCCCACAATGACACACACTCATCATATTACGGTTTGTCTCCGGTTTCATCAGCTTAAACCAGCTATCTGACAACAGGTTAGCTGCTTAGTCGTCGGCTCAATGCGACAGCTTAAAGCTTAAAAGTCAAACAGGGATCAATGAGGAACTGGAACAGAGGAGTCCTCGGAGGGGGAGTTAGATATTTTCCCCAAATCCTCACAATTTAAATTAAAATCAGTTGAAAATATACTTGTACACCTTTTGACCTTTTTTGGAATTTCTCACTGATTTGAAGTCATGGGAATGTGAGGACGTGTGTGGAGACCGGTCTCCTTTGAGGTCTCCGGCTCACAGATTTCCCAAGATACCAGCAACTCAAACCGATATTCGCTGTGACTTTCTTTCACAAAGACAAGACGTGAGAACATTCCAGCAACACGAGTGAGACTCTGGAGCAGAGCAGGACGACTGGGCGCTCAGAGAGCCACTGCACGCTAGATGGCGCAGTTTCACGTACAATATGAATGGAGGCTCTCATTTCCACACAATACCACGACACACAAACATGACAAAACTCAGATCTTACTACTGATCTGATAGTTTGTATTTATTTCTCTGCTCCCAAAAGCTTTTAGTCCCATTCATCAGTTGATGATTTTAGTGTTTCATATGACAAATGTCCAGGACGTTTCCCACTAGATCCGGGTATGAGAACGCTGATCTGCTGCTGTGTGACTGCGGGATGAAGAGGACTCACTTGCACTCCCGGTCCTCCAGGTCGAAATGCGGGTTGAAGTTGATGAGGATCCGCTGGTGAGGACCCGGCGCCGTTATCACCCAGACGCACCTCTGGGAGGGGGGGTAGGACATGGGGTATCCCGGGGAGGTGAGGTAGTTGGCGGTTGATATCCTGATGTTGACTCCGCATTTATCTGCAGCGGCGAGGGAACAAGATTCAGAGTCCCCGCATTCACCCCCACACACGTTTCATCCTGTCATCTTCAATAATCCAGTCGGAATGTTAAATGTTAAAAATATCAGTTCAAGACGTGCGGTGATCAGATGGAAATAAACTCAACAAAAACGGTCGGATAAGTCAAGACCATCATCTGAAGGAAGAAAGTAGCAAGTCTGAAATCTAAACGTGAAATGTTTTATTTATACTGGTCCTTTAGTTGGTCGGCCGTGTTCACGTTTTCACAATAAACTAGCTCAAATCCATGAAACGCCAACTAACTAATGCGTAAATGGCGCAAGAAAAGTCACAGGAAAGTTGAGTGAACTTAGAACACAAACAGGCAGAGAAACGTTTAAAACGGGTGATGCTGAGAATAAAATAAAAATAAACACAAACTGCAAACATCCTACCGTCAGAGGAAATGTGGAGAATTCAAAGCGTAGAGGTGTTACAGAGATATTTGTACAAGAAGTACAGAAGGACAAGTCGGAGGTTTGTAATCCACGCTCTACAACTGTTGATAAATTGTCCCGAGGACAGGTTTTTCTTTCCGACAAGACGCGCAGGTGAGAGTTTACCACCAGATCAGCGATCAAAGTGGACTAATCTTTTAGGAAAATATTGGGATTAGTGGGTTTGCAGAGCACATAAAGGGATTATTTGTATGGATATCAGATGGCACACTTACCGTTTTTGAAAGCCTTGGCCACCAGGAGGATTCCCATCAAAAGGAGAAACACTAATCCACAATGCATCCTTGTTTTGTCAGCAAAATATAAAATTACGCAATTAAAAAAAATAAAAACTACAAAATCCAGAGTCCTCCACAGGTTTCCCCAAAAGGTATTTTCCTCCTCTGAATTGGACAAAGAGAGCTGAAGTGTCACTTCTGGGCTCTGCTGATGCCGGTTGTGGTCGCGGGCATCCTGTCATTCAGCTCCGGTTTCCTCTCTCCTCTGTCGGCTGCACTCTGCTCTCCAGCGCGCACCCAACCATCTCCACTCCAAAGTCCGGAGAAACAACACGTCCTTCGCGTCCTTTACTCCGTCATACGAGAACCCAGCAGGAGCTAATCCCTCTCTGCGGAAGGAGAAGAGATGCAGGTGTGAGAGAAGGTTGGGAATCTCTTTACGCGCTCCGGTCAGAAGGCACCGAACGCAAAGCTTCTGTGAAGGGGCGACCACCTCTCGTGTGTCAGCTCAGACGGAGAGTGTCCGACTGTGGGAGAAGCTGCTGCGTTCATCAATAGTCAACCTCTGGAAGAAAAGACATGTGTCTTATTGTGTGTGAGCTGAGCTTCACTGTGACTTACAGAGCAGCAGCAGTCCGTTAAGTGACGTGACCCCCCCACTCTCTCTCTCTCTCTCTCTCTCTCTCTCTCTCTCTCTCTCTCTCTTAAACACGACACCACCCACCCCCATCCACTCGCTTAAAACGAGAGGCATTAATGAGACTTGAAGTATGATAATAGAAACGCAGCAGTCTTCACCACTGCAAAGTCTTCCTCATGTCATGAACCCTGGAGGAGGATTTCCTCAGGATGTCCCTTCTCTTTCTGGGACCCATCACCATGTTTGACACACTCCCATCAGCTGAGACCGTCAGGTTGTGTCTCCGTGTCTCCCAGTCGGTCTCAGATGGAGACACACAGGTCCACATCCGCTCCCTGGCTCAACAACGTCTCAACGCTCCTGGCAGATTTCTTTTATGCACCTTAACCAGATGCCCCGGTGTTTTAAAGCTGCCCCACAGTGACTCCTTCAAACTGACACTAAAATTGAGGGCAAATCAATGACAGAAGCTAAATGAAAGGAGCAGGATTGTCGTCCACTCTGAGGCTGCCCTGACTGGGTCACAGCAGGGAGGGGAGCCGGCTGGCGTCTGATAGTCACATCTCACAATAAAATAATTTCATAAATAAAACACAATGCGGGAACATAACATTTACTTTGGATTTTCAAAAGTGAAGCCGTAAAACTGCCAGTAAAAGTATGAAGGATAAACTGGGGAATATACATATATATATTATAATAATTCAGTAGAATAGAGAGGAGGAATATTGATAAATACTACACTGATAAAACATGTTTCATTCACCTGCGTGTGGACTTTAAATCCGCAGTCTGCTCGCACTGGTTCTGTCCAAATGACACCAGATTTTCTCCAGAGAACCACCAAAGTGTGTCGACGTCTTCCTCCTTTTTACTTACAATGAAGAGCCTCCGCGCAATCCAGCTCGCTCCCGCGTCCCCACCGCGCAAATACGCACAGGCGCTGCCCGGAGAGCCGCCCCGCTCCCCGCATACGGGCTGGTCCCCTCCTGGCTGCCCTGCCTCCGTCTCATTCAGGGGTTTGTCGCCAATGGAAACCGACCAGAACGAAAGAAAGCACGACGCGAGCTGTAGCACCGATACGCAGAGTAAAGCAGTTAAAGACAGTTCAAAAGTCTCGAGCCGATGTGTAAGTTCGTGCTGTTTCTCCGGCGCGTGAGCTCCGCGACTGACGCAGACGAGAAGTCTCGGAGCCTCAAGCGCCCCTTTACGAGGGTGTGTGTGTGTGTGTGTGTGTGTGTGTGTGTGTGTGTGTGTGTGTGTGTGTGTGTGTGTCTGTCCTCCTCCAGCAGCTCTTATCATCACAAAGTCAAATGAAAACACCGTGCTGACCATTGTATGACATCCATTTGTTATCTGGTCCACTTCTCTGTCCTGTGGAGGAGTTCGTCAGGAATCACAGTCAATGTGAAACTCCCTGCGCAGGAGTCCAAGAACATACGAGTATGAAGCAGTACTTACTGGACCCCACTTGAAGTCCCAGTAGTAATATCATATGTAGGCTGCGATATACTGTAGATGCTCTATATGGTCTGACTCTGTTTTCCGTGACGCTGCAGGGGCCTCTGAACAAAGGAGACTCTGAACAAAGTTGTGTGCTGTGCTCTGCTGCTGTGTGATGAAGGCTCCGGACCGCCGGTCGTTAGACAGCACACACAGACTGTCAGCGAGCGCGACGAACCCCGTGGCCATCAGCTGGGAGGAGAAGATGACACAGGGCAGCCAAGTCCATGTTCACTTCCCCATCATGAGGCACCTCTGGTGCACCCGCGCCACAATGGGTCGTATGTGCAGCTCTGACTTCCCTCTGCTTAGACTGAGAGCTTCACTTCCCCCTCGGACAGTTGCACAATGAGGCAAAGTTCCTCCAGCTGCAGTAGGTGAGACCTGGCAGCTGGGGTGAGTTGCCCTGTAGGGGGCGTCAGAGCTGGAGAACGACTCCCAGTCCCCCCACTGATCCTCAGGCTCACACACTCATCGCCCTCACTGAGGGATGTTGTGGATCTGAAACGTTCAACTGTGTGAGTCAGCAGTTGGTCTTTTGCTTGTAACACATGGATCCATCTCCTTCAGAATTAACACGTCACTGAATGAGGGACAAGCAGCCTGACATGCTTCAGCCTATTAAGATGTCGGCTTTTCGGAAAAGTTTTCTCCCACAATAGAGAAAGATAAGCGCGCAATCCCTCTGCTTAATTATTATTTCATTCCTAGACAGAGAGCAGCTTTATTCCCGTCCCAACCCGGCTAATTCTCTGATAACACAAATGTAAAAATGGTGCTGGCATCTCTATGGAACACAGGAAGTCATTTCACCTGGGTGCCTGTCTGGGCTCTGTCTGAAACTACAGGGCGACTGAGGAGGAACAATGAAAAGCCATTTGAAGGATTTTGTTCTACATATATACATATATACATATATATATATATATATTCAGCCCTGATGAACAATCAGTGTGGGTAAAAGATGGCTGAAGGTTTGATTTCATTATGTTCGTCTTCATTCACCAGTGAGTTTGAATGAAATGTTCAGGTTGAAAACCAGTTCAGAGAGAGAGCTCCACTCCAGGATCTATCCTATGACTCATGTTGTTTTCCCTCTTTTTCGTTCAGCTACATTTGTCGCTGTTTGCTTTCAGGCGCCAACAGTCACATTGTTGACGAGTGCGAGCGGCTAATGGAGCTGAAGCTCACCGGGTAGCACATCACAATGATGGTCATGTGTGCAGATACAGAGAAGGAGAGATGAGTCCAGACAAGGCAGAGTGATGGAGGAAAGGCGATTGAACTGATAGCTCGTGGATGAACCTGGTCAGGACATTTCTGATGCTCAGACACTGAACCAGTGACAGCTCTGCTACGTGTTTCCACTCAACCTGGAAATCCAGAGCAACTTGGGATTTGTTCTTAAAGTCTGTGTGTGCACAAAGTAGTGGATCACAAACTATGAACAAAATCACATGGGTGGGGTTTAACAGGATGACGTCAGTGGTAATGTAGAAACAAAGATGGCTGCTGCTGATGAAGACACGAGTTGGACGTTGGTTTCAAGGACCAGCAAAGATCCTTTCCACTCCATCAAACTCTTCCAGAACAAACTCTGGCACTGACTGATGACATCACCTTGTTCTGTCCTCTAACTGGTTGCAGTGCTTTCCAGTGGTGTGTTACCTGTTCCTTGAGTTAAAAGTTGTCAGGATCTATGCTCTTCATCTCATCATCCTCTTTCCTGTCCATGTTTGAACAGTCGTTCCACTGCACAAACCTTTTCTCTGAAGCATCCTGCCGACCACTAGATGACAAACTCAGAATCTTTAAAATACTGAGTTTGATGACAGTTGGAGACAGATGGTTGGTGATCAAACCTCTGTGATCCAACATGACAATGGAGAGCCATTAGCAGTCGTCATAGCTAATTTAATCATGACCCTGATAACAATTACTGGGCGGCTAAAACATGTATCTGGGTAGGAGAGCCACGCCAGCGAGCAGCTGCTGGGGAATAAACTGGGACACCCATCCAGAGTTTTTTTGTTCATTTTCCGATTGCAGCTGCGTGGCGAAGCCTGATATTTTCAGACCTGTCGCCCCAAATGACTGGGTGCTGGGTGCCAGTGCTGATGTCATATCATCCAATGCATATTTCACCGATCTATACTGAGACACCAGTTCCTGCTTGCTGCTGTCATATGGACCATTTAATCCCCTGAATTTATGCAGCGAACCCCCGTCCTCTGATACACCCAATCCATCCTGGCACCATCTCATCTGTAAAAACAAGCACTTTGACTGTCACACAGTGCATCAGGAAGAAATAACAGAGGGACTATGTAACTGCATGTTCATGTTGCACCGAACCACAAAGAGGTGCAGACCATGGATGTTGCAGAAGACCTCCGATCATTACTGTATTCCTGTGTCTCCTCCATGACGACGGCACTAACTGGAATGTGTAAAAGCTGCTGTATCAGTTTCAGCTGTTGATAATTACTCACCAAAGAATGTTTCACACACTCTTGAACAGGCTTGTTGGCATAAAGGACACACCTTCACACTCTGATAGTGTCGTAATCCTGGACTTTTTTGTTCGGAGGAATTTGCGTGTGTGTATGTGTGTGTGTGTGTGTAAACGGAGAAAGTCAATGTGTTGGAAAACAAGGAGAGAAACTAGCAGAAGCTGAAGTGAGCTGAGTCTGAAAACATGGGAACCACAGGAGACCCTGACAAATCCCTGCACCGCTGGCTCTTCAGGGGGCGGGAGGTGTGTGTGTGTGTGTGTGTGTGTTTGTGTGTGTGTGTTTGTGTGTGTTGGCGGAGTGCTCAGTCAGATCAAGGTCTGGAGTAATTGCTACAAAGACAGCCTTTCTCCACTGAGGCATTAGGGCGAGGTGAAACTCAGTGTGAATAGAATTAGCAGCGTTCTGAATAAAGCACTTCAGAAGTTTAGAGACAATATGGAAATAGACGGAGGACATTTTGGGAGTTAATCTTCATTCTAACGTGGAACATGGAGGAAGTGCAGGAGGGCGTGGCAGAAGAAACGGAACGGAATGAAGTTAAGAAACGGCTTCAGTGGAAGCAGAAACATTTACAGTGACATTTAGTGAAGCAAGGAAGATGTATGAATAAATATGCATAATGTTGCCGGGAAGCATCGAGAGCTTCTCAGGGGTGGAAGGAGGGTGAGAGTGATGGCTTCTGAATTAATGATGAGGGAGCCTACTGTCAGTCTCTGGGCGTGCGTGCGGGTCTGTATGAGAGTCTGCAGACGGGAAAATGGCTGTGTGAGCGTGTGCGCCCAAAGTTCATGCACATCGGAACTCACTCTGGCAGCACCCCAATTTCACGTCATCACCAATGGAAATTACCCCCCCACACCTAATCAAGCCATCAAACCATTTTTTTTTAGGTGCTCAGATTTGGGAATGTCATTACATTTCTATCTGTCAAATTCCAATTTTTGCTGATAACGTTTTAAATTTTCTCTACTTGTTTTCGCCCCTCCAGTTGGGAGGCTGAGCTGATGAATATTGTGCTTCTCATCATGAAATGCACACGGAGAAGCCCCAGAGATCAGGGCAGTGGAGGGAAGGAGAGGAAGGGAGGTGGAACTGTCAGGGAGAAAAGCTATGTAGGTCAATGAAGAACTGCACTGGGATGTTTCCTTCCACACACAGTCTGGAAGCTGATTTGATTTCTGAATTCATCCGACTTGAATTATGAGCGATTACCTCCCTAAAATCATCTCGGTGGATGCTGGCGAAGCCCTGAGGGGATCAGTGTGACATACATAGTGTGTTTTCTGCCACGAATCACTGCACTGTTCCTTCTACTGTCAGCGCAGACGCAGAAATACAAACAAGGATTATGACGTTTTACTAGTTCATGTTTGGGGGACGTCTCAACAACGTGCACAGTCCTGTTTATTTATTTTCATTGATTTCTCTCAGCTCTTTTCTCTCACCTGATATCTTTCAGCTGATTTCTTTCAACTAACTTCTCTGCTAATGCTCAGATGTTTGTATATTTTTAGTACAGCTGAATGAAAATGAATGAATGAATGAATGAATGAATGTTGAATGAGCTAATCCAAGGCTCACATTATCACAGTCCATGTTGTCGTTATGACAGAGTGAGTCATTCACTCACTCACTAGTAGAAGAAGTAGAAGTCATCCAGAAGTTTCAGATGGACTGTGACAGGTGAGGGAGGCGCTCTGATCGGCTGAAGTATATATCAAGTCTTTAATGAAACCTGACTGTGACCCTCTGATGTCTTCTCCCTCCTCTCCGCCAGCACCTGGAGTTCTTCTCCTGACTGCTAAGTGCCGCCGTCACTGCAGAAACAAACCAACTCTATTTGGACGTGTCAGAGCGCAGCCCTCAGAGAAAACCACCTGTCCGCAGAGACAAATATAGACAGACAGCGAGAGGAAGGGAGACGCAGAGAGGCCGAGCTGAGCGGAAATATTTGCAGGAAAATAGTGGAAGTGAGTGAGAAATGGAAAGAGAGATGGAGAGAGGAATGGGGCTCAGTAGAGAGAAAGAAATAAAAATACACAGACAGAAAGAGAGGAAGAGAAATGGGGGTTGACAGGAGGAAAAAAGTCTTTTTCTTCACAATAATGGCGCCTGGGACGGAATTGTGTACAAGCACATGCGCAGGTGGAGATCACATGGACCGTTTTCTTCCCCGTCTTCCTCATTTGCAGCTCTTGGAGATGGTTGAATCCAAAACCAACAGCTGAAGGTCTTTTCTTCGGTTCCTGAACTTCAGTTTTTCTTAATAATGTGCACCGATGAAGAAGGGACCTCCAGTTCTGAGCTTCTTTTTTTTCCCCAGCTCTTTAACACGGTCATCACATGCGACCATCAAAGGGAGCGGCACCTGATCGGTGACGTAGCGTCCATATTCAATTCGTTTCAAATAAGACCGGGTCCTGTGTGATTGATCACAGCGGCAGCACACTGACATCAGAAGGTTGTCGACCCTGTCTAACCCAGTTTGCTTCGCTTCAGTGTGTCTGCTGTAGAGATATGGCTGCCATTATCACACACACACACACACACACACACACACACACACACACACACACACACACACACAGCACTACCGGATGACATATTCGTAGTCACACCGGTTGAAACTGTCACATTGTCACAAATATGTCTGTTCATATTAGGTTTATGACTGTGACACCCGGTTCATCCAAACCAACACTGTTTTTGTCATCAAGCGCTCCGGCCGATAAGCGACCCGCAAACACACGCCCTGCCTATTGATTTATTGTCACCCGTTTCCCCGGCAGTGATGCATGAAACCGCCGCCCTTTCTTTGGTTTTAGAAACAAACAGATGGGATGTGGCATTGTGGTTGTGACTTATCGATGAGACACAGCTGAGTGACACGTTCAAGTCAGCACATACAGCAGGTTCATTGCCTGTGAAGGTGAGCTGACGGTCCTCAGAGTGTACAGGTGTGAAAGTCAGGTCTCTTTTCCTGCTACAGCTTCATGCCGTCAGCACTCAGGACACAATTTCCAATCCCTGAAATACAGTTTTGTTTTTTTTTTTTATTGTTGTTGTTGTTGTTGTACACCCTTTGTCCCGCTGTCCTAAGACAGTATGTCCCTTGTGCCTCTGTCTTTACCCCAATCAGACAGAGCAGTAAGGGGTGAAGGTCGGTCTAAGGTCGGACAGGATATCCTGACAATGCACTTCCCAGGTTATTAAACAGCTGTATGTGGCGTCCATGTTCTTGGATTGATAACCTGGGGTTTGGGTTTTGTCCCTCACTGACAGTGAAAACAAATGTTGTTACAGTACATTAGCATATTTTACACAGTTCCAGCAACAGGAAAACCTTGCCTGCTTTTACCATGACAATACCTTTGTGCACATTCCAAGGTCCTCTGAACTGGACAATTTAACTATCCTCTGTTGCCTTGGAGACATCAAGGTCTTTGTTTTCAGTCTTTTATGCTGTGGAATCACAGCTGCAACACGTCCACAGAGGACAGATACACTTACTGATTTGTTCCACACAAAACAACCCCAACTTTCTATGTACCTGGTTTGCCTTGTGCCAGGAGTTCGCTGCCTTTTCACACGTCTTTGTCAGACTTGGTTTCCAGGCAACTGAAGGACACACCGATGGGAACAGCTGAGCAAAAATACAAGGCTGACAGAGCTGCAGCATGAACTTGACAGTTTTAATGAAGACAGGCAGGGAAACAAAGAGGAAGTAGGAAAAAAGACACTAGTGATCACATAGGTCAAAGAAATGGTTGGTGGGGGGGTGGAAGAGCAGCACAGATGGCTCCCAGTCTCACACCAAAAAAGCAAGAATCTACGGAGTTGATGTATGAAGGAATAAAGTTATTGGGGGCTTCAGTTGAAATTCTCTTTGGGGTGATTCAAGAAAATGACCTTTCTGCAGATGAACATTTTTGATACGTCTAGGTGAGACGTATATTTATGTCCTGTTTCTGCTGCTGCTGCATCTCTGTGCTTTGTGGATCTGATGGTTTTAGGTGCATATGCTCAATTAATAGTTTTAAGGGTTTAACACAAATTCCCTGGATTCTCTTGACATGTGGGATATGATAAGATACTTGTTTGTTTTAATCACCAATATCCTGCCATTTTTTGTGGCCAAAGCCGTATTAACATTGATAGCCAATGTAGTACCCTGGGTCATTTAGCAGTTGTAAAACAAATCATAAATAAAGTAGATTCAGTATTTCTAGCCCCCCAAAATGATTTATTTAGTCCTTTGAACGGGAGACGGTAACAGGGAGGATGATATGTTCATACATATCATTTTGAAGTCGCGGCGGAACGGGAGCGGGATTTGACTGGTCTGTTATAAACATCGTATGTGAGGTCATTGCATGAAACGCACTACTTTAACGTCCCGAATCAAACAAGTATCTACTTTAACGTTCCGATTCAGTAAATATCTATTTTTGACGGCTCTAATTTCACAGAAGTCCCATTGCCAGGCGTCAGCAATAAGCCGTTTTTGAAGCCATTTTCAAACTTTTGTTCTTGACAAGAGACTCAGCAGTGCCATCCTGATGAAAGTAATGACACTGCAGGTTAGACTTGTGCTCAAAGCAGCATCAGCAAAATTGGAATCAAATAAGGGAATAAAGAAAACATGTTAGGTCATGAAATTAAATTCATGCTGTTATCACTGTAGTTACTGAACTAGGAACCCACCTGACTGCTTATTTAGTTATTTATAGTTATAGTTAGATGGTTAGTTAGTTATTTTCCATATGAAAGGTGCTTGTACATTTCCAGTCCAGTGAAAACCTTGCATCAGTAATTCTTTGAGCTGTTTAACTGTGTTCTGGTAATTGTCTTTCTGAAAATATAGTTCTAAATATGTCATAAGCTGGAAAATGTAGTCTGTCATTCAGCCACAAACATAGTTACAGTGCCTTCTGAAAGTATTCAAACCCTTGAATTTCTCCACATTTTCTCACATACCAACCTCAAATGTAAATGTGTTTATTTGTGATTGAGTAACATAGTGTATGTGAAGAGGGAGAAAAATGATTCATGGTATTAATTTCTGGATAAATGAAGACCTCAGAGCTTTGTCAGAGAACATTGGTGAACAAACAGCTTCATGACGCAGAGTGTTGAAAGAAAGGCATAGCCAATGTTCTGGTCAGATGAGCCACACACACATCACCACTGTGAAGCAAGATGGTGGCAGCAGCAGCAGCAGCAGCAGCAGCAGCATCCTGTGGGGATATTTTCCTTCAGCAGGGAAGCTGGTCAGAGTTGATGAGAGCATGGATAAAATCAAGGAAATCTTCATAGAAAACCTTTAGAGTCTGCAAAAGATTTGAGACTGTTGGGGAGGTTGACTTTGTTGACCTTCCAGCAGGACAATCACCCTAAACATACAGCTCGAGCTACAGTGGAAAGGTTTAGATCAGCAATGTCAAACTCTGGTCCGTGAGGGTCACCTGTGTGAATTTCCCTCACGGAATGATTAACGTACTTTTCGGTTCCCTTTCTATTCTATTCTATCCTACCCTGCTCCTACACCCTGATTCAAATAACTTGTCAGGCATCTACAGAACAGAGACTGATTCAGGTGAGGTAGGAACAGGGTGACATCTAAAACATGCAGGATAGGCCCTGGAGGACCTGAGTTGTGTTCCTCCTGCATATGTGTGATGATGAGTTCGGGCTTTTTGGAAGTTATATTCTTGTCATATTCTTGCTGTTTACAGCGGATGGACTCAACATCTCACAGAGAAGACATGTTCACGTTTCCTTCTAATTTTACACACCCACATTGACTACAAGGTGCAGGTTCTTACATCGTACAGCTTCATTATCCGACTGACAAGGTCACACGTCAGTAAAGAACAGATAAACAAATAAACAGACACATACTGAATTACTTTCTCACTGACCCCAATTCTTTGGCATGTTCGCAGAGGTCACATGACGCGGGAGCTGCAAAAGCTTTTTGTTCTGAGTTAATTTCTAAAGGAGCATCGATAATGTGACAGAAAAGCTGTGGGCTTCTTGGACAGTCTGTCACAGTTCTACAACCGTGTCCCGCCACCATGGTAATGTTTCTGTCGGCTGGCGAGCGGAGGCGTCTGTCTGTTAGTCAGCTTCTGAGCCGTGACCCGGGGTGTGTTGTCATGCTGGGTGTCCCACAACAATTTTGACAGCAAGCAGATAAGAAATGTATTTGAGTGAGTCCAAACATTTTGCTCACAGGCCGGCGTACGTTCAGTTTAGTGGAAGGTTTCACTGGCAGCTGTGACAGCAAAGATAAACTGGCAGTGTTCAGGCAGTCCTGCTGTTCTTACATCGGGTCGGTCAGCGGCAGCAGGTCCATCAAAAGCACATGTCTCAAACACAACTAGAGCACCATTTTTTGGTCTTAATGTCACAGATCTGCTTGCTGGAATGTGTCTTTTTTGTGCTCAACTGAACACAAACCACCATGGTAATCAGGGCACAAAGGAAACATCCTAATATAGTTAGGAAACTACTGGATGTTTTGTTTTGTTTAGTCCTGTAGCAGAGAATTTAGTATTTTAGTAGAATTTAGTAAAAAAATCTATAGAGTTCAGTTTGCAACCACCGACTTTACACGTCTGTGTGGTGCATCTGCTTTGTGTCACCATCTAATTTGTGTTTATTCCAGTCCTGTCTTTTGTTCCGCATCTTTAAAAGTTATTTTTTTCTCCTCTGCTTTCTAAATTGCTGACTATCTCTGCCATCATTCACCCTCTTACTGTAAGGTTCAGGTGCGTTCATCTCTGCAGTTCTCAGTCCTGGATCCTAGTGGATCCTGAAGGTTTTAGCCCCCACCTGCTCCAACACACCTGATTCTATGAACAATGATTGATGCTGAAAATCAGCTGATGATTGGAATCAGGTGTGAATGGGCAGGTGACGTCTGAAACCGCTGAGCACACATGTGGGAGCGAAGCAAAACTACAAGCTATGAATCACATGACTGGAGCATTGATTGATGAATAGAGCCATCTTCTACACCAGGGGTGTCAAACTGCGGTCCTGGAGAGCCACTGTCCTGCAGGTTTTAGATGTCACCCACCTCCTCCCTCACCTGAATCAGTCTCTGTGAAGTTCTGGTGAGGCCTGGTAACGAGCTGCTGATTTGAATCAGGCGTGTAGGAGCAGGGTGACATCTAAAACCTGCTGGATAGTGGTCCTCCAGGACTGGAGTCTGACACCACTGTTCTACATGGAGAGACAGATACGTATTGGTAGTATACCAGTAGTATGGAACTCTCTGCCTCAATTATTGATACCAAGGGCCCGCTACACACAGGAAACTGACAACACTCTCTAACACAGGGACGTACGTGGTTCTAGCAGGATGTTCAGTCCTGGTTCTGGTGGCTCCTGAAGGTTTCAAACGTCAGCGACATATGATTCTAATGAGGTCTACAGAAACCTAACAACCTGAATCATATGTGAAGGAGCTGGTGAGATCTAAACATGCAGGTAGGTTGTAGTTGGATGTCATGTCAAACGTGAAGCTGTTCTGACGAGGAGCTGTTTACTTCCTTCTTCATCAGTACTAAACAGGTTCTGTTTCTGTTCGGTTGTTTAGAGACTCGACACACAATCCGCTGCAGATTTTCA
This sequence comes from Aeoliscus strigatus, assembly GCA_901007665.1. Taxonomy (NCBI): domain Eukaryota; kingdom Metazoa; phylum Chordata; class Actinopteri; order Syngnathiformes; family Centriscidae; genus Aeoliscus; species Aeoliscus strigatus. Next base: position 80,276 of record CAAKHB010007503.1, on the reverse strand, counting down.
GTCCATGCTGATGAGATGATCAGATATGGAACTGTACCGTGGTGTTTTTCCTGTGGAACAAGGCGAGGCAACTCCAGTTTGTTGCAATATTTACCCTGGTGCTATCAGCCGAAATGTGTGTGGACGTTTTCAGTGTTTAACAGCCAACAGATTGGAAATCGGTCCACTACTGTTTTTTCATCCTCAATTCAGGTACAATCATATCTTTAACTCCCTCTTTGACAATAGCTATTTCACTGTTTTATTTGTTTCCATTTGAGTCACGTCTGGAGCCCTGTGAATGACACAATAACTTGATATTTTACTCAAGCGAAATGCCATGGAGCAAAAACAATTTGCTTGAGCAAAGATCTTGCAAATACTGCCCTTGTCCCTGAGCAGTAATAAAAAGGCGTACGTGGAGGAGGTTATATTAGGACTGGGAGAAATCAAATAGATCGGATCAGAGTGCTCGATTTCATTCAGAGCTCTGAATAAAGAGTTCAGCGGCCTCACGGGGGAAAGATTGAAACCTTAGACTCAAAATAACTTATTGGATCCAGGTATTTCACTGAAACGTCTGGAGGACACAGACACGTGTACAGAAGCTGCTAATACACCTGTTTTTAGAAGCGTATCTTTGCTCTGCGACTGACTCTGGAGCATAATTATTGGATTATTATTACCATTCATGTTAGAAATCATACATGTGAATACACATTAACTGTTTTATGCATCAACCCTGAGAAAATTACAGCAGCAAGAATAATGAAGCAAAGTAACATATCCAAAACGTATAAAATATATCAAAATAAGTCACAATTATATTATACACATGCATGGTTTGTGTGTAGCGTGTGTCATGTGACTTCCTGCAAATCCCCATTAAACCAATAGTCTGTTCTCCTATCTGTGTTCCAACAAAGTGCACATGTTCATACGTTAGTTCCTGATTGCAGTCTGCACTGTAGTGAAGTTGGGGGGTGCTGTAGGGAAGTCAAGTTGGGGGTTACGTGGCTAAAGAGGTCAACAACTACAAAAACTCTTTTATTACGACGAGAGTTAACCTTTAACCAGCTCTTTCTGCATACACAACCCTAACAAGGTCACACAAGCTGGTTCACATGCCTGCAGGGTCCAGACTCCACTTTTAGCAGGAGATAACCTTACACACCAGAGGTCCTGGGACTGTGAATGACTCACTGATTATCTGAGTTTACAAAGGTCCACGTCGTTACAGCTCTGGATGTGGAGCCACCACCAGCTTATCTGTCACCTGGCCTGGAGGGTGTGTGTGTGTGTGTGTGTGTTTGTTTGTGGGGGAGGCAGAACACTGTAAACAAGCCAAGTGTAAGTGTGCGTGTTAATAGAACAAATCAGTGCGTGTAGGCTGGGCTAGGCTAAACGTATGTGTCAGTGTGGTAGAAGTAACTCCTCTCACCCCGCAGGACATAATTCACCCGGCACAACTCCTTCAACGTGACGGTGGAGTCTCCAACTCCAGGGCTCCTCTGAATCTTGACCAGCCGAGCTGGATTTGCGGTGGCGTTTCCACCTCATCTTCTTACAACACTGTGTCTTGCATCAGAACTTAGTAGAAATAAATAAATAGAATTTTTTTTACGGCAGAAGAAAAAGCCATCGGCAGTAGATCTCACAGTTTCTAGTATTTGTAAGTGAATACAACTGAATACTCGTTCCAAACCTGTTCCATAGTCATGTACTTAGTCGTGTACTACTTCGTGTGTAAGGGTGGTAACTTAGCAGATAGGTGGTGAATGCTCCCAGAATGCTTTGCTGCAAAGGATTAAAGTCATTCATCCATGCACACATACTGTCGTGGACTTTAAGGTTGATTATCATCATTTACTCCATCAAGTTGTTAGCCTCAAAGAAATACAATTGCTTCAAATTGCCTCAAGTCAAGTGGTTGACATCAGCAGATTGTGATTGTGCCAATCAGCACTCTGATTGGCTGAGGATAAAGCCAATGAGGTGCAGTGAGTCAGCAGCGTCAGGCAGATAGAGTTAGTGGAAGGCTGATTTCACAGTATAGAACCGAGACAATAATACCAATGAAATGTAACCAACACACATGAGTCATGAATATCATCACCCTGTTTTTCTAATTGTCAGACACTTGAGCTCTGTTGTTCAGTGAGTGGACGTTGACTTCCTCAAACAGCAGAGCAGCATCACTTCTCTGGTGCTCCTGATGTTGTCAAGGTTTGTGTCTAAATAAAGCACACTAAGTGTGAAGATTAGTGTACACCTTCAAACTGAAGTCCCTTTCAGCAGATTCTTCTTTTTTTTCACAAATGCATAAAAAATTACATTGCTGACTTGATGAGAACAAGTTTCATTGTAATACCAGAATGACAATTATGGAACTTTACTTCACATACTAGTATTGAAGTGGAGATATGCAATAATACCAATAATACCCCACCACCCAGTCCAGCAACTCAACACAGCACGACTTTATTTCATGCAAACTGATTGAGGAACCCAGAATACATCAAATCTACGACTCTACATACTGCTCTTAAATGCTGCGCATCTACCATTCAATGCCAGTCCTGGAGCATGATTTAAAACTATTTGTGCTGAGGGTCCCGTCTGAGACCTCCTCAAGGACCCTGGCGGGTGGTCCTTTGACAACCAGTGGTCTAGACAGTTTGATAACATAAATACATTTCTTCAAAGCCCGAATCTGGTTGAACACAAACCTCATATATTCACCTGTGTATTTTGATTTCATGTTGTTGCTGCGTCTCTGCGCTTTGTGGATTGAATGGTTTTAGGTGGATCTCCTCACGTCAATCAATAGTTTTAGGGTTTCATACGTATGCCACATACGTATGCCATACATGTTGCACAAGTTTGTGTTGAACAATATTCAGGGTTTGCAGAACTGTACTTATGGAACAAATCATTCTGGTTATGCAGTTGTGCTGTAGCATGTGTTTCCCTGAAATCCACACAGCATGTGATGGTCAGTTCTTAAACAGTTTCTGTGGAATGGCTGAAATTGATTTGTTTACATTGTTATTAAATGGGAAAAAACAAAAGGGAAAGGGAACCCTTTGATCCATGTAAAAATCAGATTGTGACACGGTATCGACAGATGTCAAACACAAATGACTCCGACTCCGAACTCTGCGGCAAAAAAACACAATTGGGGCATCCCTACCAACAAATGTTATCATCATTATTCCTGTGCATGTGAGTGTGTGCACGTATGCAATCAAAGGTAAGTGTGCAAAACACATTTGCAGCATCATTATGCACACGGAGCTGCAAAAAAGCCATGTCACTTTGCACCTGGAATATTTATGCCCTCAGTCGCAGCACACACACACACACACACACATACCTGCATTTATTGTTTTATCTAATACATTTCCGATCATGCATCCATAGGAGTGAAATAGGAACGCCCGCAGGCACACACACACACACACACACACGGGTGAGATGTCTGAACTGACCCTAAACCTGACCCTCAAACCAATTCTTTGTCGTGGGATATTTTAATAAAAATGTGGCAGATGAGTCTCGAGCCTCTCTGTGTGTGTGTGTGTGTGTGTGTGTATGTGACACTGAACCTGGTGTCAGCTTGTCTAAGCCGTGATGTTGTGCTTTCACAACTCCCCAGCTGTAAACATCTTCCGTGGCTCAGCAGCTTCAGGCCACATGTCCTTTTCCTGCAAAGTTCTTGTCCACTGTTATTAAAATCCCCACTTGTTTCCGTCTTTCTTTATTGTTACGTTCAAAGAAACCCTCCTCAGTATGTTGATTCCCTGTGCTTGTGTTTGTTGGCGTGATTTGCATAGCAGACAGGAAACATGCCTCTGTTGCTCTTCTGATGTTGCCTGTCGCCTCGACTCTTGTCTCTCCTGGGCGATGGAGGTTTGGTGATGAACTTGCCCATTTCTCTGTCCCCTGGGGGCCAGATTGCAGCGCTGTGCCATTAACCAGAGGTTGCGCTCATGCTTTGGCAGCTTATTTACATATTGCATCTGTGAGAGCGACTCTCACTTCAGTTTCATTACTTATTTTTCTTGGCAGTAATGTGCACGCTATAAGTTGCAATAACAGATTTTGGCAATTTAAGTGAACAGAGGCAAGTGTTACACTGCGGACGTAAGAAGCTGAATTATGTTGTGTATAATGTTGGCGTAACAAAGAAGACAAGTGGCCACACACACACACACACACACACAGAGGGAAAACAAATATCTGGCTGCTGACATAATCACACTGCTCAAGTGAAACTGCGGAAAAGAAAAAAAGTTTTGAAAGTTACTACTGTGTGTGTGTGTGTGTGTGTGTGTGTGTGTGTGTGTGTGTGTGTGTGTGTGTGCTCATATGCACATGGACTCACAGAAACACGCACCTGCCTCCGCCGCCCCTTCTTTCTTTTGTGTTCTGTCTTTGTTCAGTACTAATGGTGCACAGCAACATCTTGAGGAGCAGGAATGCTGCACGGACCAGCAGACGGGAACGAAACCTACCCGCAAAGGAAGTCAGGAGGGGCTGGGAGGGGGTGCAGGTGTGGCGTAGTCACCTTTGACCTGCAGCAAATGGCCAAAAAAGATGTAAACTCTTGGGCCTTGTTCACGCTGCAGCAAATCCTATTTGTTACTCAAATCGGATCCTGAACCTCGACTGTCATTTGATCAGATTTGTTGCGTCCACACATCAGCACTCTGTGCCGCGCTATCTGCACAGGTTGCCAAGGTAACAACATAGGCATCAGCACGTGAGTATAATAACAGTGAAGTATGAGCAGCAGGAAAATGGAGCCAGCACCAGATTTCACCGTTAACTGTTTCTTCTGTTTCTTCTTCTGTGGTGTCGCCATGGATTTGATCAGTCGCTTTGAACGAGCAGAGCACCTTACTGGACTGAAGATGATTCAGTAGAAACCAGATTTGAATCACATTTCAAACCCACTCAGGGTTTCAACATAAAGAGGACGGCAGCATGTTATCTGCTTGATGGGGACGCAGTTATCTAAGATGTTTTTTCTTTTCAGAATACTGTTGCGTAAAAAAAAAGTTTTCAATTTAAATTGTGCCAAAATACACAAATACTTGCTTTTAATCCATCCAACTATGTGAAACTATCAGATATAGAGCGTTCCGTTCAGCTGCTCACAAGCTTGTTGTCAGCGTCTTTCTGAGAACGAGCTAATTATTCCTCATCAAATCCAGCAGGTAGTAATTAGGCCTTTGTTACTCGCTATCATACTGTTGATACAATAGACGCCTCTCAAACTGAAATTCCTTCCCTGCAATTGTAAAACGGTAAAGGGGGATTATACATTTTAATATGTGACAATTAAAATCAAACTCGGCAAAACCCCAACAAGAGGAGAAAACAGCCTCTCTGTGTTTACTGATGTTTATTCATGGAATATATGAATGTAATATCAGCAGTGAAAGCGGCTCATTCATCCAGCTCAATCAAGTGTTCTTGACTGCCGCTGATGATCAGAATGGAAAACCAAATTGAGTCCCGTCTCAGCTGATACGCCGCTGAGGCAAAACAAAGAGCAAATTGGCTATTTCAGAGATCAAGTCATAAAGAGCTGATTGCGTTTCTGCAGATGTTGTTTGTCGACGAGAGAGGAGAAGAAAAGGACTTGATGATGGGCTAGGTGATGTCGGAGCACAAAACACTCCGACTACTCTGATTTGCTGTGACATCTGCAATCACACTGTGTCATACACCGATATCAGACATAAATGAACACACGTTTTAGCTGATAATGTTTTACTTCACAGCGGCGATTGCTGTTTTTATAGTTCAAATGTGTTGGGGCGTTTGAGAGACTGTTGTTTCAGGACGATGAAGAATGGCTAAACTGAAAGTAACACGTCCATTAGCTTAACACAGCAGAGTGAGTCGTGAGTGAGTGAGTGAGGGAGTCGTGAGTCGTCATTTCACATGTCCTGTGAGTGTTGTGTTGGTTGTGACCTTGCCGTCGGTTTGTACACCGATCAATCTCTCAGCTATGCACCGGCGCCCGGCTGAAGGCCCACTTCTTTTAAAAATCCGGTCTGCAGCCTTTCTGTCAAAAAGTCTCCTCAAGGCCAAGTCCTGATAATCCAGACGACACCATCCATCTTATTTCCCTCTCTAGAAATACTGAAGTGAAACCGAACTTCATCATTGTCATCAACAAACACCTTAATTTATCACAGAGTGGGAGCGTTCACTTGTCTGCGACTCCCTGTATGTGCGTATAGATAAAAGTACTCCAATCATAATACAGGTGGAGAGCTGCAGAAACAATTGAAATACGGATGTTGACAGTGAACAGCAAGGAAACACACACGTCGTGGAGATGAAAAATACATTGACAAGTCACACAGTGAAGATAAAGGTGAATATAATAAATCGCTCGTCATGATTTATGTTTGTGTGGTTAGGATAAGGGTTAAGGTAAGAGGTAAGACAAACACCACTGATTTGATTGATTTTATGTTTGATTTTATTGCATGTTACATTTTTTTAATTGTGTTTTCAATCATTTATTTGTATTGTGAGCTGACCTTGAGTGCCATGAAAGGCATCTTAAATAAAATGTATGATGATTACAAACAAAATGATTACGATCAAGAGTTAAGGGAAGGGTTTATCAGTGTCTTCCTATAATAATAATATAATATGTTAATATGATATATAATCACTGCAAAAGCATCTCATGTTATGCATGCTGAATGTATAGATGTATACTTACATACTTGTGCTCAACTAGATCATTCTGTTTTTTGAAATAACGTTAATAAACTCAACTTAGCATTTCTGTATTCTATTACGGCTGTATGAATCCACGAGTTAATTATCACATCTTAAATGAATAAACTGAATCCACGTCCTGATGATGTAAACAATCAGACTTTGTTGTTACTCACCTGATTCAATCCGCTCTTAACTTCGGTCCTGCTGGCAGTCTGCCATGTTTTAATCGGCGAATCAAAGGTTCTTTTGCATGCTGCAGATGAATATTTTCTTGACGAAATGGCAAACTTTTCAAACTCCTCCCTCTCCAGGGGCTCAGCTGGCGCTGACTTTGAACGACTCCTTGATCTGTTAAATCTGTAAATCACCCTGACTGTTCCATATTACCCAGTTGGCCGAGTGTTTTCTCAGTGATGCAAACACCCTCCAAACTAGGGAGATTACATTTCCCTGCAGAAGGAGAGAGCGTCCCAGAGCACACACACTCCTGGCGTGATGAATGAAGTGTTTGTGCTTCTTCTCAAGTAACACATTTGCCGTGAATGCCCCACTTGAGCCCTCCTACTGCATCTCTATTGTCCTCTTCATGCCGATGCTATCAAAACAGCAAATGCGTCCTCGTGTTATATTTTCATAGGGGCTTTCATCTGTGCTTTCCTTTATCTACGAGGGGGAGGATATGGAGTGCAGTGATGACATTTATCGTCTTGTTGGTATGTGAGGGAGTACGTACGTGCGGTCGGTCTCCTCTTTATCTCTGAGCTGGTTAGATACTCGGCGTATTCGAGCAGCAAAGGACTGAGGACAGAAACGAGAGCTGGTGATGTGATGTGATCTCGGTTCCCGCTGAGCACAGCGGGGGACGTTTCTGCGTGTGCATGTGCGGTGGAACTGTTCAAAGGCTTTAGGATGCTTTAAGACCTGTAACAGAAGTAAAGTTCCTGATCAGAGACAGAACGACGGAACGTGCTTACTGCCACGAGGACACTCAGCAGTTTATGATTAAACCAATGACAGCAGAACTGATAGCGCCTCTGGAAGTACTTAGAGCTTGTTTGCGCAACGTGCCGCTCTGCAGGGTTTGACCTCTTTGAAGACCGCAAATGACAGCACACCTCCTGCTCACAAGGAAAACTGCTACATGGGACACACATGTATCATTTTGGGCTCTCTGCTCGACCCTTTAACAAATCCACCAAACAACATCTGTATTCCCTGCATGCCCATGTGACCTCTTTACAACATGGCTTCGCTTTGTTTATCAGCACTAATGTGGCTGGAAAACTTGACAGTAAGCAGAAGAAGGTTCAGCATTTGGTCCGATTCCAAACGAACCTTAAAATGTCTGATGGTATTCAACAGTTAGTTCAGCCTCCTGATAATATGAATATTAGTAACTACAGTTAGTCCATTAAACCGCTTAACAAGTGTTGCTGCAGCATCCCTGTCACAGCAAAATGTCAGCAAACATACAACAAAAACATCTGCTTGTTTCAGCTACGTCTGATTTATGAAGAGAAAAAGAGGAAATCATGGATCTGGACTTGAGTGCTGGAGGCTTCACTGAGCGGTATCTAATGTGCTAATGTCCACTAAAATGTCATCAGTCAAAGCTGCTCGGACTGGGAGATTTCTGCAGCCCGGCATTGACTGACGGAGGATTGATGGGGGTTTCGACCAGACTTTGTCTGCTCTGGCAACACAACTATTGCTTTTTGACAGTTTGCATCAACAGATGAGACAAAGTGCCCTGTTGCCACATTCCACTGACATTCCTCTTTGTCTCAGCGCCTATCACTTATTCTGAACATCCCTGTTTGTTCTGCCCCAGCCAAGTGACTGGCTCACCGTGCCGCATTCAAACTGACTCTGAGCAAATACAGCATGTTGGCTCTTCGTGACTCCCAGGGGCTCCATCCTGGGCAGGAGATAACTCACTGCTGATGGCAGGGAGGTGAGGAGGAGGTGGGAGCGGGAGCTGTGAGGCCTCAGTGGAGGGCTGTGTCATTCAGGCAGGCGGGAGAGCCGGTATGATGAGTGACTGGCACCCGCTCTGGAGGCAGCAGATGGCCAGGCAGCGGCCCCGTGCCAGTGGGGTGAGGGGGACCCTGTATCACTCTGTGCATCTGCAGCCTATGTCAGGATTCTGGCAAGGTGGAGATGTTCGGCCAGCCGTCGCCACTCACAGGCCCTGCGGTCATGAGGATGAAAATTCAAGTTGGGCAAGGAATGAGTGGAAATGCAGCCACACACCTGATGCTGTGCTGACATGCTGGGGATCCGTGGCCACCATCCAAATAAGATCTGAGGGTACGGACAGCAGTCAGAGCGAGAACGGATTTGGCAGGTGGACAGATTACCTAGTTGAAAGAAGAGTTAGAAAGTTCATTAATTAGTGAGTGGCCCAGGTGCCAAACCTCCATCAGAGGGCTCCTGTCTTTTAAACATAGATAGTTAGGGGCAGTGTTGGAAAGTTACTTGGGATACGAATACAAGTTCCCGTTTGTTTAAGGAATGTTGTCAATCGTTTCAAACGTTGACATGTGTCAGACTCAGTCACCTGCTGATAAGTCATCACTGTCACACACACTGTTTGAGTTGGATTAGTTTGAAATGAGAAAGTCATGGTTGCAAAAGGAAAACTGATCAAGTGTTTGTTGGGTGAAAACCTACCAACTTCGGCGGCATCGTTGCAATGTGAAATCTGGTCCCGAACGATTAACAATTACGACACTGTGGGGCAGTGGGTAGCACGTATAGCAAGCATAAGGTCCCCGGTTCGATTCCTGGCTAGGGATCGGTGTTGATTTTTCATGCTCTACCTGTGTCTGCGTGGGTTCTCTCCAGGTACTCCGTCTTCCTCCCACCTCTAACAGCATGCTGAGGTTAACTGACCACGGTAAATCAAATAGATGTGAATGTGAGTGGGAATAGATGTCTGTCCAGCTGGTGACTCATCCAAGTTGAACCCTGACGTTCCCCCGTTGGCAGCTCGGATCAACTCCAGCAAAACCACGACCCGTAACAATTGACCAATCAGAGTCAGGAGAACACTGACGATCCAGAAGGAAGTAATCCCAGAGACAAAACTTGGTCCTTGTTTCAAGAAACCGGACCTCTGTGATTCCTTTTAAACCATTTATAGTTCATGAGTATTAGCCAATCTCATGAGTGTTTTACGATTGAACCGCTAGAGTTTTTGTGCACAGTGATGAGGGAGAGATCTTTGTGATCAGCAGAGTCTCTGCCTCCTAACGTTTTGTGTGGTTGGGTTGAAGAGGTTAAGGTAGCAGAAGCATTGAAGTGGACTTGTTCGTGTTCCCATGTACGTACTTGCTTGGCATTTGAGTTGATTTTCATTTGGGTGGAAATGTCTGTTAGAGGTTTTTAGCTGGTGCGCTACATTGGCGCTTGAAACTGCTGATGCTAAAACCCCAGCATCTCACACAGACCCTGAGCAGGGTCAGCTCGTGCTGAAGAGGTGGAAAAGTACGATAGGTGCAAAAGTGGTGTCAAATGTTGATTCAAATGCAAGACACATGATTTGAGTGCATCCCACCCAACTATCAAGGGCCGCCCTGTGTCCTGGTGAGGAATGTGAATGAAGTTCTGTGGCAGTTGGTGTATGTGTGTGCACATGTGTGAGGTTCATGCTATGACACGGTAGAATATGATTCCTTTGAATGATCATGTATGTTCTTCTGACCCCCACTGTTCAACTACTTTGAGACACAGGAGTTCTGATCTCATCCGTCTCCCTGTTAGCATGGAAGCAACGGCGTCTATCGTCCAGTCGAGCTTGCAAGGCCTTTTTCTCTTTGTTATGTGGCCTCTTCCAAACCACCGCCGAGTCCTTCAGGCAACTGACAAGTCTGAGACTAACCAAAGCCACTGATCAATATTTGAGCAGCTTTGTGCAGCCTAAGCTCCCCTTCCTTGTTGCCGGGGTCCTCGTGCCTCCCTGGGACAAGTGCCAGGACATGCTGGGTTGTCGGAGGCCTGTTCATCGAGGAGATCCAGTACGAGCAGCGAGAACATCCCTTGATCCATTATGGATGAATCTGGGAATTCTCTGCCAAGTTGTCCGCTTGTAATTGAAGGAAATGAGGCGACAACATCGGCTGAACAAAGAACAAACGTGTAAACATGGTGAGCATATGCCAAGCACACACACACACACACACACACACACACACACACACACGTGCTTTCACGCTGTGAAGACACAAACAAACAAGGTATTCTTCTGTGTCATTGTAGAGATCTGGTCTGACAGAAAGGGAGACTTTTGTCACTGTGTGTTGGTCTGCGTGTGTGTGTGTGTGTGAGAGAGAGAGAGAGAGAGAGAGAGTGGTAGAGTTATTGCTAGACACTGTTTTGTACCATATTCCTCTGCTAGAAAACAGTTTTGGATGGTTGATGTGACACCAATAAAAACATAAAATAACACATTTCCGTTCCATTTACATTTCTGTAATCTTTTCACATCCAAGTTGCTGATGATTTTGTAAATCAGTTTTACGTTAGTAACAGTAAAAGTACTCTTTCCAGTGGGAAGGACAGAGGGGGCTCGTTTTGTCCCATAAATCCTTCTGAATGTATTATCAGTGTATGTCAGTGTATGTGTCATGTGTGCACAGTGCCGATTTATTCTGTTGCACCGGTTAATTAGAGGAATAGAATCTTTAATTAAGCTAGTGTGTGTGTCCATTAACTCGTCTATTAACATGGATGTAAAATACCATGAGGTGGATAACATTGACAGAAACAAGCTGCTATCGTTGCTGCCACTTTTATCACCGCTGCTCCTGGTTCCTGTTGTTCCTGTTGTTTTGCTGCCACGACACACATTTATCTCACAACTCCACCGTGTTGCTTTGTGTTTACAGGGGAAGCGGACGCCCTCTCAAGCAATAAATTAAACCCTGGTGCTTTTTCTGGGTGCTAAAATTGCTTTTCCTGGCCTTCATGGTATATATGCTCCATAAGGCAACTTTTTTTTATTTTGCTTTGTTCCTTTTTACCCACCTGTCACCAGTCTGCGCGCGGAAACATGAGTGACTATTTAAATATTCACTTAAATCCAACTCTCCTTATCTCCTGTCATGCATCTCCAAGTCTCTCTCTTGTTGTGAAACTGTAGTTTATTTGATTCGCTGTTTCCTTGGCAACACTCTCTCACTCTGTGTTTTTTGATGGAACCTCATTGGTCTCCGAGTGTATCAGGGTTGCAGTTCTGATATTAACTACATGCTCCATATTGTCATCATCTCTCTCTCATGTGTATTCGCAGCCCTCACATTAGAAGGGACATGATTACAGTCTCCATAGTGATGTTTTTGTGATGTTTTTGTGATGTTGGAATACAGCAATTGTCTGTTATTACAAGGAGGGAAAATTCCCATACTGATTGCTGTTTGTGAAAAATGGAGAAAAGCCCCTCTTCAGTGAAAAATATGTTTTTATTCTTGTTGCCTTTTAATTGTGAGTGTCACTGTGACTGCACATGCACATTTTGACGTTTGGGCTAAAAGAGGCTAAAAGAACCAGTAATATGTGTTTGTATAACGGAGGGCATCTGTTGCATGTGTGAGTGTAGCTCTAGGAACACTTCCTCTGTACACGTTGATCTCTGTTTAGCGTCCTCACAATGTGGAACAACAAGAAGCTGGGTGAAAATCTACATATGGAATGCATGAAATTCATTGAGCTCAGATCTTAATTACCACGCGCTCATTCTCTGATGTCATCCAAGGCCATAAATGCCACCAGATCATGACAAAGTATATTTATTATTATCGGGAAACATTCATTATCAGACAAAATAGCAATTCCATTGTAGAGGACAAACACAAGCACTGTGTGTCCAACCTGATATAACTCAAATGTATATTAGTACCAGGCTCATTTATCTGTCTTCCTTTAACAAATATTTCAATGTTAACAGACACTAATCGTGTTGTCATATTTTATAGCAGAAAATACCACTGTAATTTTTCCAGTTTGTTTATTATAAAGAAATAAATGAATAAAACCCCCCAGGATAATGACATTTTGTGCTTGAGTCTGTTACTGTTTGTGTCCTTTGTTTTGGTCTCATGGGCTTTGTTTTCCTGCCATAAATATGAAGTAATGACTGGTTAAAAATGAGTTTTTGCACAAGAAACGCTGTTTTGTGAGGCGCCACATCTCTCTGCCTGTTGTCTGTGCTGCTCGCCATTATGGAAAACCTTGAAACAAAGCGTTGGGCCTGTCAAAGCGATGTGATTCCAAACACCCACCAACCTCGACAGACACGCAGGTGTTATTGCAGCCCTTCTCCTTGACTGACCTCTGGGATCGCCTTGCACCAAACAGTGTCTTTGTCTTGGAAATGGCAGCAATTAGTGGTTGGAACCAAGCAGAGGGGTTATTTTGACCGTGCAGAGGGGGCAAACAGGAACGAGGAAGGAGTGCACGAGGAGAGACGAGACCTGAGTGAGCCGCAGGGGCCCGGAGTGGGAGGCAGGGAGAGGGAAGAGCCAGAAGGTCAGGGATAATTAGAAGCCTTTGTGGCCCTCTCAAGAGGCTCAGGAGGAAGCCCACAGATGGGCCCTCTGCTTTGAGACAACTAGGAGAGGGTGATGTGCACACACACACACAAACACACACACACACACCTGAATGATATTATAAAAGCAGAGAGTTGACAGTGGACACAGGTGGAAGAAAGGAGGCTGGTGGGTTTGTCAGGATGTGGAGACTACCTGAATTACTGTGTTAATACTGCACATTCTTCTAATGACACCAAGCTGTGCATAACCTAACCCACTGTGGAGTGTGCTGACACCGCTCCGTGGCTTCCAACTTCACGTCAAACACAGCTTTATTGTCAAATAGCCTTCTGTCTGACTCAATGTGTGCAAGCAAACAAATAAAACAATATATAACAATAAATACAATGTATTCACACAAAATATATGTAAACGCCACCAGCCTGAAGCATGGAAACCTGGTGGAAAATCAATTAAAGAAGCCATGCTGGGGCCTTGGGTGGAGAATATGCAAAATGACTGTGATAATATTAATTAATGGCCTGACATTTCCGTCCATGCAAATCCGTCGCTGGTGTGTGTTGCAGTGAGCGGAGGAGGGTAATAATGTCAGAGAGGCGTCAGTGTAAGTGTCTCGAGGCAGATCAGGGCTTGGAGGCAGTGTGACACACACTGAAGACATTGTTGACTGGAATGACATTCATTCTCTTGGAACCAGTGAAAACAATCATTTAAGCCTTGACGAGCACTCGGGCCCGGAGCCGTCCTGCTGATATAAGCACTAAGCGCCATTAGGGGCGATGATGGCCGAGCTTACCGTCACGATCTTGCTATTATTGTAAAAAGCATTCACCATCACCTCACATGCACCTGTGTTTCAGCTGCCATTTATAATTCAGCCCATCAATGTGCAGCCTCAATGACTCAGATTGCTGAGGTGAAATCGCTTTTGATGTGCAACATGGAGACGGACGAGCCCACTGCTTTATACTGTCTTGCCGGGGCACCTTTCAGTGTTTCCAAGTCAGCTCAGTGGCTAATGTAAACAGTCAACAAATGTGTAATGACAGAGGGTCAACAGTCGATTGCAGCGCTGACAGCCAAGGCGGTCGGAAGAAATTACTTCAGAGTTATGGTTTGCCTCATGTCAGCTGAGCAATTTCCACCAGATCAGACGGGCAGAATTGAAAATGTTTTCCCCCCACGGAGGCGCTGTTTTTTTTCTCACTTCACTGCTATGTAAATAAGTAATACATTTTAATGACAGCAGGAGGAAACCCAGCATTAAGTGGGTGTCTTGGCAAAGCTACCACCTGTAGTAAATCTCTGCATGAAAGATTGTGTGGCGGTATTAAGACGTCTTAATCTGATGATTAGTGTTTCAGCATGCTAATGTTGCATCATGTAAATATCGTCTGAATGTCATTTCCGTTAAGGGACGTCTGGATAGGACAGCTCCTGTCTTTGTCTGAATGGAGATGAGTGCTCCTGGGACGGTCACATGGGCGATGAGGATTCCCAATCTGGTGTCGTCCTGTGACACTGTGGTTGTCTGTACATGTAAATCCGTGCAGGAATTAGTGTGTGTGTGTGTGTGTGTGTGTGTGTGCATCAAATTCATTATGCGGAGTTCTTTTTCCTGCTGCAGCTAATGACCAATCACTAGACGGTTGACTGTGGTGTGAAATGTCAGCTGTCTGTTTGTGACATGTCACTTTGACAGACGCGCTTTTCCTGCATCATTCTGGAGCAATTCCTGGCTGTTTGTGCTCACAATGTACCCACCGGGGGGAAACCCAGGGGTCTTTCCCGTTACTCCTGCTGTCCTGCTGACGTGGTGCAGCACCTGGCCCAGCTTCTGTTCTTCTTCTTCTTCTTTTCTTTGTGATGAACGTTCATGTGCACAACACAGTGGAAGAAGTGACTGTCGTCTCACCCAGGCTGGCTGACACCAAAACCCAGGTTCACTATGGTGAACTTCTTGAGTATTGATAATGGCACAAACAAAGGTCAAGCAGATGGCAGACTCCTCCCGTCTTCCTGTTCCCGCCATCATCCATCGCAGGCTGAGAAGAAACTTCCTGTGGCGTCCTGTTGCTTCTGACAGGCAAAGCTGCAGCTTTGGCCTTTTCCCCTTGAAGCTACCCACACAGTGGGTGTGCATAAATGTGGGTACTGACCTGATAATTAGCTAAATAGCATTTTAATGTGTGTGTGTGTGTGTGTGTGTGCGTGGGGTGGGGGGGCCATCTGTTATGGGGCAGCACAGAGGTGACAGACCTTTATCCATCTTTGTGTACATGCACATACGGTTCTCTAAGAGAAAACCTGCCGTCATTTATTATTACTATCCTTCATCTATTGTGTTGTTCCATAGAACTCAAGGAGATGTGATCTCCATTCAACAACCATGCTCTTGTTGGCTGCTACTCCATTCAACACAAACTCAGCTGTGTAATAACACAGAAACAGTTGTGTCACAAACATGGATGTTGATATACTTCATGTTTTGATCTTTACCTGGCAGCTTGTGATTGTAATGACAGTCGTGACAATGTAACTCTCTCTCCTTGTCTACTGATGCTCCCCCGCTGACCATTTTACCACGGATGTGATTCCTCCTTTAGTCCACATATGTGCAGTGCCAAATAAGAAAAACACCACTCAGATATTTTTTACATGATACAATCATGTTCTCAGTTGGGTTTTTTTCCCACATAAAACCTTCTGCCACTGACAAGCTCATTAACTTGTAGTATTTGTGGTGCAACATGAAAGATTCAATCACGTATTTCAACATGCACATGAATTCATCTTATTATGGCCTCGACAGAACAACCCACCAGCTTCACACATGAAGGTCAGTTACAGTGAAGAGAAATGCGGCGGAAGGTGTTGATGAAATAGAAACATTGATTGGAAGGATTACTGCCTCATTGGTTGGTTATTTTCAGATGATATAACATCTGGTCCAAACCTTTTTTTAAAAAAAAAAAAACCATCCAAATTAGCTGCAGCTTTGAGGTGCTTCAGTGACTTAAATTCCAAAAACCATGAACATAACATCATTACAGAAAACACAGGAGCCGATATGAAACGTGAAATATGTTCACCTTATTTCATTGTTCTCTGTTTTTTTGGTGACAATAATGGTACTTTTGCCCTCCGTGAGCCTCGGCTGACACCCAAAGTAAGAAAGCGATTGATCAAACCAGCTGCAGCTGAGGGAAATGCCAGCACCATGCAACACGGAGCAAATTCCACCCTCACTCTAAACCACTGTGTCAACAAAATCTTAAACCAATTTTGTACATAACTGCAGGGGTGGATGATGGCGACATGGTGAGTTGTGTAAGGACTGCGATCGGTTTCTAGAAGTATGTGTTGGAGCACCTTTCTGAGCCTCAGGGAGATCTCGCACCGCTCTCTGAGACCAAAGCTGTTTCATATTCAGATCAAACCAGTGAAGCGAGTTATTGCAGCCGTAGTTGATGCAAAACACAACGTGTTTGCTGGCCGATTGATGGCTGAACCAATTTCTCTGCGAGTGTGTTTCTTTAAGCACATAAGACTTGGAATCGATCGAGTATATTGAGGTGGGTCACGGGTCAGCCATTAGTAACTATGCAGTCCGGCAGAACGTGAGGGGATGGGAGGGTGAACGCTACCTACCAGCTTTTTAATAACGGAGCAGTGGACCCGTTTTAACAGTCACGGAGGGGTGTTGTTGATTGATTTCATTCCTCAGCTAGAAATATTGATAGGCTTCATGCTGCTTGTTGTGGAAAATCAATGCCAGGTCTCAGGAAAGAGAATGAGAGATGGAAAGAGAGAGCAAGACGAAGAGAAGGGTTGGTTCGTATACCATAAAACTGGATAAACTGTGTTTTTACCCAGAACAGCAAACAAAGGTCAACGTAAGGAAGATGGACAAGGACACAAAGTGTGGATCAGTGACAGATCGGAAATCAAAAGGCTCCTGGTTTGAAACGATCTGAGAAGCAGGAAACAGAAGAATCACCAGGAACAGCAGTTGGCCATGGGTGAACTGTGATGCTGTGACTGTGACGGCGCAGTCATTCCCAAACGTTTGGTGCTTCTCTCACTCATGACCATGAATGATGAATGCCAATGTTCAGCCATCCTCCTGTTTAATGTGTGTGTGACACGTTCCTAAATTCAGAAAGTATCATAGTGTTATTATTAACACTATGATATGCGTGTTCTCATTGAGCTTATTAATATGAAATGCATGCAACCTGTGCAGTGATGGAATCAAACGAACGGTCAGAAATGTAGAGAGAAAGAGAGGAAGAAAACACATTGAGAAAGATGGAAGGGAACTGCAGCTGAAGGAGAAAAAAAAGAACAGAGATGTTGAAAAAAAAGGAAGAGAACAACAGAGATGCTTGCTAACATTTGTGGGATTCATGAGACACAAAGACTAGAATGTGACAGGCTGATTATTGGAGAGTGACCCACCAGGAAAGAGGTCCGCTTCTTGCTGTTCTCCCCACAGATGGAGCTGCACCACTCTGATGACACAGACAGCTGAGTCCTGGGACTGAAGAGGCCTGCAGAGCGGCAGAGGGCCACGCCAGAGCTAATTACCCCTCAGAGACATGAAGAGAATCACTCAACTGGGCCTCACGCACACATTCAGTGAGAGCAGAAAATAATCCTATTCAGCCCGTCTCTGGTGACAGAGGCTTTTTAATGAATCAAGAGAGCTTTTTAAAGCATCTTGTGTCATCTTTAAGATGTCATTCTGGATGAAGGGTGAAAGTAAAATCTACATTTCCTCCGGGTCAGTCAATGACAAAAGCCTGTTTGGATTGACCCGGGTGCGCCTCGTGCATTTGTTCACATTCCGACATGTTGATGCGCTGCCACAGTTCATCATCTCATTGGTATGCCGGGGACGCTGACGTGTGTCTGATTTGATATCTGCAGAAGAACTCGAGCGTTCAGTGCAGTCAGTGTTAATGGCACCTGCTCAGGCTGAGCTCAATAATTGGACAGACGCTTTTGAACCCTGGTTTGCTGTTGACGCTCCCTCATCCTCAGAGATGACAGACGAAGCCATGATACAGTCACGTGATGCGAGTGTTGCTGAAACTATATGAAGCTTATCATTTCCTTGTACGGCTCTGAATCAGACCGCCACACCTTTTAATTAGAATATATCACAGTTCAGTACGAAATGATCATCATCACGTCGATTGGCTTTGTCAGTAGCTAAGTTGTTGGTGTCAGATGATGAAGTTATGGTCCCCGAGGGTGCACGTCTGAGAGATGAGTGTCATCATACATACTCCTGAGGCTCTCGTGGGTGTCTTTCCCCACAGACAACAATCACACTGATGAGGCAGCAACACAACAACAACTAACGAGGTCAGATGTGTCATTAGAGGCATTTCCATGTCGCTGCTGTGTTAAGAATAATTCTAGTATTTTCAAACCCAGGCTGGAGTTACTGCAATTAACTCCAACAAGTCATGTGATGGTGCAACTTCTCTTCCAATTCTGCAAATGAGACTGAAAGGTTGTAAGTGTCAGTGGATGGTCCGGACAAAAACACTCTGGACTGATGGATCAAACAGGAGGTTGACTCAACGGTCAATGTAGGTTTACTGTCATAACTGGACCAATTAGAATAATTTCAGTCCCTATGAGTCATTTTTACCTCCAGACCGAGGTGAAATAGTTGAAAAAACAGTGGAATGGCCCTTTTTCAATTCTGTTAACTTTTGAACAGTGGTCAGATCTGATAGTGACTGTGTGTGTGTGTGTGGGGGGGGGGGGATACCAGTGGTTTCCCTGTGATTTATAGCCTTACAAAAAGTAAAAGCACAAAGGGCGATTTGTTTGACTTCATGATCTCTCAACCTTGTCAGCTTTGAGTTTTGCTCTGAAACATTTCAGTGGCAAATACCTGAAAGTTCAAACTCCCCCCTGTGCGCATGTGTGTGCACATGTACCTCCCAATTGTCCAGCCAGAACCTCAGAGGTGTAAAGCTTTTTCTTGTATCTATTTAACGACGAAAACGTTTTACAATTGAGAACAGAGTACAGAAAAAAAAACAGATGACAAACTGTGTACGTTACAATACATGTATGAATGAAATTTATGCAACATTTTGCATCACAACACTCATTTCCTCGTCTCTTTCTGTTTACTCTGCTCGCGCCTCCGCACACACCTGAGTTCCCATGTCTATATTTCATTATTCCTCCAATGAGGCCAGGCCTGATCATGCCTGCTGCGGGAGACATTTAATTTTCTGTTGGGCTTTTTTTTTTAAAATAGTGTACCTGAGAGCTCCAAAGCTTCGTTTCTTAATTGGAAAAGTAAAATATGATGTATGTGTGCGTTCAGGGGGAATCCAATCACGGCTAATGAGACCCTTGTCAGGCAGACGGCTTTGAAAAGGACATAGAGCCGAGAAGGTTTCTCCTGCAAACACCTGCGCTTGGAGCCCCCGTTTGCAATCACACCCCTCGTCCATTCATTTCTCTTACAGCACTTTTATTGCATCTGCTGCCCAAAACAAACAGCAATAAAGCCAAGGTAACCATGGCTACATGGGGGCTGTGTCTCTTTTCTCCTCAGCAATGCTATTGAGACATCCCTCTTTTGAATTTAGGTGGTTAGAGTCTTACAGTGATCCGTGGGTCCTCAAGGTTATAAATGATGTGTGGGAAGGAAACGACGCTCCTCGGGCCTTGATTTTTGATTCCGTTGTTTTATTTCTGTGAATGAGGCAACAACAATGACTAGGCTGTCAAGTTAAAACGTGTAGTTCTGACTTACTGACCCACCAGACACACACATACATACACACAAACACACACATCGTTGACGCACCTGCACACACCTGTATGTATCGGTAATGATGTGCATTTAGTGCTGTTTTCTGTTGTTGCTGGTGGGGTTTTTTTGTTGTTGTTGCAGGTGCCATTAGTTGGGGACTTCCCAAAAAAAAAAGAATATCCATCTATCTATCTGTCTCTCTCGCTCCATATATATATATCCATATGTGTGTGTGTGTGTGTGTGTGTGTGTGTGTGTGTGTGTGTGTGTGTGTGTGTGTGCGTGTCTCTGTGTATAATGTGTGTGTACAGTATATAGTTCTCCATCAGGAAGAAAAAGAGAAGGAGCCTAGGAGATGCAGGTGATGGAAGGAAACTGCCAGCAGGGAGAAACTAGCAAAAAATGTAAATAAATAGGTAAGGAGACCAGAGGTGAGTCGACTTTGGAGGGGAAAGGTGAGAAGAAATGAGGGGAAAAGATGGTTCACAGCCGACTGGCAAAGCGGCCTGGGAGTGTGTGACTGTCCCTGAGTAGGAACCTGATGGAGGCTGTTATAGATTCTCCTCACACCTTCCTGGAGCTGACCTGCCCGTGGGAGTCGGTCTCTTCATTAATGACAGGTGAGAACACAGAGGAGTAGACCTTCAGAGGCTGATTGGTTTGCATGAACCGTCCCCGCTGTGGCCGTGACTGCAATAAAACCTTTGTGAGCTGCTTCTCTTTGTCCGCTGCAGTTTGAATAGAGAAACTAGTGTCATGCTCTATAAGCAAATGTTCCCTCACAAAGAAATAGCGTTAAGTGAGCCGTAATCCACGAGCTACATAAAGTTCAAGTGCAGTTCTCCTCAGTTTGTCCAGGGAACTACAACTACTACTTCCTTTTGTATTTCCTGAATCAGTGCAACAGAGTCACCAAGTAACCAGGCAACACGTTCAACAGAACACAAGTACACAAAAACAAAATCCCCCTACTGAGTGTCTAAATCATCTGTAATCCTTCTGGGTCGGACCCAAGTCCTCCAAACAAACATAATGGACTGTAATCAGCTCTGCTGCAGCGTGTGTGTGCGTGTGTGTTTATTTAGTCATGCTCAGATGACCAAATACAATAATACTGTTTTCTTAATAGAGCAGCTTATTATTCTAATGATCCGCAGTCCCTGTTTGCCATATAAGCACCCATCACGTCTGTTCATCTGTCCCACTCACTCTTGTGTGTGTGTGTACAGATACAGCGATGAGGTATAATCACTACATTTTTACGTTACACATACATTTTATTGAGAAAAGGATGGTCACGGTTTAAGGATTGTGTGTGTATGAGTGTGTGTGGGTGGTGGTTAGTTGTAGTCGTAAAGTTGCAAATAGACAAACAAACAGCAATTACAACATAACCTCCTAGATGGAGGTAACACAACTGCTGAAGAGTGGTGGTAAAAGGGGCGGAGCCTTTCCAGACCACAAATCAGAGCTGATGATGCTGTTTTCAGGGTCTGATTAGCTTTCATTTACCATCCTTCAGCTGCGTCTCCTGCTCTACAAATCGAAATGGGACTCGTCTGAGTAAGAACAGTTCGAACAGGGGTGGTCAGTGTGTTCTGCTGGGACGCTGGCGTTGCAGACCAGCATTCCTCAGCAGCAGAAGGTCAGAGATGCTGGGGGCACCTCCGACACTGATGGCGGATGGCGTTTAATGCATCTGATAAATTTAAGCGAGCGGGTAGAGAAGGGGAGGAAACCATTTTAAGAAGGGGCAGCAGCACAAAAGTCACTTCTCTGTCGGACAGAGGTGATCAGCTGTCAAGGAAAAAGAAGTGATGACAGAGAGACTGTGACCGACAGGAAATAATGAAGCTCCATCACAACAAGGCCATCTACACCTCTGTGTGGATGGGATGAGACGGAATGATGCTGCAACATTCCCACCTGGAAGAGGTTGAGTGAAAGAAGCTTATTTATTTTCAGTATTCCCAGCCCCCATCTCCCTGTGTGTCCTTGGGGCTTCTCGCCAGCAGCGGAGCCCTCCAGCAGTCACCCAGCTGAGTGCCGGCCAAACAATAAAAGGTCCATCCAATTGAGTCTGGCATGTGGTCCTGCCTTCCTGAATGGAGACGGGAGGAGCACCGGCTTTCTCTCGTGCCTCCATTACACACTGCCAGCGTTGGAGAAGATGCCCCTGCCAGAGAAATAATGTGGATGCATCTCACCCCAGCGTGCCCCCGCCATGGCTCCTTTCTTTCAACTACTTCCCCAAATCAATCATGGATTCCTGCTCTGCACTGAGTTTTATGGAATAAGTCATTACAGGTTTACAGATTTATCTCGCTTGTACTTCCTTGTCCTCTCTTCCTCATCGTTCCCCTCTTTCCTGTAACCCCCCCCCCACACACACACAAACACACACACCCTCGCAGGCCCATCAGCAGGGGTGTTGACACCTGGTATTATGTCCATCGTGCAGGTGATGTTGTAATTGCTATTTGTTCATTTGTCTGTTAGCAACGTTATGTAAACACTGGGAAATAACTGCCCACACTTAAGTTGCGCATATTTAAACGTTCAGACACTGAAAATGATCTTCTCATTTCTCATGGCTTTTTCAGCAATTTATCATCATCCTGATCCTGCAACACTGTGCATCCACAGGCGCCCCTTGACCCTATTTCCCAGACGTCCTCCCGCATACGCACCCTTCAAATCATCTGCACTTCCCCCTTATCTGTCATGTGCTGGATGAGATGTTGCTGGGCAGACTGGTTGGTTTGCTGCGAGGCTTAACTTTCCTGTGCAGCCACCGAAGTGTAATGCAGGGTGACACTCACGCATGGGGAGACGATGGGATGTTTTATCACCCTGCAAAGGAATTTTATTCAGCAGTGTTGCTGCTTTCTTCAGGTGTGTTGCAGCAGAGAACAGTCGTTTATATTTTACCAAACAGGAAACAGGACGGTCTGCTCTGCACGTTTTAGACGTCGGCCTCCTCCAACACACCTGTCCAATGAACAGTCACTGTGAAGAACTGAAATGAAAAACTGTACATTACTACACCAGAGTTTGTTATCTATTTATTGCGTACTTGCTGTTCTTACTGTACTAATTTGTTTACTTATTCACATTTAATTTTGTATTAATCAAATATTATCATCAGTGGTTTTATTGTTTTTTGCATTCATTGTTATTTATTTATGTATTTATTTTATTCACTATTTTCCATTTCCTTGTAGGTTTTATCTCTTTGGTGTTTCCTTGTTCATCATAGTTTAATCAATTCCTTTTTTAAAATGATTTAATTACTAAACAGTTCGAGCTGCATGTTTGTATGAAAGGTGTTATACAAAGTATATAATTATTATTATTATTATTATTATTAGTAGTAGTAGTACTACTACTACTACTACTACTACTAATAATAATAATAATAATAATAATAATAATAATAATAATAATAGGGACAACATGGCCTGGGATCCGTGTCTGATTGGGTTCTCTCTGGGTTCTCCAGCTTCCTCCCACCTCCAAAAGCATGCTGAGGTTAATTGGTCAC
>CAAKHB010007503.1:44323-56633 GCA_901007665.1 Aeoliscus strigatus | reverse complement strand
TACTACTAATAATAATAATAATAATAATAATAATAATAGGGACAACATGGCCTGGGATCCGTGTCTGATTGGGTTCTCTCTGGGTTCTCCAGCTTCCTCCCACCTCCAAAAGCATGCTGAGGTTAATTGGTCACTCTAAATTCACTCTAAATTGAATGTGAGTGTGAGAATGTGGGTGTAACCTGACAGCTCCAGGGTACACTCTGGGATTAGCTCCAGCACAAACCAGACCCGTGGCAAGTGGGAGAAGATGAACGAATGAATAAATGAATGAATGAATGAATAACAATAATAATAATCTCACTCCGTGGGCTGTGTGGGTTTTTGTTTTGTTGACAGTTGAACTGACTGATTTGTATCATGCAGGAAGCCCTGCTGTAGAACAAAGACTTATTACAGCCTCGTAAATAGATGTGACATCATGTGTACAATATAAATTCAAGCTGAAGACAGTGACAGTGGAGGAAAATGCGTTGTGCAATATTAAACTACCCACCACAATGGGTCATTATTTTATGTGAAAGTACGTTAGAAGCGATAATGTGCTACAAATTACAGCACACTTGGTTTGCAGCTCTGCCTCTAATGGTCTTGAGTACAGTGTTCATTGCACAGTAAAGTTTAATAGCGTTATTAAATGGGGTGAAATATTTTACCCCACACACATACACACACACGTCAGAGTCGATCTATTTGCACTGGTAAGTAAACAATTACTTTCATGGACTGTTGGCGTCCTAAGAGGCTCAGTCCGTCTGGAGAGCCGTCGGGTCTTGAATGCATCACTGTGGATTCAACGCTGAGTGGGAAACAAAGGCCAGGATTACAAACAATAATTCTAATTTATATTTCCAAATATTAGCTGGATCACATAGAATATATTCTGATTAGTGTAATTGACTGTATTGTATGTATTGTATGTATGCCACCTCTACGTCTGTAATGTTCTCCCATCATAATAGGAACTGAACATTTTATTACATTCAGTACATTTCAGTACATACTACAAATATTAGGTATATGGTATCGATAAATGGAGATACTACTTATAACCACAGTTTATTGACAGATTTTATTGACACTACATTCATTGTTTATATTGTATTGTCTTCATTGTACTTTTCATCCATTCTCTGTGTACAACTGTACTTTATGCTTTCTGGTAAGATGCTAAGTCTGTGCAGTGACAATAAATCAATGGGCCCGGTTTCAATCACAGGAAGTGAACGTTCCGCAGTGTGAAACATATATTGAACTGCATCTTTCAAAGCCCAGTGATGAGAGATTTCATCAGCTGAAAAGGACAATGTGAGTTCCTGTGGAAAACAGAAAAACCGAGATGACTCTAAAGATGAGTCAGTGCCGAAGATAAGACAGAGACAGTTCAGAGACGGTTCACTCACCGACATCCAATAATCAATGTGCTTTAGCTTGACAGCATCAGACGGGTTTCTGGGGCAGTGCACATAAGACAGTCAATAAAAAACAACTTTACTTTATCCACACAAGTTCTAGTATAGGTCAATAAAGAGCAGGGTGTCAAAGGTTTCTGTTTGATTGACTCTGTCAGATAATCCTGTGAGGGTTCAGTGCATATTGTGTTTTCTCACCACCTCTGTCCAGTTCGAAACAAACAAGTGTGTTTCTCCAAGAACCATCTAATCAAGCAACATCTGCCATAGTATCGGCCCCGTTTCTAGCCTCTTTAAATTGTTCTTTTGCCAATCTTTTTGCGGATTAAAATCAAATTTGTGCTTCTACATCAAACTGAATCTATGGTGTAGGTCTGCGTCGACACGTTGGCAATGGTGTATACACACAGCGTATGGTTAGGTTAGGTTCGGCTACGGAAAGGTTAGGACAGGTTGGAATGCACAGGCTATGACAGAAGCCTAAATCCATATGAACACGACTTTGTCAGTAGAAATGTAGTTTATAATGAAAAAACACTGCAACGCAAGTAGTTTGTGTCTTTCTGTCTTTCGTACCACAGAAACACAGCACAGAACTTTATAACCCAATCACAGATTTCACACACAAGAGCTTCACAACATGTTGATGTTTCATTGTGAAATGAGAAATTGTGTCCTGGAGGCTCAAATGTCTTTTTATTACAACGATTCATCCACAGACATTATTTCACACACATATTGTGTGTTTTCATATATCTGACCTTGGATTCTACAACCGTATTGTGTATGTGTGTGTGTGTGTGTGTGTGTGCTGACAGTGCTGCCTGTCAGAGTTGTGTTTTTACAGGCTTCACAGATTTACATGCTCAGCAGTCGGGAGACTTTAAGACAAGCTGTGTGTGTGTGTGTGTGTGTGTGTGTGTGTTGGGGGGCTTACCGATCATCTGATGCTGCCTCTTGCATAATCCCACACTTTTCGAATGGAGAGAAAACGCTGATGAAGCCACAGAGAACAATTGACAGAGGGAAAGAGGAGTGACTGGCCCCTTCTTTGGTGTGTGAATGTAAATCTTCACCTTCTCCACCAGCTTTGTGTTTTCCACATTCTGACCGGATCAGCATTTTAATGAAAGCCTGTGATTCCCTCAAAGCTTTCTTTTTTCTTTAAAAAAGAAACTGCAATTGTTTCTGCAGTTAATGTGGTACTTGTGCATCTGTGGAGGAAAGACGACATGAGTCCTCACCTCTGTCAAACAGCTTTAAAGCAAATGTGAAAAATACTTTGATGCCTCCAACTCTCACTAAGTCATTCCTTCTTCCCGTCATACTTCTCCTGCTGACTTTCATCCTCTGGGTTCAGCTTGAGCTCCATAATTGTTTGGATCAGCCACTGAATCAGCAGGTGCTTATGATGGACTTCAGGCTTCCTGCGAAAGATTAACTTCAGCTACTCACACAACTTCAAACCTGACTGCTCTGGCGTGGATGAATCAGAACAGCCCCAGGCTCTTTCTTACCACCGATGTCTGATTGTGACTCCATATCAGTATATGAAGCATGAAAGTATTTTCCATTTGCAAATGACTTCTGTGCAAATGGGTGCTGACCAGCTGGTACCTTATGTTTGTCAAGGCCCTGGCTCATTACATGGTGAGCAGCAGGAAACCCTGGCAAGTACTTTGCATCACCAGACATCAGGGTGCCAACTTCTCTTCGATATTTCATACCAGTTGTTTACACACTGTAACAAGCGCACACACACACAGCTAAACGAGCTGTAATGGTACATATTTTTTTTAAATATCACATTAAAAGAAGGGGAGGGAGGTAGATAAAGCTCTGAAGCGTGACCAGCCTGCAGTGCTTGTAGGCACATATAGACAGGGACACGTCAACAATGCAACAACTAAGGCATTTGTCTTCAATACGAATCCACAAGCGAAACCACTGGAGTGTCAGTTGGGTAGGTTTAGCTTATGACAGGGTAGGATAGGATAGGTTAAGCTCAGGTTAGGGTAGGCTGAGGTTAGGTTAAGAATAGGTAAAGGATAGAGTAAGGTTAGGTTATGTTACGCTCAGGTAGGTTAAGGACATTCGAAGATTAGACTATGGTTAGGGGTTCGCGTTCCAATATCTTTTGTTGCCAATCAGCACTAGGGGTGGAGAGATTCACAGATTTGAATCTGTGGTCCCACATAGATGTGTCTGCATTAGTAAAAACCCACGACTACATCGGTTACTACACAGTTTATCTGCTCTGAAGATCAAAATAACTCATGTTTACCAACCAGATGTGGGCTTCTAAGTCCTTTGCAATGTGTTGAATCGAATCATGAATTGTATCGAATCAAATCCCATTGTATGAATTAAAATAGTTATAAATAATAAATAATAGTTAATAAATAATTGCAAATCAAATCGAATCGCATCATGAACAGGGGTGGATTGAATCGAATCGTATCGCCCCGGGTTTGACTGTATCGTACTGTATCATCGAATGTATCGTATCGCTGGCAGCGTATCAAGATATGTACTGAATCGGTCTCAGTGGTGGATTCACAGTCCTAATCAGCAGTTACATTCACGATCACGTCGAATTTCAATACGTAAGAATGGGGCCCTGTAGTTGTTTTCAGTGCGAACGTATGAGTGAAACTAATAATTTCTCTGAAAAAGATGGCGCTTGTCTGTTTAGAAGTTCAGCTAACCGCCCATGAAATTGGACTGTTTCATATTCACCAGCCTGTGAAGCTCTTGGAGAGAGATTGACATATTGAAGGGATGAAGCAGTGCTCAGATAAATGAAGCTGGCATTTGTTTGAACATTTGTCCACAACCTCCCCGCCGCTGAATGAAACACTGTCTGGGAATCGATTCAAAGCAGCTCACCACCAGTTCCCACCTGTTCCTTCTGCTGAATTTATGAATTCATCACAAGAATGCAAATCCAAGTGATTGTCTCCCAGCAGAACCCGGTAATCAAAGCACAGAGACAAGGCTGTCGACTTGTTGTCGTCACACATACGAACAAACACAAACATTCCTCCTGTATTTCCTTCGTTTAGATCAAAGATTGTACCTGTTTTATCGTTAAGTCACACACACATTTGCTTTGCTAATCCTCCTTCACAGTGTAAATCAACCAGCAGTCGTCCGCTTCGCGATCATTTCTTTCCCCTCCCAGCTCTGCTTTTATTTTCCATTTTCCTTTCATTCTCCTTCTGAATGCCGGTGAAGTGAAAACAGGTGGAACCCAGTTGCTGGATTGTTCTTTATTCACACTCTCTTCCCGTGTAAGAACGATGTGCAAAGTGAATTCTGCAGCTGTTCGTCACAGACAACATTCTGCACTCACCGCTCTCATTCCGGTGACGTTTTCCTGCCATTCAAGCTTCAACACAGCTCCTGTAAACACTCGCAACAAAGTGAAACAGGAAGTAGATCTCGTCAGTGAAGGAAATCCTCCATTCTTCATTCTGTTTATGACCAGAACCGGTGAAAATGCATGTTTTAACACAATGATTATTATGTTTTAGCTGGTTCAAATGTAGATCTAGGTTAGACACAAAGACGTAATCAGCATTGCATATGTTAATTACAGATATGAAGACGGCAAACAGTTCCTCCATAATGATCTCCCCTGGGTCCCTGAGTGGTTCTCCTGTAGTGTGCTAATGGGGTTCCTTCCCGTTCTCCCAGGATTTGTTTCCACCATCGATTAAACCACAGAAGCATTATCAGAGTAAACAGTGAACATTAGCATATTCATCATTCCAAACATGACCTAAAATAATGCCATTAACACACTGGGATGAAAGTTTTAAGATCCTTGAGAATCAGAAAGTTGTGTATGGCCATCTAAAGAAATTCTAGTTCACACAGCCTTGATCCTACATTTTCAATAACTATGTTGAGTTATTACTCAACAAAGAGGTCAAAGAAAGTGTCGGAAAGAGAAAAGAAGAGCAGAAAAGAAAGAAAGAAAGAAAGAAAAGAAAACAAGGAAATATTAAGATAAGAGAGATACGCGATACCTTTATTAGTCCCACAGTGGAGAAATTCCAGGTATCACAGTATCAGTAGAAAATGAAATATCAAAAAACAATATCAAGGAGTAATGAAATATGAGTATTGAAAACATGATCTGCTTTGATTTTGTCTTTCCGGAATACCACATATTGTGTTGTTAATCAACTAAGAACCAGCACAACATCAAACTACTACGTTGTAATGAAAGCGGAACGCAAACATCTAAACATGAGGTGGCTGTAAGTTACCTACTACCTACCTACCCAACTCTCACGTCTGCTGAGAGTGAAACACTAATGAAGTAGATTGAATTGTGTGACTCTCTCTCTCACACACACACACACAAACGTACCTCTCATTATAGGATGATATCAGTAAAACTTTATTGAGACAGCTGCTTCCTACAACTGGAAATAACACGATTGAGTGAAATTGAAACAGTGAAGCTGTGAGCCACAACAAACCAGAACCGTGAGCATATGTTGACAAAGAGCAGCTGGGGTGTGTATAATTGTAGTGATAACAGCATTACAACGGCCATTTAATGGATTTACATCATCCAAAGTGGACGTGGATTAAAGATGCTGAAGAACAAAACACAGCTGGGATGAACTGCAGAACTGGGCGACGAGTCGTGTGTGTGTGTGTGTGTGTGTGTGACTGCTTGTTTCATCCATTGCCCATCTATAAATACAAACTGTACTAGTGCTGTTTTTTACATCTCTGTATGTATGTGAGGTGAAACACCTCTCAGCTCTGTCTGCGTTCTTAGCCTGGGGAAACTATCTTTGGGAGATAAACATCGGCACGACGCTTGGGAACACAGAGGAGTTGCTGCTGAGTACACACACTCTCCCTTTGCAGCCATGTCTTGTTTGTACACAGGGGAAGTGGCAGGAGTTCATGTTTCCCCAGCTCTTGTTGCGTCGCCTTACCACCACCGGCTGCTGCCGGTCCTGCGGTTCCTCAGCCTGCGTCTTTCAAAGAAGAGTTGAGCAGAGAGTTGTCTTTTTTCCTGGTTATTTCATGCAGCCTCCTTTTGTTTAATGCCTCCTCTGTCTCTAAACCTTTCAACCAATGTAACATGACTCTGGTCTGATGTCTATCATGCTCCTCATTAGACCTGAGACATCCGTTCCTAGACCCTCATGGGAGATTCCTTGTCTCATGGGGTGGGGGCTCTTCCTTCGTATCTGTCTGTTACTCCCTCTATTCTTTTGTACCATCTCCATTTTCACAGAAAGCCTCTCAGTTAAGTAAGCCGATATGAATTCATAAAGGTCAAAAGTCTAGTATCACCATGATGCCAGTTACTTGTTTAATGGAAAGTTCAACGCAGGCGGGTTGAGCTGACATTTGGATGTTTTCTAGGACGAGCAGCCAAAGAAAGACATGGGGCCTGTTCCAGAGAGACAGACAGGTTAGTGAAAACCCAGAGTTTATTAATCCTGAACCAAAGATTCAAGGTGCAAGGGTACAGTTTTCGCCAGAGTTGCTAAAAGTCTTGAAAGCTAGCTCGAAAGTTAGAGGTGTCTGAATGGTCCCATTGCACCTGGGCCTCCTGATGCAAGAACTGGTCATAGCTCAGTGCCGCAGTGTGAATTGTACTGCTGCCAGGTGTCACAGGACCATCATGTTGCAAGTGAGGGCACGTAGATGCACGATGAATCATTGCTCTGGGCTGAGACGTTTGATATCAGTTTTACGAATTGAAAATCGTTTTCCTCATGTCTGAATGAACTAACTCACTAACACGGGAACAGATCCCGTGCGTTGTTACCTGAACATTAAATAGATTTAATCAACATTTTCAAGATCGATGTGTGAAAAATGTGCATTTGGACAGTGAAAAGCCCTGGAACTGGAGGCTCAGCAATCAAAGTCCTCTCCCAGAAGTTTAAATGACTTGATGAGGAGTTGACCATGTTGTTAAGTGGGTACAGATGTGGAAATTGTGTTGATTGCTGATTGTGTTAGCTCCCAATCACTGCCATTAGCACTGTTAGCCATCGCGCAGCACCTGTGACTGAATCCCTGCGCTAATTCTAGCGTCATTATCATCAGTGCTCATCTGCTCCTCGCGTTGAAAAACTGTCCAATTAGACGACTCGGGGTCGCAGAGAAAACTCAGTGATCATGGAGCTCATACAGCTGCATGAGTGTGTGCATTATAGTGTGAAAATGTGTGGTTTGTGTTGTTTGACTCATTAGAAGACGAAGAACATACACTTTATTATTATCTATCTATACTCTCATTAAGTTAGAAATGTAACGTTTTAAACCGTGCTCCTACAACCTGATTCATATCCTCAGCTTGTTTCTGCAGATCGTTCATTAGAATCAGGTGTGTGTGAGCAGAGGACGTCTAAAACATGCAGGGCAGGTGTTCTCCCAATAAGAAGGTTTGGAAACCACTGCTGGAACTATTTCACTGACTTTCCAAGGTAACATTTGGTTTGTTTTTTAAATGATCTAAAATGTTCTAAAAGAATGTTCTCAACTTCTTCAAATGTTGAGATATGTCAGTGTCAAACTGTTTAAAAATCACTAAACAATCAATTAACATTCTTTCACATAATAAATCAGGACAGAAACTGAACTGAAAAATAATATTACATCATTACGCTCATATCTGTTCATCTATCCTTGGGAATTGACCCCCATGTCTTTTAGAGGTTCCCTGTGCTGTTGCTCGATGACACTTCCACATGGACATGAAAGATCTAGGGTTCAGACCAGGAACCTCCAGTACGAGCTGCTCCACCACTGAGCAAAAGCCGCCCCCGGTACGCCTACACACTCCCATGATCACTCATGTCGTGAATGTGAGGAAGGACTTTATTTGCATAGATAAATAAACACACGTCTCTCCTCGGTAATGTTCAGCCATTCCGTGTTGCCTATGTGGAGACAATGCTGGCGGCGATCGTTCCCCAGCCTTTGTTTTCCTGCTTTTGAAGTAGGAGACGAGCCAGAGAATGACTCCATTAATTCAGAACCTATTTCTCGTGAATCAAAGGAAACATCCCACCCCGTGTAATGACAACCACTTCTCCCCTCGCTGCCGGGGCCCTGCTTTTACTCATCACAAGAAAGCAGGTCACGAGAGTTGGGGCTGAGCATCGGCATGCACATGGGTAGCGATGCTTCTTTTAACTGACAGTGCAGAACTTAGAGTCTATTACAGTCGTTTTCTATGCCACCCTGACGGTAATATTCCCCCTATGGATTGAAAACCAGATTTTATCAATCCACAGTGGTGATGCAATGAATATGACAAATGGCTCGATGGGTTTTATTGTGTCACGCTCAGTAGCTTTTTTTTTTCATTTTCTCCTGGAGATGCACACGCTGAGTTTTATCATTCCATATTTGACCAGTTAGTGTCGGAACAAAATGACACAAACTCATGCTGAGATGTTTTGTAGAACTGTGAACACCAAATGCACGTTCTCCTGGAAATTGGCCCCTCTAGCGACCACAACTATTCACTCAAATTCAACCTTTCCCTGTGATGCATTTCCGGTTACTGGTGTTTTCTTTTGTCTACTTCAAACGAGTTACCGCCTTAACTCCAATCAAAATTGGCATCATTATGTGCTCCCAAATTGTCTTTTAGACACCATGATGGGTTGTATTTTCCTGGAAGTGCCGCTTCAAGAGCTGGAAAGTCACATGATGCAAAAAGCAGTCGACTCCACTCAGTTTACTTCCATGGATTCTGGTACAAAAACTTATGCTTTGGTGTATCGGTATAAAATAAAACCTATTCGGTGCATTTCTGGGCATGATCATGACTATAAACCATGAATATAACAACTATTTCTTGCAACATTCACTTGCTTCACAGTATTCACAACAAACACCAAAAAGCATTGTAGCTTTCATTGCAACTACTTTGAAAAAGCTGCCTCAACAGTCTGGAAAAGGGGCCGGGAAATGTCAGTGAACAGTAAATATATGTATGTATGTTTTCCCCACAGGCCTTGATGCATTTTTTTATATTTGCTTTTACATGTAGTTCCTCAAGTTTCTTCAGAATCATATAGGACATGGAAGGCAATGATCAGTCTCTGCTTGTTGCATGTTTCTGGTTTCATCAGGTCTTTTGGTGTCATCATCATTCATTAATCTGGTATCTTGAAAAAGGCCATGAACAAACTCCCAGTGCCGTAGTATCTCTGCGTCACCTGTTGTGGGATTTTGAGCTGAAACCACTTGGCTCGCTGCTGTGGCTGGAGCCGTCATTAAGCTGAGGCAGAAATATCATGAGCCAGCATCATACTGATGCTAATTGTTTGCGTCCACCCAAAGAATTTTGGGCATAACAGTATAATGAGACACCCCGGCGGAGCAGCAGCTTCTTCAACTCTATTTTTAGTCGCTGTAGGTAGCTGGATGAGTTTTATTTATGCTCCAGTGACTCTCTGTGCTTGTTGTTTGTAGGATTGGTGTGGACAGGAGAAGAGTAGAAGATCTTCAAAAGAGAACTGGGGTTATTGCTCATATTCTCAGTCTGAATCCTGCACGAACAATAACATCTCTGATTTTTCTTTCCTGGTATGTTGTCTTTGTGTGGCCTGTGATGTTTGTCTGCACACACCCAAACAAATAAGGCTTCCTTCAAGCACGTTAGCTGCCCGGTCATACTTGGTGAATACGCCGATGACTATTGTGTGTCTGTTCGCACAGGATGGAGTCACGAGGAGCGTGGAGGTCTGGGTTATGATTGCCGTGACGGGCCAGGAATGTCAAAACAGGATTCTTGGTTCAACGTGTTAGCACATGGAAATATGAAAAAAACCTAAATCCACTTTGAGTGGGAGGAAAACCGCTAGCGACATTCAGCCCAGTGTGCGGTTTGGTCTTGTACAACAACTAAAATTATAATCCATGAATTTATCAGTCGTGAACTGAATGAAGCCTCTTCTTCCATTATGTCTACGCTGAATTCTTGTCTCATTCCTCTCCAACCATTGACTAGCTCAGGGAGAACTGAGGTACAGGAATGGATCCATAGAAAACACTTGATGAAGTACTTTGATAGAGCATTTCTCCCACGATGTATCTCCGTCCATCACTAACACACAGCTTCACTTTCATGTCTGCCGCCAGCCTTCAGCTCAAAGTGACTTGTTCCAAATGCTCTGCAAGAGATGGAAGTTATTTTTGTCTTTGATGTGGATTATTTTATCCAGACACTTTATTACGCCACATTTCAGGATTCATTAAGATTTATACGTTAATTCCTGTGCTGATGTTGATTACATTTGTCATATGTTTGCAATCAACATCCTTGTAGTTGAAGAGCATCATAAAGCCTGCGAGTGGCTCATCCACTATTCATTCAGGGTCTTATTTTATCTTAATTTACACATGTGCTCACTTCTGTGTACACACACACAGACACACACACACACACACACACACACGTATCTCTCTGGCTATATGAAATATTTCCTTAGAGACGTTGTGACTGAAGAAGTGCCAGTAAGATCATTTTCTCATTTCTCTTTTTGATGAAAGCTTGTTTTGAGAACCCGAAACTGAAGTGACTGGAGTGAATGAAGATGCTCAACAGGATAGCAGAGCTGTCAAAGCTGTCAAAGCAATATTGCATTTCCCAAATGGTTTCTTAGAACATTGTTTAACTGAATTACACTGGAACTGATTGATCGAAATCATCTGCATACAAATGTGCGCGCCAGACTTATTGGTAAGTAAATCATTTCCTACTGATCCAATTTCAGCCGTTGCAGTCGTAACACAATGATTCAAAATCAAACTGTCGAGAAGAAAAGTGGTCGCGTGAGCTGACCTGTTCTTGATAGCATGTGAAAACCAATTCCTTCATGTCCACCACGTGACTTCAGTCTGACAGGGGTGGACGGGAATGAACGGAGTGATAAGTGTGTCCAAACTCCAGCTGCTCGTCACAGGGACTTGTGACAGTTCACAAAATTAACAGCCTTCCATTTTCTGACATGAACAGTCACTGGACAAATACAACTGCTGGACAGAGATAGCAGGCGAAGCCATTAGCTCCACAAATGGAAGGTGTGTGTGTGTGTGTGGGGGGGGGTTGTTCCTGACATATTTCATATATTATTGTTTGTGCCGTATGGTGAGGTTGATGTCTGCTGACCACTGACATCATCCAGTCAGATCTACTAACATATGAACCTACGGTTGTAGCTGATTCCCCATCTGATTATCAACAGTTAGTCGGTTGGGTCTCTTATCAACATATTTACTCAGACACAATGAAGAACACAAAAAGGCCATTTAATTAAAATAAGGTCATCATGGTCTGAAGTTTACTTTAAGTCTATGCGCTGCTCCTTCTGAAAGTAAGCATCATAACTTGTTTGTAGAAATGTTCCTTATTGTCCCTCAGTTTTAAAGTCTCTCTGTCTCCATGGAGACCGTTGGTCTTCTTTAATTATTACCTCCTTTTTTTCCATTGAAAGTCCAGTTTAGAATTTTTTTTGAGTTTAGATCTGTAATCCTCAAATTGGAAAGTAAAAACAAATGGAAGCTGACTTGACTCCTTGACTGTCGCTGCTGTCACTGATTCTGATTGAAGAGTCTAGAAGACTCCCTGGACCCACTACTG
The DNA here is from genome assembly GCA_901007665.1 of Aeoliscus strigatus. NCBI lineage: Eukaryota > Metazoa > Chordata > Actinopteri > Syngnathiformes > Centriscidae > Aeoliscus > Aeoliscus strigatus. The sequence continues at coordinate 44,576 of CAAKHB010007503.1, read as the reverse complement.
CCCACTAGAATGACGCAGGAGAACTGCTGCCTCAAATTTGAATTGTTAGAGAATTGTTAAAGAAAGATCACATAGTGTTGCTGATGTGCGTTACACACCTGTCTGCAGGCAGATCAGCAGAATTTTGCAGTTTTAAATGATTTTTATCTCCATATAAATATAGATATTATCTGCTGTCAAAACAGACAACGCTGGATACAAATGTTTGCATACATACGGATGTTATCAGCATGTATCGTCATTCTGGGCAGTG
>CAAKHB010007503.1:4292-15711 GCA_901007665.1 Aeoliscus strigatus | reverse complement strand
CAATGTGGGCGTTCCAGGTCTTTTACTCATTAGGTGATCCTGTTTAAAATCGCTGCGAGATGTAGGATGGCAACGCAGGGCCAAGTGCATTCTGTGCTGCACCAGGCCAACCACGTACTGGTTCACTACTGTGAAAAAGACAATTATACAAATCCACAGAACATTATTCCTCCTTTTTTCTTTCGGTAACCTCTCCTTTCAGACACACTCCTCCAATTATTAGTACTTTAATTCATTGTCACTATGAACATTGTCGATCAACGTTAGTGAAAATCACTTTGGCAACGAAACACAAAAAACAGTAAAAAAACAACAACAATGTAAATCAGTGTTTAAAAAAAGTACAGGCTGTTGCAGCGGAATAGATAAGAGACATTCCCTCTTTCTGGCCTATGTCGTTTTCTTCTATATTGTATTTTTTTTTTTTTTTTGTATCTCTAGATTCAGTGTCTTTCTAACCAACTTTCTTTTGTGACCTTCTTATTTTAAAAGTGTTGTAAGAGAAATGCTGAACAAAATTTCATTGTACTGTGTACAAGGACAATAAAAGGATTCTGATTTTGATTCTTTCAGATTCAAGACACCGAGTTTGACTTTGAGACAAGACTAGTGAAGGATGAACGGTTGTATTACAGGGAGAGCTGTCACCCATCTCAATGGCAGAGTGCTAAACTCAGGTCAGAGCGATGTTGCTTCCAGCCCATTGCTGTTAATTATTTTTTAACATTATTGCAGATAAAACTTTTTGGCCAATTTAAAAACTATTATCTTGACTTGCAAGTCATTTTCTCTGAGCCAATGTTAACAAAATTTGCATATATATAATCAGGTCACTGTCTTATTAGGATTATGTGCCAAACTGCCACACTGCTGCAAACCGAGCAGTGGCTTTGGCTGCATCGTGCAGCCATCCAGACCCTCTTTCTTTTCCCCCAGTCGTCTGGCCCACAAGGAAATCAAGGCATAGCAAATCAGAGCTCACAGCATTAACACATTAAAGACATGGTAAAAAAAATGAAAGGTTGCAATAACAGATGGTCTCATTTTATGCAAATGTTATTATGCAAACGTGAACCTCGAGGCTTTTCAGCCTTGTAATTGGTGGAGAAGTGAGAGGTGCCAGACATTGCAGGTGGCAGAGGTAGCCCCGCTTTCTTTTGTCACATCGTGAGAGAGAACCCTTTTTGAGAATTGTATCTGGTGGTATTTCCACCAGGGCCCTGTATCAGCCATCTGTACCCTCAAAGGAAGCCCACTGAGCTCTGTGTGGTGCTGCAGCATCTGAAACTCTGGTAAACTGATAACAGTTCTGCCTGCAGTGATAGTCGTCTCACCATGGCAACGGAGGCTGAGAATAAACCTGGTTAAGAAGGTGAGCACTCTTCACCCTGCTCTTGTCCCGCCCCTTCCTTTCCTCTCTGATCAGCGCTGTGGTGTCTGGAGTTCATCAGGATAATGAGGAAATATGATCTGAACGGCGCTCAGATGAAGAATAAACCTTTTCCAGGCTGAGTAATAAACTTCGTCCAAAACATTTCATTTGATCGTCTGTGAACGTCCAACCACACTAAAGACAGTGAAAGCTGAAAGCAGCCTCACACAGGTCAGAGGTCAGCGATCAGCTGATAGAACACTGTGCAGATCTCTGATCAGTTCACACGAGGGATTTACCTTGAAACTTTTTCTTTCTCTTTCTCCCTCATAAAAGGCGGGACGAGTCAGGCCCAACCAGCTCAATCAGCTCCTTGATGAAATCCAGTTTTTTGGCCTCTGATCAGAAAAACGTGCAGAAGGCGAAAGGACTTTGAAATCCTTGAAAATATATAAATGGTTCTTCCTAAAATATCAAGCAGGGCTTTTGATGTCTGCCCCTCTTCCCAGATCAGTCTGTCCCACAATGTGTTCCTCATCAGTGCAGTCCAGAATATTGTGCATTACTCTCCTTTTTTTTTTTGCATTCTCTAGAAACTCTGTGGTGTTTGGGCATCAGTCATCTACTCACCAGGGGAGTGGAATTACAGGAAATAGTGCGATTAACTACTGGCACGCACTGCGCACATAAAGAACATATGTGGAACTGATGTATCTGTGGCAGAAAGCTATTAAATGTGATAGCACAACAGTGTGAATCTGGCAGCGCGAATGTGCGTTTGGCTCACACAGATACAGTTTGATTTGGGAACCTATTAGGAGTTCAGAGCGGAGGACGGTTACAAACACAGGAGCTGGGTCGTACATGAGGTAACAGCTGATGCAGTGATCTGACTGTTGCCGCGGGACCTCTGGGGCACAGTAACAGCTACATCGCCACACTCTATCAATATGTAAAGTCTCTGGCAGATTCCTGTTTCAGCCACCTCAACGGGGAACAGACAGGGTAAACAGTGTAAATAAATCATGTTGTCCAGGACTTGTTGACACTAGACACACACAAACACACACACACACATACACACACAAAATGCAGCAGTTCTGGAAGCAGGCACTGGAAATAGATCTATCACATACATTTATAACTGGAACACATGATCGGGCGTCATGTCATCATGGAAACAGCAGCAGGTCTGCACATGAACAGTGACACGGACCTTCTGCAGCGTGTCAGGTTGGTTTTGATCAAAAAACAGTCATATTTACTTCTCCTCCGCAATTAATGCCAACCCTGAGGAGGAAACTGATCCAAAAAATTGTATCACATGATGGGCTGACTTCACGGTTTAGAACAGACGATTGTTTACAAATGGACATTATCGACGACAACAACAACAACAACAATAATGATAACACAATAAAGCAGTATAATAATAATTTCACAGCACCATCAGAGATGGGCTCATGTGTGAACAAACTAATTCACATGCAAAACAGAATGAAATTAGATCCTGACTAAATTTATATGAGCTAAATTCTGCACATGAAATTGAAGAATGTAGTGTTGTACATTGGAATTTCATCGGTCCATTCACAAACTGTGAATCTGTCACGTAGCTGCTGCTTGAACATCAGCCTGGATTCAGTGACCACACAGATTTCAGTGACGCTCATGTGACAAGTACATCTACTACATCCCTGCATCAGGAAGTGAAAACCCGAGACATCAGGTTTATTGAAAATACTCCGGAGTCCGTTTTTGATCTCATTTATTGATAATGATGAAGTTCCCTTCATTGATGAAGATGAAGTTTACCAGTCATTGACATAGCACAAACACTCCGCTCATCAGAAGCTGCACGTCGGAAACATGAAGGTTAACGTCACGTTGATGAAGATGTTTGTTATTGGATCCTCATTAAGAAGTGATTTAATGTGCAACCTTTGTCTAAACCATTGATTTCCCCTTTTTTCAATGAGAAGCATGTTCCAAATGTAAAATAATTGCATCGAGGCAAACGTAATGTGCTTGTCCTCGGAGACGTCCCGTACTACTCTGGCATTTATTGCTGATGGACTATTTCAGACATTCACAGACGCAGTGGAGATGTGAATAATTCCTTATTATGTGGCAGGAAAGAAGAGAATTACATGTTACAGCAAGTCAATGAAAAGGAAGGAAATGATGAACAGTTTCTGAAAGGCCTTCTCGAAAGACGTTCTCTCTGGAGGGGGGTCGCACACGACCACAGGCTACATTCACACTGGTGTTGTTTTTTATTTATTTCCAGACATTTCCTCACAAAGCAATCGCAGAGAAAACAACACCCCCGGGGGCTCCAACATTTGGTGAGCGGATGCTTTCGAACAGCCTCCAATTAATCCTCCAATACTTCTTCAGTTTCTGTTGAAGGTTCTAGGGCCAAACATGGAGTTGTGACTCTGACTGTGCAGAAGTCATGAGAACCTCTGCTCGGGGCCACAGAAGAACATTGAAGCTGCTCCAACACGTTTTCCTCCTTCGACGTGTGACCAGCTGATTGCACTCATCGACTTGAACGTGCACTTTTAGTAAACGAAATGTAAGTAAAACCGCAGATATGGGACCGGTTATTTCATGACATTTTAGCTTCTGCTGCAGTGTGAGAGCGATCACCTCTGCTCCACAGGTTGATCACAATGCTCAGAAAGTCTTGCTTCTTTTCCCTGTTTGATTTGAAGAGACTCATCAGTAGTCTCATAAATAGGCTATTGGTTAAGCAGCCTGAATGGGGAAATGACATTTTGAAAGCTTTTTGGAGCCAATAATGGAGCGGGATGGATGTGGAGTGGACCTGAACATGGCTCATTAAACGCTGGGGTGAAAAGCTCTCAGCAGACACTCCACTACATGGCTGAGCAGTTCCAATCACCTTGGGTGAACCGCTGGAAAGAAGCTTTGGGTAAAGTAGCTCGTTGAGTCAAAGGTGCTTTGTTTTTGCTGCCGAATAATAAGCTGCTTGTTTGAAGATCGGGAGAAACAAGTACATTTCTTCATGGGACTAATAAAAAGTCTGTCATGCCACATTCTTAGCTCACTTGAACTGAAGTCATTTTATGAAATGACTCTTTTTACTACTTGATTCGGGGTCATAAAACAAAACGTTTTTTAGACATACTTTTATTTCTCCTGGAGGGCGAATGAGTCGCTCAGAAGAGTGATTATTCGCCTCTTAAATGCCAAAGTAACAAGTGATTGCACATTTCACATCAGCCATAAAACATTTGATGTCAGCTTCGGTTCTCTGTAGTTTTCTATCTGGAACAGCTGTTTTTTATTCCAGTAACCTTTACGCCTCCCGGTTGGTCTTATTAAGTGCTAACCTACAGGTTCCCACATGACTTGTTATCAGGGCTTAGAGTGAATCTGCAGGTTCCTCGCGCAGATGATTTGTCATTAGGCCGTAGTAAACCTTTGCTTTATCACCTGTTTCATTCTGTATGCAGATCAGGGGGTCACTGACCTGACAGGATGTGTGTGGCTGTAGGGAGCCGAAGAGACAATCTTTGTAATTACACTGTAAAGAGGCCGAGGTCAAGAGCAGCGATTCTGAGTGCAATTAAATTAATGTTAATTTATATTCGTTTGTCAGTTACATGTCTGAGCTGTCAGATTAGCCTGTTAGGGAGGTTTTAGACTTGCTAAAGAGGAGCTGTTTGCACCTTTGCACGTTTAATGAGCACTTAGCGTTTCCTCTTAATGGCTCAAACGAGTTCCTTTTATTTTTTTCATATGACCATATACTGTCTTTTTTTTGGTTTCATGCTCAGCTTCCTTTGTATCTGATAATAAAACAGACGATCAGATGTGACCCAGATAAACCGCCGGTGAATTACATGTTCTAATGGGCAGCGGGAGTGGGCAGAAATAAAGACGACCGTCGCTCAGGCACAGACAGATAAAGTGAGGCACATGAAACAGGAGGAAGCCAGAGGCAGCTGGCGTTGGTCGGCCTATCTCTGCGGAGCAGACGTGATGCTTGAGAGGATTTGGCGACGACAGTGCTGGCTGGCAGGAAGCGTCTACGCTGGAGATACTGTAGCTGCCTCAGCAGGCCAACAGCCGTCTACTGTAAGCAGTTTCTGAGTGTCGGTAAATTAGACCATTTTGGTTCCATTTTTGCATCTTCTGCCCAACAACTGGTGTTGTGAATGAATCCAATTTAAAACAAATTAAGGGTATACCCTCGAACAGGGTTTCACCTGCCTTCTTTTAAAAGAATGATTGCCCTTTTAGTGACAATGTGTCGCACAGAAAGTCAGTGGGAGCGGCAGACGGTGGGAGGAAGAGCTGTCACCGTATCCCTTATCATCCACCACAGCATTGTGGATGTCAGGACTCCTGCTCTTTTCATTTCTTCCACCTTTTTTCTCGTCCTCCCTCCCACCCACCCTCTCCCTTTCCCCCTGGTATTCAAGCTGTTTAGGAAACGCGTATAATCTTCAACCACCCAGCCGGCCCTAAGCCTCAAAGAGTCACCCAGATACGGGCAGATGGAGGTGAGCTATCAGCTAACCTGTTACCGTGGGCCTGAGGCGATAATCATTTCAAAACTGCAGGGCGAAATGGTTTTAATAGCCCTGTAAAGGTAGCGTTTGTCTGCCTTATCACACCTGGCAGATGCATCGCAGTGAGGGGGGAGGAAAAGGGGAAACAGAGGCACGGGAGGAAGAAAAAAAAACGCTGATAACAGTCCCTCCCCAGGGAAGGATGGAATTAAAAAAAAAGGTTTTCTCCACGAGAAACTTTCAGGGATTAAGGTTGGTCACTTTCCGTGTCTGCTCCAGCTCCTCGTCCCTCCCCCAGCAGCTGGCTGCCGACCCCTAGATTCACCTCTGGGAGTGTCCCGGTGTGTTTAACAGGTCCATAGTTTCCTTGTAGATGTTTTTCCCGACCAGTAACGTGACCCTCCACCTGCCCGAGTCCCAAATCTCTTTCATGTCGAGGGAGTTTGGCCTGACCTGAAACTCTCTCTGCTGGCTGGGACCTGCTGGGACACTTGAGCCACTGTGTAATGGGAACAGTGTTACACCACAAATGCGATATTGCGCTGTGGACAAACCTGGTTCTGCAGCACTTGAAGGTTGTTTCAGTCTCTTACATCAGTCTGGTACTTTTCATTTCAAAGTGACCTCAAAGTATTTCATTTCGTCTTCACTACAAAACTTTAATGGAATAGTTGCCTAACTTCCTTTGTGAATACATATTTGAAGACTGTATTTTAAATTTGAATGAGGTGTATCTACCGCTGCAGTGAACGCCCTTAGTTTGTCTCTTCATTTGGTGTCATGGTTCCACGAGGACCGTCACATTTTGTTGTGGACTCGATCCTGTGTGTTGTCCAATCAACATCCTCCTTTCCCTCGTACTTGCTGCTGTTCCAATATTCAGTACAAATAGTATATATAAAAATATATAGTTTATATATATATATATACACACTCACACACACATACATACACAAATGAGAAAAATGAGAAATGAGAAAACAGCCAAAAGTCTGATTTATGCTTCTGCAATGCCGCATGTACGTAAGGATGTAACTAGGCATCATGGACCACCTCAAACCGCAACTCTGTCCACACACTTTCAGTTGCTCTCACTTAAAGGAAACAAAGAAAAACACTGAAAAGCAGAGAAAGCCAAACACTGCAGAGCGACGCCGACAGATGCAGAAGTTTAGACACTCACCACAGCGTAGGGCGCCTGCATAGTTAATTCAACACAGAAGCATAAAACCAGCTTAAGTCATAATTGTTGATCATTAATACGATCCTGAAGAAATCATTAAGAAACCCAGAACTCTGCAGACTCCTAAAAATTGAAGACACTGATCGACGGTGTCCATGATTTTCACTTTTCATCAGACAACTTCTGCTCCAAGTGTCTAACTTCCCCTGTCCCTATGACGACTGATGCTGATTTCTATTTAATGGCCCATTGTGCTTGTCGCCACTTGCTCTACAAAGTGTTTGATCCGCTGCAGGCCGAGCCGTTTGACAGCTGTGACAGCGACTGTCACCCTCAGTCAACATAATACATTCACAGCAATCAGCTGCAGATGAAAGAGCGTGGTCCTCCTGTGTACCCACACACAACCAAACCAAAGTTTCAACAAAGCGACGTGGACCGTGGTGCTCATCTCCAAATGTCTTCACTCCAGGCAGGACAGGGAGGAGGTTCCTCTGAGTTCTCCTCCCGCTGAGGGATCCCACTTTGAAATGTTTAGCTGAGTTAAACACTCCCATTACGCTGTAGGCCTGAGATAAGTTTGACACCGATCTCTTTCTTCTTCACCGTCTGTTTTCGTCTCTCGGAGGCATTGAGACTGTTGCTATCTGCACTATTTAACGCTGTAATTAATTCACTGACACCTTTTTCATCTGACTAGTGTAAATTATTCTGCTGCACGCCTCCAGGTATTAGCTAACACTGTTTAGTGAAGAGGCAAAGTGCAAATTAAAGCCGTGCTCCTTTTCTACATTTTTTACTTAGTTAAACACCTACTGTTCTCTCACGTCACCTCATTTGTTCCATATTGTTCAACCATAAAAGTGCATTGAAAGAGTTGGTCCTTGTTTTAAGATTTGTCTGCTGAATAGTGATGAGATGAGACAGTTCTGCAATAAAACAAAAAAAAAAAACATTGACATGGAAATTCAATCAACTTTCTGAGTTAATACAACGTTCACGAGGAAAACCATCATGGATCATTTCTCCACCGCACTTGGTTGAATCACGAAAAGTATTTGAAGAGACGTGGCCACGTGCTGAATATTAAAATGTTCCCTCTTGCTGCTTGATAATTCCAAGAAAAGAACAGGCCAGTGTTCCGCCTTGTAAAGTTCGACAGAAATGTCGGTAAATTCATATGATTTGTGTGAAAGAGTGAGAGGTCATTCCAGGGAGACATGTCGTCTGTCTGCGTCATTGGAGGGGTTTTTGGCAGTTTTTCTACAGGCTGATTGAGGGTCTGAGGACAGAGGGCGTGTCCCCTGTAAAGTTCATCGACATAGTCAGGATGTGTGATGTTTGTTGAGCGTTCCAGTGTCTTTCCATCAAACGCTGGAGAAACAGAACATCTGTTTGGTTCCCGGGTTCTGATCCAAACTATCAGGACCATTGAGTGCTGCTGATGTCTACTTTGTTTTCAATAGAAACTTTTTAGTTGTTTAATTTCACTTAACTGAGCACTGAGACTGAGCAGTTTGAACAGTGATGAGACAGGTTTCATGTGGATCCACTCGGACCGTCTCCTTCTCCGTCGAACCCAGCTGACCCAACTGACCCCGCCTCACCGCTTTGTGACTTCAGTAAAAATCCATTCTTCTAATCCTGACACACGTGGCTATCCTGTTTCTGTCAGACAGATTTGTGGTGGCTCAGCGGCAGCAGCCTTACACTGGAGTCTCACTCCAGTTTGTGTCCCACTTCAACCCGTCACGTCACATGACCGAACACATGAACAGACTTCTCGACATTCTTTGCTGTGACTTGAATAGCTTGATAGGTTAGCGCCAAAGCACCAGTGTTACCTCCCTCTAGGAGTGTTTGTGAATCTGTCCAACCTGTGGCTGAGCTCTGAGCTCTTGTTGACAGCTGTCGGACACCAGTTGTGACACTGAATGTGGCGACCGATCATCGACATAAATTGGACGGAACACTAACGACAGCTGACGAACCATCATTCACCTCAACTGAACGGATGTAAAAGGACAATGCCAACACATCACAAAGCTTGAAATTATAAAAGTGTTAAAGCTTATTTTTGTTGCTTTTACATCCAGCGATGGAATTGAATGATGGATGGAATGATGTTTTTCTTCTAGATTGTAATTTTCAACCAAAGTCTGTCAAATGTCAGCGTGTGCCATCTGATGCTGGACTGATGCAGAAAGGAGCAGCCCCCTGTGGCATCATTCCTTTGTTAGAATTCTCAATACATGTTGACAGTTCAATGTCGTGATCTGCTCGGCAGCCTTGAATTTTTGCGACACAGCGCTGTTTTTTGTTGTTGTTGTTGTTGTTGTTTTTTGTTTTAATCAATGACCAGTGGACACTGAATCCTGTTGGAAACAATGTCTGCCTTGTACCTGCTACTGTGTGTGTATGTGTGTGTGTATGTGTGTGTGTGTGTGTACATATAGAAAGAAAATAAAATAAAGCTGCAGTATTCCACCTGTTTCTTCTCGGTCTGGGTCAGATGAACAGTATTTACACGACTTTCTCTGTGCCTGTTTCGTGTCAGTCCGTCGCTCTCTGTCATGGAGACGATGTGATGGAGAATAGCAGGTCGAGCAGCGGCCCACGCTTCTCGCTCTATGTTTAACCTGTGAGATTTAACACCCCCTGAGGTGGTGTGACATGTCTCTCCCGGTAGGTGCCTGCTTGAGTATAATTAAACTTTGTTGGAAACTAAACTTGTGTCAGCAAGTGCTGCCATCAGCGATATGATTGAAGTCAGCTTTCTTCCTCACTCTCTGTTCTCCTCAAAGTCAGTTATGACATTTTCTCTGGCGTTTCAGTACGTGGCAAGTGCATGCGTTTCATACAAGATGATTAGGTGTACTTGAGCTAAATTCATCAAATCATATATGTAATGAATGCACCCACTGTGAATGTGGGGTATTGTCTATTACTGACTGAATACAGTGTGAATGCAGAAAACATTCTGTCCTTTCGATGGTGTATTTAAGAGAAACTTGAGTTTTCTTATGAATGGAGTTGAACTAATTGTAATTTCTCCTGAACTTAAAGATGAGCCATTGTAGCATGACGGACTCTTGGTTTTATTTAATCGTCTCAGCTCGTCTCTCTTCAGAGTGAAACATCTGATCTCCACCAGTGCAGATGAACGATATAATGATGTTATAAAACTGCTTCTTCTGTTACTTCTGTCTTACTCAGTGTTTTTGGTGAGTTTATGTGATCGTTTACACACGGCTCAGTTGTTTTATATGTATCATAACATTACATTCATTGCAGATTTGGCTATGGAAGAGCTGGCTGTGTGTATTTGTAAATTATTCCAGACATGCACACATGTAGAATGAGCATATTGTGCATCTGTCATTGACAACCACAAACACACAGAGAGAAGCAGTTGTTGTAATTTAAGCAGTATGATGATTCAGTGTGTCTGCAAGACGTGTCCAGGCACATTTCCCTTCACATCGCTCTGCACAACTCAATTGTCAATTGTCTCCATGCACAAGATACAGTTCAAACATATGTATCTCCTTGTCTGGCCGCTGCGCTGTGGAGCATCACATTCCTTCATTCCAGGAGAATAAATAAACACATCATAAAAATGCATGTGCATCAATGTGCACGCAGGTCGCTCCATGTCAGTGAATCGAAAAGCATCATAATAAAATACAGATGTTTCCACAACTCTCCCTTTGAGACTGTTGTAATCTTCTGAATCTGTTTATTGATTTCAGTACGTCTCCTGCTTAACACAGAGTGTGGAACTCATCACCAGTCACATGGCTTTTGTTCTATACTAAACCAAGATTTCAGCAAATGTGCCAGAGTAAAATGGAACAGTGTGGTCACGCAGCTGAGAAAACCAGTGAGGCTGTGGGAATGACACGTTGACACAACCCCCCTGGAATGCTGCTTTCATTTAAATTAATGATCATGCTGGGTGGAGCAATGTCCTAATCTGTCTGGTTTCTTCACAGATCAGAACTGATAAAATGTGCTGAAAGTTAAATGAACTAACCTGCAACTGCGCCATCAATCAGGAAATTGAGACGAAAACAGGTAGAATCAAACCTTCACGTGGAAGCGACACATCAGCAGCAGGAGTTCTGGTTGCTTGGCAACAAGATAACATGGTGAACAGATCACCCACAATCCTTTGCTTGACCACCATGTTCCTCTCCAAGCACTTGTCCTCTCCTCGTCTGTCCAGAAGGCCGTTGTTCACCTGTCAGCGAGCTCAGGCCCTTTTACTGAGAGCATGACGGCCATCTTGTCCCCTCAGTCCTCCGCTTCCATTAG
>CAAKHB010007502.1:2927-14509 GCA_901007665.1 Aeoliscus strigatus | reverse complement strand
GACGAGTATGCACTTTTTTACTCTAAACACCAGATGGCCCCCTTCTGGAGTGGCGCATGCACACAAATACGCACACACGAACTACAGACCACTAAGGATGATTAACCCTCCAACCGCCAAATTTTGTATTAAGATGTCCCCCCAAGAAATGTATCTCTGAAATTTCACTGTTTATTGTCCCCCCCAAACAATGAAAAGGGATTTTCGCCCCTGGCTACTGCAGTCAAAGTTGAACTTCACATTACAAAAGACGTTTTTTAGCCTATTAGCTAGGAGGTGTTGCTACTGCTGAGACTGTTTATTCTGCCCAACGATGTGTCCCAGCGATGCACAGATAGCTAACGTTAACAGTTTATTGAAGGAATGAGGTAACCGACAACAGTTGTTGTTCAGATAAAGCTTGGGTGCTAGCTGCTACTAGCTTAATCAACCAGTGCAGATGTGTGTCGTTAGCTTACCTTAATATTTGGGTGGTTTAGGGATAAATGCCTCTTCAGGTTTGTAGTGTTTTTGCCAGTGACTTTTGTCCCGCAAATATTCCCATCCAGCAGAATCATGCATTGCGATTTTTTTTTCCCGTTTCAACATTCTTGTGTGACCAAACGTCCAGCTGTCTCTTCCTTCCAAGCATGACTGCAGGCAGCTCATTTTCTGTGTTCCTCCTGCTGTTTTCTTTTTAAGCCACAGGGGGGCAGCGCAGGATAAGTAATGTTATTACAGTAAAACAACTGCTGGCTCAGACACATCGCAGCTGGTCTGGATGTAGGCGAAAATGAGGAGAGAGTTTTTATTTATTTTTTATTTGTTGCATAACAGTTTAGTCTTGTTTTTATTTGTCAACGATAACGCTTATGAACATATTTTTAGTCAGTGTTTTTACAGCATTGGGCCGTTATCGTCTCGTCTTAGTCAGGGGGAAAAGCATCGTTGACGAACATATTTCGTCTTGTTTCGTCTGACGAAATTAACACTAGAAGACAGCGGATTCCTCGCCTTACCAAACTGCAAAATGAGACGCATCTGTCTTTTGCAAAGAAGTATGCCAAAATGACTCCAAGAGACTTGGAAAACTGTTTCTTTTTCTGATGAGTGCCCTCTCTGTTTCCAAGTCCCAACAGCCACAACCGCATTTACGCTGACAATTGAATGGAAATAACACCTTCTGAACAGGACAAGTTCAGTCGCTATTGGTCTGTGGGCTGATGTCATCTTCAGCACCACCATCAACGCTGGGTATTATGCTAAGAATATTCTCCAACCAGTACTACTTACCATATTCATCAGAAAGTAGAAATCGAGCCCCGTCACAGCTAGGAAGATGTTCCACAGGTGTGCGAAAATGGTCTTCATTCAAGATGGTGCCCCCGCTCATACTGCTCGCACAACTCAGCAGTGGTGTTCTGCGCAGCTTCCTGGCTTTCTGCATAAAGAGGAATGGCCACCCAACTCCTCTGACCTCAACCCGATTGAGTGCTGCTGGGGTATCCTGAACATTTGGGTCTTCCACAGCCCACCCCCTGCCATCATGATGCAGCTCAATGCGAGTGCTGCGCGGGAGTGGGGCAACATTGACCCTTCCGTTCTGAAGAATGTAGTGCATTCTATGCCTGTCAGGCTAAGGGCAGTAATTAAGATGGGGGGGGGGGGCACTGGCTTTTGAATAAATGCATTTTCTTGAATATTCACAATCTTACTTGACTTTTTCTGTGGAGCATGAGCTTTTGGAACATGGAGTACTGACCCATTGCAATAATATATAGCCACAGAGGACATCTGTTCCTTCTTGCATAACCCTGGATTTACGCTGAATGCATCTGTGGTCCGTCTCCGATCCGGCCCGGTGCCAAACCTGATACGTTTCCATTCTAGTCAATGTGTCCACCCCCACTGACTGCGTTGCGTCTCCATTCCGTCCCAGTCCCGGCACTCTGGAGCGCGGCGTCAAAGATACGCTTCTATTTTTGCCGGATGCCGGAGCAGAGACGCAGCAATTTGGCACAAAATCCATCAAGTGGGGCAGGAAGTCCAACAAAGAAACATAATCAAACATCCGGCTACTTTTCAAAATAAAACGCTCAACCGGATTTCACACTATTCCATCAGTAATACTGTCTGTATATGATGGTTAGTAGAAAGGGTCAGAAGGAGAAGATCAAACAACCTTTGTCAGCTGATGTGTCGATCAGTAACGAGCGGGTCAGTCTCTCGGTGTTCAACTAAAATTACGGCAGTTTGCTGTCCTCAAACACGTGTGTAAACTACAGAGAAATGTAACGTAGTTGGATTGCACTCAGGAGGAGCAAACAATAGCAGCCCATACTTTGTACAGTGTTGGGGCTGGTGGTCTGATTCACGACAAAAGAATTAAAAGGGATCAGCAATAAACTGCACAAAACTCTCTAACCAACTAAACCTAATACATCTGCCCGGGCCAAATGCCTCTTACTGTGTTTCCCTACGGGTTGTTGGTGAGTTGAAGCCATCCTCGGCGTCTGATGTGGCGAGGCTGGAGGCTGGAGGCTGTAGCGGCGTTTTGCGGCTATCAGCAATGTTGACGGCCTGAGGAAGCGAAGGTCCTTCTTTTCACAACGAATTAGATCCAGTTAGCTACCGATTGTTCTCCTGCAGGCATCTGATGGCGAGAGTTCTCTTTGGTGTGGGGGTCTGGAGACATGCTATCTGTGCGCGAAGGGGTGGAAGTCAGCTGGTCCAGTGGGTGAGATGCATGTCCTGGAGGTCTTGGGGTCGAGTGATATTGCCATTCAGCCACCCCTAATGATCCAGAGGTACTGCACGCAGTGCAGTTCAGGGACGACTGGATCAGGAGCATTGGGTTCTTGTCACCTTCAGCTTTATATGCCCTCCAGTGACATCACAGATATCCAATGGGTGTTGAAGGTCTGCTGGCCGCATGGCAGGGTGCCAGTGTGGCCATGTTGGTCCAGGGGTTTTATTGCCCTTTGTTTTCTGGCCAACATGTGTTTTTTTTTCTTCTGCAGGTCACCATGTGGTTTCAGGTTTGGAATGTTATATATAGGCTGGAAATCGGGTTTCTTTGTTCATGCTCTGCTTTATTTGTTGGTCTGGATGGTGAGGCACAACATGGCAGAAATCCCAGCTCCAGAAATTTACACACATGCAAAAAGAACAAAGTCGTCTGCAGTCTGGACATACTTTATTTTGGATTTTTTAAGGATGTTAGGGAGAAAATAATTTATCAACCAGAAAATGCAGGGAAATCTCAGAACTGGGGCAACACTTCAAATTTGATGAGCCATCTCTGTGACCACCACCCACAACTGTAAGCAAGTTCACTAGAACCTGAAAGAATGATTTGGGGACTTGGGTATTAGAGGGAAATGTCATGGTTCTGTAATTTGTCTTGTATCTAATTCATGATTTATATCAATTCTCCAATTCATGATGGTGAATTGGAGAATTCAACATTACAGACAAATGCAAGTGAACATCAGCCTCTGATCTCCAGCTGAGCCTAAAAATATTTGCTATGAATTTTTGACTCCATCAAACAAAAGTGCTTTTCAGTTTTTCATTTTAGATTTCATCTAATTAGTGTTGAAGAAGGCTAATTATGGCGATAACTCGTTATATCTGTGAAACACTAGATTGCAAAGGTATTTGCTCACCTGCCTTGTTTATGGGAATTGTTGGCCATTCTTCCAGAGTCACATTTGTGATGTCACACACTGACGTTGGACTAGAAGGCCTGGCATTCATTCTCCACTCTAATTTATCCCAAAGGTGCGGGTGGACGTCACATTTGCAGGCCAGTCAACTTCCACACCAAGCTCTCATCCATGTCTTTATGCTTTATGCACTGGTGCTCAGTCATTTTGAAACGTTGTGAGCATGTAATTGTCCAAACTCTTGGTATGCTGAAGCGTTCAGAGTTCCTTTAACTCAGGGGTGTCCAAACCGGTCCTCGGGGGCCACCTATCCTGCAGGTGTTCCATGTCACCCTGCTCCTACCTCACCTGAATCAGTTTCTGAAGTTCTGCAGAGGCCCGACAACGAGGTGATGATTTGTGTCAGGTGTGTAGGAGCAGAGTGACATGGACACCCCTGCTTTAACTAGAACTAAGGGACCTAGCCCAGCTCTTGAAAAACAACCCCACACAACAATCCCTGTCCACCAAACTTTACACTTGGCACAATGCAGTCAGACACATACCGTTCTCCTGGCAACCACCTAACCAGACTAGTCCATCAGATTGCCAGATGGAGAAGCATGATTTATTACTCTAAAGAACACGTCTCCACTCCTTTAGAGTCCAGTGGTGGCATGCTTTACACTGTATCCAACGCTTTGCATTGCACTTGGTGATGTATGGCTTGGATTCAGCTGCTCAGCCGTGGAAGCCCATTCCATGAAGCTCCCTATGGGCCACACAGTTTGGAGGTCTGGAGCAATTGACTCTGCAGACAGTTAGCGACTTAGAATTCACTGAACACCTGAGAGTGACCCATTGTTTCACAAATGTTTGTAGAATCAGACTGCATGCCTAGGTGCCTGGTTTTATACACCTGGAAGTGTGTGGAGCACCTGATTCCAATTATGTGGATGGGTGAGCAAATATTTTTGGCAATGTCGTGTACGTTTCACCCTTTTAGCTAGAGTTTTGTTCAAAGCATTAGCTTGATAGTTTTTAATTTAATCTTTGAGTAATTCCAATGTTTCCCACAGTCATGATAGGAGAGGTATGCTGCCTGCTTATGTTACATTTCCAATTATTAAAAATAAAAATGAAATCCAAATTAAACCTGGTCAACAACTCCTTAGAAATGTCAACCACATAAAGACTCCTGTATTCTATTGAAATTTCACATAACAGAAATAGAAATGGGAGGCGACAGACACAACCTTTGACCCCAACAAAGTAAGCTTTGATCCCTTGATGGGTACTGTGCGTTCTCTCAATGACTGGCCAAAACACAGCTCTTATTTCCTCATGCAGCTTCCTCTCATATTGCGTATAAAAGTGTTTTTCTTTGCCTTCTTCCACATCTCATCTCGCATGGTGCACAGTGCGAAGAGGATGACGTAACTCATCGCCCCAATCTGTGAGTGATGTGAGTTCCCTCTAAATCGCTGGTTCTGAACTATGGTGAGGCCTTTAGGCAGATCTGTCATCCTTCATTTCACGTCCTCTTTATCTTGTTCCAGAGTTAAACCTGTTAAGTTAAACCAGAGTTGCAGACACTGTCTCCATTTGTATCACTCTGCCTCTGCCTGTTCCTTCAGCAGCTGTTTCCACCTGTTTCTACTCATATATACTATGAACAAAAAGTTTAGGATGTTTGGCTTTCAGGTAAAATTTCAGGATAAACCTAAAATGGTGAGGCATTGACATGTTTTCTTATGGTATACCCCCCAGTGCTTGTTTCTACTTACATGCCCTACTTTCATGCAATAATATCACGATAGCATGAACTTTTCACATGTTACAGCCAAGCAAACTATCACATAGTTGTTTCAGCATAGACATTTTCACTTTTATGTCTGATTTCTCCATCAGCAAACTTGAGGGAAACCTTAAGCTCTTAGTTTATCGTGCCAGTTCATCAGCTCTGACCGGCTGTTTATCGGGGTGTCAGGAAGGGGCTGAGGTCCATTTGTTCTTCCTGTGTACACCCGGTGTAGTCCTACTCACTTTGGGGTGAGCAGTCATTCTTCAGCAATTTTGGCATCACTTCCTTTTTTTCAGTAGTTTTTTTTCCCTTGACAGTATTTATTCCCTTTTGAGGGATCACCTTGTAACATCTGCTAGCTTAAAGTCACCAAAAAGGTTCTTAGGTCCATATATTGGCAAATTGATACACGACTTTGAGCTGTGTGGCGTGTTTTGAAATAAGCATTGAATATACTGGTACATTGGTTCCAGACCATTTTCTGTTATTTCAAAATTAGAGGTTGGAGTCTGAGTTATCAGGAGACATTTAAACGAGCTCCCAACACCGCCACCATCCTGCTCCAAGTCCAACCTGTTGAACCTTATCTTCTTCCATGGATCAGCACAAACTAACTTTTTTCACTGCAGCTAAGCTCCACACTGATTGTATAAATGCGGAAAATCAGCACTTCAGGGAACCTCAGCTTCTATGGGAATCAACGGAGTGGTGTGTTGGACTAGAAGCTGGCCTGCTGCATGACGATTGGAGGAAGGATCACCTGTTTAATTTACATATTTACATACATACATACATATATATATATATATATATATATATATATATACGCACACACACACACCAGCACTAGAGCATTTTCGAGAGCACTGTCGAGACAAACGAAACATGCAGTGAAACATGAAAACTGTGTTGTTTGTCCACAGGAACCAGAAGAAGGAGAGTGATCTGGCAAATGCGTTGACACAGTGGAGGACAGCTGAAGCGTCTCTGAATGCAAAGGATGCAGAATTCTCCAAGCTGCTGAATGTCAACGGCAAACTGAAGGACAACTTGAGTGAAGTTCAGGGTCAGCTGGAAAATGTATGAAGTACAAAGTTGAGAAAGCTTTTCAGTGATTTAATGTCTACGCTAACCCTGGATTTACACCGGCCGCGTGTGCGTTGCGTCTCCGATCCGGCACGGCGCCGGATCAAATACGTTTCCATTCTAGTCAATGTGTCCATTTACACCGACTGCGTTCCGTTGCGTCTCCGATCCGTCTCAGCTCCGTCAGTCCGGAGCGCTGCGTCGAAAATACGCAGAGGTTCTATTTCTGACGGATGCCGGAGCTGAGACGCATAAATTTGGCACAAAATCCATCGAGCGGGGCAGGAAGTCCAACAGAGATACAAAATAAATATCCGGTTACTTTTCACAATAAAACACTCGACGTTGACGCCGGATCGTATTTCATACTATTTCATCAGTACTTCCAACACAGTACATTTATTAAGAGTATTTATTTACTAACGAGCTACTTTCCCATGGTAAAAGCACAAAACACCGAAAAAAAGTCAACCACAAGCAAGTCCGACTCTCCTCTGTGTCTCCCACCCGGAGACACTTGTGTTTCTTCCTGGATTTATCACACATACATGTAGTTTCGCGTGATTATACGTGTTTTCACCGCGCGAACTCGTCGGTTACGTGACTGTCGGACCGGAGCCGTGACACAGTAGAAACGCATCCGGTGTAAATGGACGGAGCGCGCTGACGGAGCAAAGACTGATCGGAGACGCAACGCAACGCACACGCAGGTGTAAATCCAGGGTAATACTCCTAGACCTGATTGTGGTGGTCCTGTGTTGTTCACTAACAGTGGTCCACTGAAGAATGAAACCAGGACCTTTTAAAGGAATACCTGTAGTTATTGGGCTCAATATGTGCTGGCATAACTAACAATAATTCAATGAGGAAGAAGCCTCTACGGCAGTAACACAGCTTTACACCACTGTAGTGAAATACAAGGCCGTTGCAGTTCGGAAACCTCGACCTGTAGTCACACCTGTCTTGAAGCAAAGATTATATCAGTTATCTGTGTTCAATAAACCACACACAAACAGAATGAAGGATACAGCTGAAATGGGCTGTCAGCTGAGATGATCCGTTTTTGTTCAGTTGTTTTATCCTGCTCTCAGACCAAGCTGACATCAGTCTGTTCATCTCGCAGTTGGAATGAAAGTAATGGATAATAAAACAGTTCTTCGCTCAAGTAACAATTGCTTCTCTAGTACATGTTTATGGTTAGTTTTACTTTTAATTGATGTATTCTGTGAAAATATCAAGCTGATATGAGCATAAGGAAGGTAATGCTTCATTTGTGTGTGTGTGTGTGTGTGTGTGTGTGTGTGTATACGTACACCAGGCAGAGGGTGTTCTAGCAGATATAAAGAGCCAGCTGAGTTCTGAAATCCTGAGAAGGGTGGAGATGGAGAACCAGGTGCAAACACTCAAAGAACAGCTTGAACTCCACAGGAACATTAGTGAGCAGGTAACACACACACTCAAATGCATACACAAGTGCACTAATACACACACCCATGCCACCACACCGAATCTTGTCCAGCACAAAGGGATTTAATATTTGTGCAGGAGCTCCATAGCCGTCATGAGAGCCATTTAGTGGAGGTGGACTCAGGAATACAGAGAGAATTTGACAGTAAACTGGCAGACACAATACAGCAACTGCGCCAGGACCAGGAGCGTCAGCTACATCAGTACAAAGAGGAGCTGGGTAGGACCTTCAGCTCAAAGGTACAAATACACAGTTAGAAAAGTCATTGCAGAGCATCTGGATGATGTTTGCATGGTGTTCGTTCCAGCTGGCTGCCTTAGACAAAAAGGACCTTGCATCAGCTATCAAAGATGAATTGGAAACCACCAACCAAAGAGTGGAGAACCTCAGGACTCAGCTACGCCAACATCAGAAGGACGTAAGTACATAAGTCTTAGGTTCTACATCTCTCTCCGCTCACAAACAGTTGCACTGTGTGTGTTTTCCAGCTGATGGCCTCATAACCACGGCATGTTTTTGTTTTCTAAATACAGTAACTATTTAAAATACATACATATATATATATACACACACACACACACACAAATGAAGGGCTGGGCAAGTTAACTCATTAATTTATTAACGCTGACAATTATTTTGTTGTGTATTTTATTATTGAGAAAATATGCCCACATGCTTTTATTCTGTAAAAGTCTGTTGCTGGCTGTTGCGTAAACGCTGAGGAAAAGAATTGTTGGAAAAACAAACATGGAGAAGAGTTATGGAACATTACAAACTTTTACATGGTCATTTACATTCTGAAGTTCTTCCAGACGGCAGAGATGTCCGATATAGTTTGTAGCTACTGTCAAGTTGAATTTTCCTATCACCGGAGTACTTCCCGTCTAAACTGTCACCTGAATGCAAAACCACACAGTTGATACCAGCGAATCATTCAACAAAAAAGTGGAGCGAGGCTTCGAACCACTACATTAGATGTAGCGTGTGGGAGAAGTAACAAACGCCGTAGCCGGGGGGATGGCTACCGACTGCAGAGCTATTGTTGTGTTGTGTTGTGGAAGACGTTGGTCTGAGAAACTTGAGGAAAATAGGAACAAATGACGGCAGGTATGAGATGCCCTCAAGACGCACCATTACACGAAGTACACACGAGTCGTAGGAAAAGTAGACTGATGCAGAGGCAACAACTTTACAACGTGCACCTGCTGTTGATCTCACTTGGGACAACTGGGCGTGACTCGGTAAACATGATCATCTTGGAGTTACGGTGCATTGTATTGATGAGAAGTGGGTGCTGCATTCACATGATCTGTCTGTTATGAACATAGAAGACATACTGAACCGTGCACGGGACACTTAACTTAAGTTGCACAGCAGTGGAATTTGTCAAATGACGTCACCGCACGAAATCTGAAGGCTGCTGCAAGACAACGGCCTTTTATGTCTGCAGTGTTCTGCCATAGCATCTCTGCATAATACTGTGGTTGACAATGTCTTTGCCAAGTGCAGAAAAGTTGTGGGCCTCAATCAGCAACTTAGTTCAGGATGGAGGATTATTGCAGAGAAACCAGGTAAAGAGTTAACCCTGTTGGCTGCTTCATCCGAGTCTTATTCTGAACAGGAAGAAGACGTAATTGACAGTGTGCATGGATTCAGAGCAGAGCCCGCCATAGGTTCAGATTCCTGTCTGTGGTGGTCCAAACACACAACATGGGTTCCATGGGTGTTAATAACTGGCATGCTGATTGGAATCTGACAGTTTTGTCAAAGCATTTTTATCAACCGCTATGAGCGGTTGTCCAATCGTAAAAGACAAATCATGTTCAGCAATGAGCTGTTGCAGTGCTGCTTTATGGCCAGGGTCTCCTTCGTGGCGTCGGACAACGTATTCGCCGTTATATGCATCCACCAGCTTCTTCAGGACTGCACAGAAACATGCACCTGGCTCTCTTAGTTTCTAGCACCAGCTCCCAAAGGCTTGTTGTCTCCACCCCTTTCTCCAGCCATGCCCAGCGCCATTCGTTTTTAATGTTCTTGTCTATTACAACTTCCTCCCCTGGCTTCATGAAGTAACTTTCATGAAGTTTCGTGCTGCGTGAAGACCACTTGGTGAACTCGGAGTAGAAAAACTGTGGCATATTGTCACTGTTTGCTGACCAATGAAACCATATGCAGCAACAATGTATGCTTATTTTTAACATGTACATATGTGTAATTTCCAACCACTAATTACCGACTTTAATGCTGTTCAGTGTTCATTTTTCCCCGAAGGTGTCTTGAATGCAGCATCAACTACTTAATGATCTCAACCAATGTGTGTGCCCATAGTTACTGTTGCTAATGTACGGTTGGACAGTAGTAGTTTGAGGAGGAGCCTGGCAAGCTTTTTTTGTGTATATGATTTTCTTTATTTCTTAATCATAGTCAAATGCCGGAGATCTGGCGCAGTGCCAGAATACTTTCATCCTGTATTAATATCCTGGCAGTGGCAATGAGCTTTCATTATTGAGAATTACACTAAATGTTTTACCTGCTGCTAGTATGTAAAAATGATTATGTTAAAAGTGTGTTAACGCAAAAATGTTGTGGCACTTTCATTCTTATGGCGGTACATTTCAAATAACTGCCCTTTGCACTACTTTGGAATTCATCACGTCAAGTTCTAGGAATTGACACACTGTACGGAGCTGAGTTAGATTCTCTAAAGAAAATCCAGTCCAATCCATGGACTTTACATTCTAGTTTTGCAGTGTACTGAGCCTATTCACTGATCCATCAGTGTTTCATGCCAAAGTGCTTTATTTCTTTGTTTAAAATGTATTGAAAGATGGAGTTTCAGTCAAAACTGTACCAGAACGTGATCTCTGCTCGACCAGCACTCGAAGAAAACCAACATGACGATGCCCTGAATCGAGATTTTTGTTTGTGAATCAGTCTTCAAGAAGTTGAACAATATGAATGATTTTGGTGGTCTGGATGAGCCTGTGAGTAGGAAATGCCGACTAGAGAAAGAAAACCACAAAAAAAGAAGGCTCGTCACTGGCGGCACTCAGATCCCTACTGTTTATGGAGGTGGCAGAGTTAAAGATGCTTAGATTCTCTTTAGGAGTGACCAGGATGGACAGGATTAGGAATGAGGTCATCAGAGGGACAACACAGACAGGAAGGTTAGGAGAAAAAGCTAGAGAGGCTAGACTGAGATGGTTTGGACATGTGCAGAGGAGGGACAGTGGATACATTGGTAGGAGAATGTTAGAGATGGAGTTGGAGGTAGGAGACAGAGAGGAAGGTCAAAGAGGAGGTTTATAGATGCAGTGAGGGAGGACATGGAGGTGGTTGGAGTCAGAGTAGACGATACAGAGAACAGGGAAAGATGGAAATCGATGATTCGCTGTGGCAACCCCTGAAGAGGGACAAAGCCGAAAGAAGAAGAAGAAGATTTGGCTCATCTAGAACGATATGATTCAATTTAATTCAAGGGTCAGACAACGATAACTATTTGCTAAAAACTGAACCAGTGTGACTGTGAAATACATACCTGAATACTGTGGCCAGTGCAGGGGAGTTTTTCACTTGAAAGTGAATCAGGGATTAATTA
>CAAKHB010007501.1:357211-385639 GCA_901007665.1 Aeoliscus strigatus | reverse complement strand
GGGGGGGGGGGGTCGTTCTGCCAACTGATAGTGCTCATTAATATGGATAAAAGTTGGAGGGAGTCATCTGGGAAGAATGTCATACCACATTAGACAAATAAGTGGCTGAAACCACTGGCTGTAATGAATTGATTTGCTGCAAATTGATGCCCCCCTCCCACTGTGAAACACATTTGGGAATTATGTTCATGTTCGGAATTTGTGCCATTATGAAATATTAAATATTCTAAGTGAGCAGCACTAAATTCTACATGTTACTTCTGCTTCATTCAAGACAGAATGACCCGAACAGAATGTCACACCAGTTTGCTACATGGGGGATCTACAGTATCTATCTATACGCAGCATTATGCTTACGTTAATTAAATACTATATCTGTATGAACGTTTAGGTGGATTTTTTTTTTATCCCAAAGAGGTGTGGAAACATATATGTAAACTTCATTGACTGATTTGTAACAAAAAATTACATTTGAGACATTTATAAAAAGTTGTCAGGAGTTAACGTATTTAACATATTTTTTTTAACCAAGAACACCAGAAAAATATATACAGCAATATAAAAGAATAATCAAGTATCTTTAAGAATGAAATTAAAACCGAGGTCTTGTTATTTATAACAGCTGGTCATAACCATAGAAAACTCCTCTCAGGTGCAAACAACAGGTTGGCATCATGTTCCAGACATTGCAGTTTTCCTGCAACTTGGCTTTTAGGTGAACTGTTTACCGGCTGTGAGACTCATCATACAATTGAGTAATGTAACTTACTTTTAACATTTAACCAAATCAGGTGATTGTGCATTGATGTGCCACTCGTTCTATCGAACAGTTCACAGCAGCTTTATTTATTGGGCTACTTTAAGTTTGTACAAATTACTGGCAGAGGCATGTCTTATTATTGACATGCCTCTGCCCATCTGCTCAGTGTGACTATTTCATGACAATGTATCATCAATAATTAATCCTAGTAACTTTACCTCTGTTGTTTGTTCTGTTTATCTCCTTTAAGTAGGTTTAGGTTGGTGCAGCTTTCAGCCTATATTTTGAGTCTAAAGCCACAGATTTTGTATTTAATATCCATGTGAAGAACTAATCTATTTTTTGTAACCCACTCCCTAATGAGCTTCAGTTTTTTATTTAACACCTCCTTCACCTCTTCTACGTGCTTGCTGAAGCATATACCGTGGAGTCATCAGCGTACAGGCAGAATTTAACGCCAACGGCAAATCATTTGTGAAAATAGACTTGCAGCAACCCACAACTCACCACTCTCCTTTCAGACTAACTACCACTAAAGTAAACTGAATATTTCCTGTTTGTCAGATAACTATGAATCCATTTATTTGCAGAATTGTCAAATCCGTAACATCTTAACTTAATTTAACTTAAGACAGGATAATCCAGTATGTCGAAGGCTGCTCTAAAATCTAATAAAATAGTACCAATTATTTATTGACCAATTGTGGTCATGCTGGTCATTTCCAGTCGGAAGATCTGAATCAGAATCAGTTTTTATACTCATTATTCCAAGTGTGTGAACAAAATGATCTGTTGTTGCTGGTGAGCTGGGAGGACATGTAATGAACTAATGCAATGAAATATGGTCAGCAGCTCTGTAGATGCCTCGATAGTAATGTTAATTATTTATTTTATCAATAATTTAATGAGTCATTATGTGTAATGAATTTTATTTACAATTTAAATAAAAAAATGAAATGAATTTCAGATGGGGATATAACACATATTTATAAAAATGAATATTTCCAAGAATCAATTCAAAATGAAAAAATCTGTACAAGATTGTGCAGTCCAGTGTAATATATAATGGATTATCTGGATAGCAGCATATATTGAACGATTTTGCAGTGTTTGACATTTATTGCACTGTGGGTTACATGTCTGGTTCAGATCTTGCACATGAACAAATACACACAATCAGTTAGTTCAATTTATGCACTGACAACCAGTCATGTAACAAGTTCAAGTGTCACAGAATGATCAATGATCCTTCATTAGCACGATGTCAGGAAGCGTCGACCTAGCCAGCTCTCTAACCTGTGCAGTGACCAGCCCTTTGAGAAACATATGGCTGACCCAGTAAATCATCATCAATAGAAAATGCAAATTTTTCAAAAGGTGATTCCTGTTCTAGGGACACAATCTGCTACACTCTCTTTTGGGAGAATATGTAAAGAGGTGTGTCCTGTGGGTGCTCACCATCACCTCTGATGTCAACAGCTTCCTCTGGCTCTCACAGGAGGGAGATGTTTCACAGTGTTGCTATTTTTGCACAGTTCAATGCAATTTCATTTGCACACCCCAACATTGCAAATTACACTTGTCCCGACAACTCCCTCTGTCCTTAAACTCTCAATCAGCGTCAGGCCAAAAAGCCTTTCAACTGGGGAAAAAGGCAGAAAAGTCAGGAAGAGAGACAGAAAGATGGATGTGTCTCCCTGGGATGGACTGGCCGGCAGTAGATGTTTCTGTGATGTCTTCCTACTTCCCGTTCATGTCCTGTTTACAGAACCATGTTTGTGCAGTGAGCAGAAAAAAAACAAGGTGGAACAGCTGCTGTAGAGGGGTTGTGCTGGTTTAAAGGTTTGTGTGTCAAGGCAAAATACATCAAAAATAAAAGAAGTAAATCTATTTGTTTTCTTGGTCGAATACAAATTTGACCTACACTTCCAATCGATTGGTTGATAAGCTGCAAATATCTGCACTGCATCGTCCACCAATGCCTGCATTTCAAACATCTGTAGCTGCGGTGACCTGAGTGGGACTTGGAGGAATTGGATCGGTGGCTTTGTAAATGTGGGTCACAAGCCGATCGTTTGTTCCCGCAGGCTGCACACAGAGCAGGTGTGTGCAGCGACGCTGGCAGCCACACTCACCTTCCAAAGTGGCAGTATTTTATCACATGAAGTCTGGGTTTCGTTGTAGATTCTGCTTTTCTACCTCAAAATGACATGGCGGATCATTGCTCCCCAGTTGATGGTCCTGTATGATGTATGCCAGCAAACTAGTAAACTCCATGGATACGACCTCAATCCCACAATAAAATTACACAAAATAGTATTGATAATCAAACTAATTAATTCTAATAGGGAAAATAAAGTTCCTAGTGTTTCTATTTTCATTTTGAACAATAATGCTCATGGAGCTTGTTACAAAAATGTCTGGATCTCTCTTAAGGTCATTAACCAGTTTTTGTTCAGTTTGTGTGTGTGTGTGTGTGTGTGTGTGTGTGTGTGCGTCTGTCTAAATAATAAGCCTATAAGTCTGACAGGATCTAATTAATTTGCCCATGTAGGCCTCTTTATACCCTTTACTGTTCATACTCCTTCTGTCTCTGTGGCTGCACAAAGGCCTAATGACTGCTGAAAAGTGCAGTGAGCGCAAAGAAAGAAACAAAACTTTAACGATCTCTTGGCAACAATGTTAAAAAAAAATATGAACAAGAGCATTAAAGAAAAAGACATACTTTTAAGCTTGATATAATTGTATTGTCCTCACTCCAAACCTCTTCCTGAGCTTTCATTCGTATTTTAAACACGGTAGAATCACAATACGCGTCACACGTACACTCAGTTAGCGCTGTTACAAATACCACAGTGACTACACTACTGTAGCTTTATTTCCATTGTCAAAAACGGCACAGATTTCCACATATAGCTGTACGGAGGAGGAATGTCAGGTCTCTGAGGAGATAAACATGTCAAAGGATCATTGTGAGCTTGTCTGAATTTCATTCTGTGTTTGCATCACCTCCAGTTTACACACACAAACAGATGCAGACAGAAAAGAAGATCCACTGCAGGAATGTTAAATTATGCATAAATATGATGCCTTTGCATTGGCGTTCAGTGCTAGCAGTGTGAATTTGGACACACATTGTATCCCTGTGGTCAAACAAACAACATAAATAAAACATTTTGTCCCACTATTGATTACAGAGGTTGTTAAACAATATGCATCACTCTGTTGTGAACACGCCATAAGAATCTGTAGAGGTTATTAATGAAAACAAGTCCAAGCCTTTGCACAGGTGCTTGTCAATAGATTTTACATCTGTCTGGTTGATGTCATTTCACTAACTTTTGAATATTCTAGCCTGTTATCGTTGCTGCTGACAACGGTTCGTCACAGCCCTCAGCTTCTCACATGGACAAACAATGCATCGTTCTTTTGTTTGTTGCACGTACACTGTGAAAAAACATCTATACACCTGTCACACGTTGACTACGGCAGAGACAGTTCTGGATCAATCAGTGGAGAAGCACATTTTCATGAAGAGAATCTCAAACAGCAGTCGGGGAGCAGCTTGTCCAGACTGGGGATTTTGGGATCGCCTGTTTGCAGCCTGTTAACACGTTTAGTGACTGAGGAACAAACAGGTGAAGTCAAGATAAATTGTAAACCACTGGACAGTGACCCTCCAGTCCCCTACAGGGACTGGGAAGGTGCATCCTCTTCCAACTCGTATGTATGTTAGTAAGTTTGGTTCTAATAGAATAGAAGACACTTTTATTGTCATTTGTCAGTTTATTCAGCCATTTAAAATAGAACACCGCTGCTCTGTCGCCTATCTCTGGTAACTCCACAAAGTCCCTTTCTGGTTTTGTCAAATGTGTAAATTGCGCTTTTTACTGATACAGTGTTTAATTCGGCGAGATCTCCAGAAGTTACCCTTTCTTTGAAATCATACATGTACAATAACTCTGAAAATGATATAAATCAACAATTTACAAATAAATTATTATTATTATTTTACATATTCCCTTTGCAAACCATTGTATCCCAACACATACAGCCAGGTTGTTCCATAAGGAGGCATATATTTGTTTTAAATGCAACGTACCACACCTTTTGTTCACACCTTCTTTCCAGACCTTGGAGTAAGTCAGTGTCGGGTTGCCAGGATTATTCCTGTCCACTGGGTCCTTGTGATAGTACATCCAATGGGTTGAAGGGTCTCTGTAGTTCCTTTGAAATTGTAATCACCTGCCTGTTTATCATATATCCTGATACTTTAGAGTAGGAGGGGGTAGGTCCACCACCACCACCAGAATATCGTCCACATACATAAACATCTCGTGCTCTCTCCCCCTGCATGCACCCCTTGGATCCCTGTGCCAGGGGTTCCTGTTTGTAAGCTCATTTTCATTGCTTTTTTAAAAAAAAGGCTTTAATATTGAATACTGAATATTGAATATTGAGTACGCCACATGCTGGGACTTGGACTTTTTGTCAACATCTTGCTGAAAAAAATGTCATCGTGCATCAGGACAAAATGAGTCAGCTAATGGATGAAATAGCTGGAGATTATATTATGGGTCGCCATGACCACTAAAGTTACATAACCCCGTAGAAACACAAAGACATATTGTTGTAACTATAGTTATCTGGTTATAGTTGTAGTGGTAGTTCTATCTTAATTAGTATAGTTATCTTCTGGAATTGAAAGTGTTGCTGTACAGTAACCCAGCTGATGCTTGGGTGGTATCCAGACATCCCTGTTAGGGCCATGACCGATCATGACCAGTTATATAGAAAGAGGAACGTGGGCTCACTTGACAAGCACAGATACCTGACTTGTTATGAGAGCAGATGGGTTCAAGTTTAATATGAAACCAGACTGAAAAGTGAAGTAGGTCCAATGTCAGAACCTTCAGCTGGAACATGAAAAAAACATGAAGTCTGACACACACCTTTGCGAACACGCACATTTCAAAGCAGGAAAATGTCACGATGAAATCAGGACAGTTTGGACTCATTAAATGAAAATGAATCCAAACAGTGCCAATGTCAGTTTACTCCAAATTGGGTTTTTCATTTACTGGATAAATGGAAATAAGAGCATGTGAATGGGTGTCACAGGTGGCAGATGATACCCAGTGACTACATTTGAGCACAGTTAGCAGGAATCATTCTGGTCAAATTGTTACCGACAGTTAAGACAGTCCGCAGAGAAAAATAGATTGCTACGCAAAAATGTGCCCCTCTGGTCAGACAGTTAGAGCTCCTGACATGATTTATTGGTGCCAAGTGGCTCCCAGACGAAAATTGCTCGCTACTCGCCTGACGTATCACATTCCAGATTGTTCTGTTTTCAAAGGAAACACACATTTTTCAGACTTATCCACCTGATTGCTGAACAGTGAGATATATCACTGATGTAAGTTTGACCTTTCATCCACATTCAAACTCCTCATGCTAACGTTTTCTGCATTAATACAGAAGTGTGAAGCTCATGTTCGGGTGAAGTCTTTTCAGGGAGGATCAACACCCGTCACATCCATGAGACGTCATTATTTGTATTTGTCTGACATTATTGTCCAAAAACTCCAGGAACAAATGAAAAACTCATAGGTATGTGAACAATTAACAGATTGACGGATTGTATTTTGGTATCCATGGTAACAACTCAGTGTCCAGCTATGGTACATTAATTTCAGACATTTAACGGTCTCCTGGCTGCGCGTCATCCCGTACTTGGCATTGAAAATAATGAGAACCCTGAGAAGCAGACTGTTGACAGTGACCTCTTTGACTCAGTGCTATCAAGTGAAGATGGTATTCACACTCGCTTGTGTGGGGGGTCAAGCTTTCGTGACCATAAAGGTTTAATTATGGGGCCTGAGACCGGCAGGTGTCCTTGTCATATATTGTCATACGACAGGATACGATAGGAGACACAATATCTGCCGGTACAGTTTACTGCGTTTTGCCCGGCTCTGCAAAAGTGTTTACTATACATACGTACAAGCCAGTGGAGTACATCATCGTAGTAATTCATTGAAAAATTGTATTGTCCTTAATTAAAAAAGTGAAAAATGTTTCTGATAACATCAGATAACATCTGATAAGTATCTCAACGTGATGCTAATGCTAGGTTAAAAAAGTGTCAAGGGAAAAAAACATCAATATGTTATTAATGTGGAACAGTGTTTGACTTGTAGGGACCATTTGTAGAAGCACAGGAAATCGTGGCGACTAAGTCTCTTTGGAAAGCCTCTTCGTTCTGCCCCCCCTAGAATTTATAGAACTGTCCAAAGGAGAGAAAACCCAGCTAATCCTTGCACGAAGAAGACTTCTTATCAAGACAGCAGGAAATGCAGAGTGCCTCGCAACCGTAAATTAACCAATTAGACAGTTTTTCCTTGGATGTTCCCTCGCAAGTACGTTGCAGAGACTTGGACTTTATCTAATAAAGGCTTACATGTGTTGTTATATACTCCTTTCAGATGAAAACATGACACATTTTACTTCATTTAGATTCAAGTTACAGAAGTTGTGACTTGGAATTAGTTTCACTTTTTGACAGACGGAACTTCCTGCAGACTCCAAACTATCCGCAGACGGTCCTGTTGAATATCTGCAATAAGTATGTGTTCATGCATTCAAACTAATTGATATGTTCATGAGTTCATACCTGACTCCTCAGTAATAATCACCAAACACATGTCACAATTACTTCAGTTGTTTAAGTAATTAATAACTGATTAATAACTTCCCTCGAGCACCATCACCTCTGGATTTTATCCCATTTATTCTGTCTCATTTCTCATGTCTGTTTTTTGTTTCTTTGTTTGAGACAGTACTGCATGTTGGTTTGTTACACTAATCTACTGTCTATTTTCAAAACAATATGTTGACATTACAGTGTACCAAACTAATGAGTCTGTCTGGGCTGAACCTTCAGGTGACCATTTCATTGCTTGCGCGCGCTCCAGCATGTCCACCTTTATGTTCTTTCTGTCCATCTTTGTATTTCACTGTGTATTTCACTGACTTTTGTTCTGAGTCCATCACACAATGGAAGAATGTTCTGTAACCACACAGGACAAGACAGAGCTGCTGGCTGTTATATGATGAAATCTCAATTTTGTCAGGAAACAGTGTTTTTCCAAAACATCAAATACTCCTGCAAAGCGTCCCAGCGGATGGATCCATAAACAAACACCAAACACACTCAGATCAATCATTGTGTGGATATACAGCACACATAGGAAAAAATCTATGGCTGTGAGGGAGCACAGGGTCAATGATGTTGTTCCCAACAAATTCTCATTTCTCTGCCTCATGGCTGCCCATGAAGTCAAATAAAATGCTTCATGAATGTGCTATTACATCTGATAAAATTAGCTCAAGGAAAGGGCAGTGCCACCTTCATGGGACTCGATGGCGGTTTGTCTTTCTGCTGCACTTTCAACCTTTTGGGGACACAGTGCACCACTGCCCTTCGACCACGTTTGTCCTCTGAAGTTCTGCAACTCGCGGCAACACACCGATAAGAAAACAGCAGCCCACCATTTTATGGTCTCATTCCTTCTTACCCGTAGTACATAGTTAAGATTCTTTACTGTATGAGAGCCTCGTCTTCAGTGTCCTGCGTTGTTAAAGCCAGTCTACAGCAAAGATGCAGCGGCTTTAATACTGGCGTTATTTGCAACAGAATGGTCCTGCAGCACCTTGCAACTACAGCTCACACTGAGCCTTTTTTTCATTCATTCGGGTCACGGGTGTGCTGGAGCCTATCCCAGCTGTCAACGGGCGAAAGGTGTGGTACACCCTGGACAAGTCGCCAGCTCATCACAGGGCCACATGAAAGACAGACAACCATAATACATACATACTCACACCTAAGGACAATTTAGAATGACCAATAAACCTCAACGACAACACAGACTATGGACTCGAAGTTGGATTGGGCAGCGGCAGACCCAGAGAGCTGACGCAAATCTGTGCAGGGAAGCAGAGGCAAAAGCAGAACAATACCGTCCACATGTTCCAGAGTGGGCGCCCATCGCCAGCTCGCAGCTGATTGGTCAGAACGTGTGAGCTGAGAGTTTTATGAGCGGGCGCATTGGATAAACATGTAGGGTGGTGACGGACTGTTGCTTATTCTGTATGCTTTCTTTGTAATTTGGTTAAAGTATAACAAGATGATAAATCTTTAAATGAAGAGCAATTTTAATTACAACATGATTTGAACACTTGTGTTGATAATTTTGCCGTAAGAGTTGAATCATGTTGAACTGTGTTTGTGTGCAGTATAATTATAGGACCGAAATTCAATTAATGAATACATTTGTGGTAGTTTAACAACAGCAGGGACAAAGTCTACGAATTAAGATAAAGATGTAATAAGTGCGGCGATAACAGCAACAGATAAGAATAAGATTTATAGCATGTGAATTTAAAATGTAAACAGCTTTCTTATCTCAGCAACATGATTCACTGCAAGTGAAATTAAAGGGTTTTATCTTCCCCAAACTGTGCAGATGTAAGTCAGATAAACTGAGTGCTGATGAGGCTGTAAGTGATAATATAAGTCTAAATAAAATCAGGATGAACACACTTGAGTCTCTGCAGCAGCAGTCTGTGGTATACGTTTGTGGTTACAATTTTATATCCGGTCACTCACCCACCCACTGCCAGCAGAGACAGATAAAGTCAATTATTCATTATTAACTCTTCTGCATTTCTAATTCAGATGTGCTTTTCAAAAACTCAACCACAACACACACCGGATCACCCAACGCCACCATTCTCTTTAGAGAATTCGTCGGTCCAATGTAGCACGTGGTCTGTCAACATTGGATAACATTGTGTTTCTGTCGCGTAGCCATCACTATGATCGCCCCACTCATGTCGAGGGGGCACTGAATTTTAATGGAAAACCACATGCCTGGCACCGAACTCTAAAATGGAAAAATGACAGGTAGTTTGTTTGATTTATGGTTTTGAGATGTGAAATACATGATGAATTTATGAAATATTCATTAATTGTGACTTCTAATTTAGGTTTCTTTTTTTCATTTGTTGCATCTTTCTGCCTTGACATATCCCAAAGCCGTGTGCAGAAGACTTACACAGGCTAACCAGGAACCCTGCTTCTCAGCGGTTCAAATGAGGCCCTTGACGAATTGAAGACGTCAGTCTTCACTGATGTGACTGCGATTTGTGCAGGAAACCTCAGCTCCAGCCAGGCTGCCTGAGACATCATACCGTAGAGTAATGTCAGGAGCAGGGCAATATAGATGACGACATTCCATATCTGCTGCCTGACAGAGACTGTGACTGATAATACACACGTTGTCTGCATCATCGAAAAAGACACTTAGCAAAGCGTCCTGCTTTATCAGCCATGTAACTTTCACGTATCACCTCTTATATATGAGGCTGTGCTGTGTTCCTGAATGTAGGTGATGAGATCATTGCATTGTGTGCAAGTAATGCATGTGCACGGCAGTGAAACTGTGTGAATTATTTCTGTTCAGAGCATGTCGTCGTCTTGATTATTTTGTCCAGTCTGTACAAGAACAAAACAGGCGTTAACCACACAGCGCTCCCATCACCAGGCCCTATGTGTCTCCATGGATACCATATGACGACAGACCGACGTAAAGCAGGATTGTGAGTCACTAGAAAACACGTTAATTCAAGAAAACAAGCTCGTTGAAGCTATCAGGCTTCGTGCCAGAGCACGTCTCTGTATCCTACTGGTATTGTCCGTCTTGTCTTAACGCCACCATCAGTGTGTTACAGTTGTTGACAGCGACACTGCATAATCATTTAATTATCCACCTATTCTGCAAGCACAGCAGGTCATCTGTGTCTTTAGCCGGCAGCCACCTTTGACTGGGTGTCTGTTTGAATTAGATGCAAAATGTAAATTGTATTGAGTAGAAGCGCCTACAAGTGCACATTCAAGAGATGCGAGAGCCTCAACAGGAATACAAAAGCAGAATATTAATCACTGAGCGTATTCACACAGGAAGCAGGTTTAGTTTGTTCCGATTCACTGACACTGATGCTACATTTGTGCTTCTATGTTCACACATCTGAATTCAATAGTGTTCCAAAGTCCACGTACTGCTGTTAGGAGCTTCACCTCAGGGAGACATGCTGTGTCCAGAATCATTTGCACATTGTGAGAGGAAGTTAACATAAAAGGTTGTGACATCCGTGCACTGATGGCGACAGTATGACGAGCAATCAGGGGTTCATAATTACAATTTTTTGTCTTTTTTAGTGAAATAGACCTGCAGTAGCACCTGCCTCAAGGGATATGACGCACACATTTCATCTCAGTGTGGGTTTCCTTCTGAAACAGGCTGATACACAACAAAACATAACAGAACACACGTTATATTACCCGATGATCACCTCAAAGACATATGGAATTGTTTATTTATATATATGACCACCAGATGGCGCTTCAACAGACCAATGGGCCTGTTTATTGTTGGTGGTTGTGTTCAGTTTTCCAAACTTTTGGTAAACATTCCTGAATATGTGAAATGTTCTACAACTTCTGTTTTCACTGTGGATGAACCACTCATGGGTATGAATGATTTAATCAATGCTTGGTACAAAGCCAATATTTTAAAGAATGAAATACAAACATGCAAGAACAAATCGAGAACTCTTGACCAGGGGATGCCACGGTGATGGATTTCCCAGGTGCGATTATCCTCAACGAAATAATCATAATTATAATAATAATATGTAAAATGTAATAATTATTACAATTTTTACAGTTATTTATAACACGCAGGGAAATAAGTAGAAATTTGATGTATTTTCAATTATAATTTAAGACTGAAATATTGTTCATGTGAATCAGAGTGAGAGAGAGAGACACTGCAGCTTGAGACAAGTGGCATGATCCCACATTAACACCGTGACCTTTATATGTGCAATTACAAAGAGCAAACATTGCCAACTCTTCACACTGTCACAGCCCATGATTGTGATCACCACATCCTCGCTCTCACGCTGTGTGCGGTAACATCATTCACTTCTTGAAACTTTATATTCACGCGCAAACTCTTTTTTATGTAGCTTCAAAGAACAACATAAAAGGTAAACATCATGAAAAATGAAACTCGCTCGATTGCTGCCGTTTTGAGATTGTGTCCAGATTTTTTATGATGTCTGAGCAGCAAAATGTCCTGTAAAATCTGATTTTTGCAAGTCAGATACGAACCACAAGAGGACCTGATTAAAAAATGAAATCTGATCTCTCGATCTCAGTCGAATATTAGAGCATCACACAATGACGGACACGCGCCCACCAGTCGCTTTTTCCAGATGTTGCCAAACCTCTCACTACATGGTGAGGCCAGCATGACTGTAGAACAAAACATGTCGCTGTGTCTGTGTCTATTTAATTTTCATAGCAGATCGCTGACAAATCTGATCTGACCACAAATGACAGTGCGGACAGTCGAGCATCATTTGCCTGTGGTGTGAACGCGGCCTCAGAGACTAAAGCGTCACGTCGTTAACTTGTTTCTCTGTTAAGCAGCATTCTGTTTTACCAGGCAGCTGAAACAGACAGTTGACAGGGATGGCGCCTGGGGCCGATCATCTAGAGGAGGTGGAACAAGAAGCTTTGCTTTTGATCAGAATCAACTTTATGAGATTCATTTATGCGGTTGGTCGATTATCATTTTAATTACCGCCACTCTAAATAAGCCTTTTAAAATTTCATATTGAATCTAATTCACGGGAAAATATGGCTCACTCGCTATCCAGTATTATGCTAAAATGGGATTTTAATGCATAAACAATCATGTTAAGTCGACAATAGAAGGACAGAATTACAGTGATGAAATACAAATGTGAATAATTAAGGTTACATTGAATGCTTGTTTACGTGAACGGCCTGATGGAAATTCATTCTGTCGTTTAATCTGCTGCTGCTGATCCTCCAGTGGAATAAGAGAAAATGATGGTTATATACCGAATGACACAAAGGCTCGTTGATGTTGCTCTGACGCTGCCAGGCTTCCCCTCATCAATCTTCCTGTGGGAGACTCACAGCCTGGTGCAGTTTGGAGACCGTGATGCTTGACAGTTTAAATAGAACAGCAGGCTTGATGTCCACCCGGTGACAGAATAAACTGTGTTTTCAAGCCCCAGCGATGAGCCGTGTCTCAATCCTACCTGTCCGACTGCAAAAACAGAAGTGCCAGACCTGGTATTAGCTTGTACTTTAAGGCTGAACTAGTCTTTGACCACAGGAGTTCTCAGTTAGAGGGGGTGGAGGAATAATGACTTTGTTCTCTGTTTTTGTAATGTGTGTGCATCAAAATGCTTTGACCTCCTCGCAGCGTTCACAGAAAAGTCTGCATGAAAGCACTCTGACCCGGGCCAAGTTCTGGCTGACTCAAAATATGGTTTCGGATCTTCGGTTTAGATTCTGACACGTAGGTTTGGACCAAACCTCTGACACAACGAGCCCCAAGATGGATTTGACCTTTGATACGACTTCGGGCCAAACTTGCATTCAGCTAGCACCATGTGGACTTTGTGGATTTGTGGATTTAAAAAAGTACATGTTTTAGAATAAAATGCACCGTGTTGTATAACATATATGTAAAGACAGATTTCTTTTACTTCATATTCAATCACAAAGATCATCTTGTTTGCTTCACTGAATTGCAACAATTTAGTGTTTAACATAAAATTGTAAAAATTGTGTTTCGACTTAATTGTTACGGCACATTCTCTCTGTGCCTTCTGGGACGTCCGTGTGCGATGATGTGTGCATGACGTCTTAGCGGGTATTCATGTCACTCATTTTTAGAAGGCCTGTTTTGATTGACAGTGGTGATGATCATCTCATCCTCCGTGTCTCTTCCCAACAACCTGTGTGGTCCCAGCTAACAAGCTGCTAAGCTGCAGTCCTCTGCAGACCAAACAACCGCCGTCTGAACCAATACTTCTCGTACTCAGTACCAGCAACATGTACAGCCATAATGATTATGTGTGTATTATTATTATTATTCAATATACGTTTTTAAAGTTGGTGCCTTTTACTGATTGTACACATAATTAAGCTGAATTTACTTCTTTACCTGGCGTATTGCTAGTCCATTTAACTAAAATGTACTATCTGCAAATAATAATGATAATGACAAAGTAATAATAGTAATCAGTGTGAAACAAGTAAAGTCTGATTGTGTTTTGCTTCCCTGAAGGGAAACAGGAATAAGAAATAAGTGAACAACAAATCTGTATCAGATGCTGTGCAGACTTAGCCTCGTACGTACGCGCTGAACTCTGTAGCAGCTGATAATCCAAAATGTTACCCGGCCCAGAGGAGAAAACAGTCCCCAAATCCCACAGCAGAGCAGAAAAGAGTTTGCTGCAGTTTTTATTGTTCCATTTAAATACAGGCGGAGTTCATCTATCCACCTTTTTACGAGTCAGTGCAGAAGTTCATGCTCTAAGCAACACTCCCCATAAAATACAATTCATACTGCACCAATCCAGGTGTTTTTTCTTTTTGTAAGTCAGAGAGCACACAATCATAGGAGATAAAAGAACTGTCGTGTGTGTGTGTGTGTGTGTGTGTGCGTGTGCGTGTGTGTGTATGTGTGTGAAAGAGAGAGAGGGGAGGGGGTCTATTTTCTCTGACATTGTTATTGCTCAGTGATAGTTTGTTAGGTGACTGAGGGGAATTTGACTCGGAGTAGAATCTAGGCCATGTGGAGGAATCATCTTCAATTTGTAGCCTCACAGATTGCTCATGGGGAACAGGAAATAGTTGCTGCACAGCCTTTTATTGCCTGGCTTGTGATTAAAGGAAGACTGGATGCAGACTCTGTGTGTGTGAACGTGTATGAGACAGCTACACAGAAGGAAGTCTGGTGGATTTATGTGTGTGTTTGGATGTTCACGTGTGGTTTTTTTTAAGAATTTCTGTGCACACACATACAATACACATGCAGGGGAGCTGGGAGAGTCTGTCTGTGAAATATTCCAAATGCCATCATGTTTGTTGGCTATGTACTGAAAAATACAAACTCGTTGTACTTTGAGGGGGAAAAAAAACAAAAAAAAAAAACTAGAAAGTCAAAGAGTTCATATGTGGACAGATGATCTGTAGATCTAAGTGGAGAACTGGTATCCATGCAAATGGATGGGAATAAACCTGGAAGTTACAAAACTGAAGGTTGGGCCTTCAGAGGGATTTAAATCTAATGAATCTATAAAATATAAAATATAATTCAGTGCTCCCTCAATCATATGCAAAGGTGATTTTTAGAACCCTGGACCACTAAGGACACATGTTTGAGCCCAGAAAACAAGACTTTTGAGCCTGTGGATGATGTGAAGTGATGTTGATCTTGATGTTATTATGGTGAAAATACATTTGTTATGTGTGCTTTTAATGTTTAACTTGCATATGTTTCATAGAGGAGATAGCTGCTGATGCGTTAGATAAGACCATTTCATCGACTATTCGTTGAATATTTATTGAGTTATATATTGAGTTCCAGTGGACTGGAACCCTATGTCACCCTAAGCGGGATCAAAAGTGTCAGAGGTCACACAGACAGTAATCCTGCATCAGTCT
Organism: Aeoliscus strigatus; assembly: GCA_901007665.1. Taxonomy (NCBI): domain Eukaryota; kingdom Metazoa; phylum Chordata; class Actinopteri; order Syngnathiformes; family Centriscidae; genus Aeoliscus; species Aeoliscus strigatus. The sequence goes on along the minus strand of CAAKHB010007501.1, from coordinate 370,259 downwards.
GGATTTTCTCTGCAGAATCAGCATCAGTGAGAACAAAACTAGACTTTTACATGTCAACGTGCAGCTTCATGCAGTCGTCCTATCACGAGATCCTGTGATGAACGACACTTTCTCACCGCAATATTATGATGGAGATGAATCACATTCTGTGATAACTGCGGATTCATTTTCACGTTGTCCCCGTTTGTCGGCACAGAGGAGTAAAGGGATGCAAAAAAATAAATACATAAACTAGTAAAACTAATTAGAATGAAATGTGTTTGAAAAGTCTCCAGAGGAGCATCTGAAACCTCAAAAAATGTTAAAACAAAACATTTAGAGAAGAAGAACCAAAAGCTCCATCTTTTTTATCCAGGACTCTCGAGAAGCATTTCACTTGTAAGTAACGTTTATTTGTTGCAGTCAGCTTGAATGTTTTTGAATGAATTGTTAGGACGCTTCACATCATTGGTTGATCCTATTGGCTCCTCCGTGTCAGCACATGAGGCCAAAAACTAAAAGCCATTAACGCTCACAGCAAATACATTTTTCCCTCACCCACTTTAGCTCGTTCCAATGGCTCTGATGCATGTTAAAGTGATATTGTGATGGGCAGCTGCTCAATATGAAACACTGCTACGCTCAGAGGCACTTAAAGACTGTAGTGATTCATTCTCCTGCTGTAAACCCATCAATCTGCACTGAGTGGGGTGGAACCTTCACATTGAAGCTCTTTTCTCTAATCACTACTTCACTGATGCTTCTTTTTTCAAATGGCATCACTAATTGAGCACTGGCATTTTATATTAATACTGTATAGACTGTATAGATATTCTGGATTGATTTTATTTATTTTTTTAAAAATATTCTACATTCTTTTGGTCATGCAAATCAAATATGTTATGGCTTATGATGTTTAAAAAAATCTGTCAGCTCACCCGCCGACTCCATAGAGTTTGGATTGAGAAGTTTTGAATGAGAAGTTTCTAGACCCTCCCTGGCTGCAAGTTAAATTTGCTACCAGTAGGGTGCGTCTAGATTTCTACGCTAGTGGAACACACTAACAAAAATCCCATATGAGCGGAAACAGACTGTGACTGGAATGGTGGGATCCCTCCAGATCAGCAACTCCAATAGTTAAATGCAGACTGAGAGTAAATTGATGAAGCATAGTCCCAACTAAAGCAAAACTACTGCACCAAGGACATGTTAAAGGAGAATTATGTAATCGGAAAAATCTGAAAAACGCCATCTGCGTGATGTCCTCAGAGCTTTCTTTCTGTCTTATTTTAGACACACACACACACACACACACACACACATACAAAATATTTTGCAGAAGAGAGTTCTTCCTTGTAATTTCCTCTTCGCCTGTAACTGTGTGTATGTGGGCAGAACGGGCAGCCTTATGGGTCACACCGGGAGTTTCCAACAATTAGTCTGTTGGTAGATTGAATTGTGTACAGAATGGAGGTCATGTTGTGAAACATCAGGGTGTCTATGTGTGGAGGCTGGAGGCCCCAGCAGATATCACGCTCTTCTGGTGTTTGTCTTCTCTGCTTGAGGTCGTACAAACTGGTAGCCTCAGTTAGTCGTTGTTTATTGTGTGTGTTTCCACATTTGATTTCTCCATATTGGTTCAGCAAAACATAAGTGTCGGCATGTTGTGTTGTATTTACTAACAGAACAGATAAAAAAGATGATAATACAACAACCATGCAATGAATCCTCTTTTCATGGTGATTTTACAGCTACAGTTAATTCCTTTGCAAGACATGTTTGTTATTTGTGCTGCTGCTGAACAGTGCTCGCTTCCACCGCCTTGAGTATCCACCTTGAGTATTTTGTCGTGACCCAAGATTCCTGGCACAATGGTTAGCAAGAGTTGCAGCGGTCTGAACTGTCCCGTTGCAGCTGGGCTTCTGTCGCCACAGTCAGTTGGAGGGGATTCCACGTGTTCAAATGCAGATAATTGTCTCAAACGATCTGACCAATCAGCTACTTTTTGAAATAGTTATTTAACATACTGTATATCAATGTATGAACATGTGCTCTGCCACTGATCTTCGTTTGTGGCTTGTGTTATTTCTCAATCATGTCCTGTGTGTCCAATGTCCCGCCCCTTTAAAACCTTCAGTCAGGTCCACTCATATCTTCGAAACATCTTGACGTCGGCGTTGTTCTCGTGCAAACAAATAAGGACGTGTCCCTTCCACACTCAACGCCCTCAATAGTGGACACATAATTAAAAGCAAACATTCGTGTGCTGATATGATCTTGCCATTCAAACAGTTTACATGCTGTTTAGACCTGCCAGCTTATCTCCTGCAGATAGGAGCCTTCTCCATTTCCTGTGTTCTTGCAGAGTGTCTTACTTTAACTCCATGCTATGCTTTCTTAAGTGATATTGGCTCGTGTACTCAATGTGGTTATTTGCAGACTCTAACACGTTTACATCAGGCGGTCCATCCTGCCACTGTGCGCATCCCCATCCGAGGTGCTGCTCTGACCTTTACATGCAATGCACTGGCCCTGAGAGCTGCTCATCAGCACTGGGTGACGGCTGATGTTGACTGCAACGCTGCATCAAATTACATTTGGGATGAAATAGATAGGGACAGAATATAGCTATGAAAAATAAAGATGCAGGTAGTCGAGCAGGTCACAGCTCCTTAAAACACGCATCCCAACAGCCCTTGACATTTGGAGCGCCATCATGTTTTTGATCGGCTGTCATAAAAAAAGGAACTCTCACTCGTTGGATGGTTGGGGGGCCGATTTCTCCCCAGTGATACTCCGGCCACAGAATGGATAAACGCCTGTCAAAAAAAAACATAATGACCCTTCAGTTTTTATGGCAGAAGCAAACTGGGACTAATTAGAACTGAGTACTGGCAAGAATTTGGCAAGATGATGAATCTGATACCGGGATGACATGATATATTGGGATACTACAAAATACGTCCACCCTTCAGCTTCGAATGCTGCAGCAGTTTTTATCTGCTGGGACTTTGGCATCCTGTGGCTGAGAGCTCACGGCGTACACAGTGAAATATCTTCCTTGTGAGAAGAGTGGAAGGAAAGAGAGTCAAATGGCTGAATGCCTGCAGGCAACTGATGGTCAGTGTATTAAATTCAAGGCAAAACCACTGTCGCAGAACTTTTTTTTTTTCCATTTGAAAATACCCATAAAAAATTCCATGCAGTGTGAAATGTGCTTTAGTGTCTTTATTCTCTCTCACCCCTAGGGGTGTTTGAAAATAGGGGTGCACGCCTACGCCGTTACCTACACAAGCAAAGTGTGGTACTTCTGTGTAGTGTAGTTACATTTCTGGAGATGTGCATGTCAGCCAACGCCGTAGATACCAGCCAGTGGTGGGGCGTCAGGGCCTTCAAGGCCTTCACTGCAGGCCTAAATAATATCTGAATATCTGAATTTCCATGAATACATATTAAATAAGTCCTACTGGCCTGTTCCTTTCCTTTAGTAGCTTTTCCCCTGGTTGTATTTTCAACCAAATGTACTCATCCAATCACATTTCACCTGTCATTTGTTGCTGGTCAAAGAAATCTTCCCAGAGGCCTTCAGAATCAGTTCAGCAGACTCTGTAGCATTGATGAATACGTGTCGACCAAACTGATGCGTCAACCAAGGCCTTCTAGTATGGTGACATCATCATATTCACTCCTTATGATTGGACAGTCATAGACCGTGTAAACCTGGGCTAGCAAGTTGAATTGATTTTATAGCTGTTTTGTCACCCTACAAGCTATATTCGAGAGGGACTTTTCAGGAAAAGCTGGACATTGTTAAGAAAGGTCGGGCAGCTCCAAAGCTAGCATGAATGTCACAGTCTGGAAAAGACTCCAGCGTCTGGGGGAGGAGAGGACTCAGAATGTCCACAGTCATCAGCGCTTCCATCAGCAAGTAGTTTCCAGTGAAATGTCATTTTGTGTTGTTTACATTTGCCTGTTATGCGTCCCAGGAGCAGTCGTAATGTTGCGGTTTGCGCGTGCGAGACTTGCGGAAATCCGCTTTGAGTTGGCGCTGACCTCTGCGGAGTCCAAAAGGGAGTGGAACTACAGCTGAGTGACCAGGTCACAGAGAAACGGAGCTCCACAAGGAGAAGGAGAAGAAAAATAGGGAAATGTTAAAACCACTGACAGACTGTGTCAGAGAAAAGGACTATGGATGGACCTAAAACACACAGATAATCTCTATGACAGAGTATTTGAACTCTCCTTGAGGAAAGAGAGGAAGGACTTGTTATTTATGTACAAATAATCATGATAATCAGGTGAAAAATGCTGCTATTTTCCAAAATATTGCAGTTTTACGAGGTTGTTATTGATGATTTTATGTGTGCTTTATGAGACTTGTGAACCTAATTTCTTCATTAAAGTCATTTATTCTGGGTACATGAGTTATCTGTGATGCAACAGCCCTTTATACTGCATTTCTGCATCATAAGATGGTTTCTATAGCGACTGAAGACCTGGGTACAAAATGCACAGCCCGTCACTGGTACCAGCGTTGATTTGTACGCAGCTGCAGCAGTACATCTCCCTTTCATAGACCTTTCACATATTAGCTAACATCATCTGTTATTTAATCCATCCTTGCATGTCTCGCTTGCTTTGTTGTAAAGGAGAACCACCGAGGGCTTCAGAAGGAGAATAGAGAGAAAAAAATAGTGTCAAGATCTTGACTGGCAGCAGCTGCTGTTCCAGTCTAAATCAAACATCAGGTTCAGAATCCGATGAAGAAGACAAGAAACGGTCCATCTGTGCTGTGGCTGCCAACATCTCACCAGTGGAGATACAGTGACACCTCTTCCTGCTAATTGTCAAACGGTTGACTCATAGTTATGGTGTTTGGTGATGGAGCATCTTTTCATGATCATCTCTGCAGGCGCAGTTTTTACTGTGTGCGTGAGACATCTGCTTGGTCTTTACCTCATTAATTGTTGTATGTTCTTGTCTGTGAGTTGATAATTCTTCGTTTGATGGTGCCCGACTGTGTTCTAGACCAGATTCCACTGCAGAACACATCACGGCAGCTGTCACCTTCCCACAGAGACTGTGGAAATGAAAACTGCGGCACGCAAGCCGCGCCCGAGCCGAGGCGAGCCGCCGGCGCCCCAGAGCTGGGATTTGCTGCAAGTTATCAGGCTCTGTTCATCGTAATTCAGATTGATGACAGATACAGAAACCTGATTGAATGGGATGATGGACAGCTGTATCACAGATAAATCTGGCGATCTGCGACCCAGACGAATTGACAATTGTGAGTGCGGAGCAGCTTCTATTTCAGACCCGGGTAGTGAATCTGCCTCTGTCACGCATGTTAGTGAGATGTCAACTGAGAGCTGAAGCTCCCAGCGCTCTGCCACAGAGGCGAGAATATGTGTGAAATGATGTGAAAATCCCAATACCAAATTATGAAATTGAAATAAGTCTGAACAACAAGGAGGAAGACTAATCTAATGGCTATAACCATCCTCGCTTGGCCTTTCTCTCTCTATCATGTCAACATGCCCACTTTCAATATGTTTTTTTTTGTTGTATGTGGTCTTAAATCTTAATACAGACTTCCTCACTGCTGCTACAGGGATATAAAACATGATTTGATCCTTTATCCATTGTCTGAGGACAGAAACAATAGAAATCAGATGAGCTGCAGCATGGATTGACTAAAAAGACCATTAAAATTGCGAGGTTCTTTGAGGACAATGTGATAAAGACACCAAGCTCTACTGATACGCTCTCTATTGTTCAGTTGCTTCACTTTAATTCCAGAGCACACATACAATATATTGTGGCGATCTTGGGTTCTCGTAAGGAAACTCAACTCTGTGCACCACTGGACATCAGAAAACGTAGCTCTCTATTATACTCTCACACCAACCAACACATCAAAGCAGGGAGGTCACACAAACACACAGCCTCACTCATGGTGCCAAGCGCTCCTTTCACTTATTTTCTAATTGGCAGACACACTGTAGCAAAGCATGCTTGGAAACCTCACAACCGCCCTCCCCAACATGCTACACTATGAAGCTCTAGACCACCAATTAAAATGGCTAGACGTCTGCAAAGCCAGCGGAGGTCCCAGCATTAAAGAAACATAATACAGAGGCATTTCTTTGTGTTTAGTTTTATTTGTTAATAGCATTTTATTCAACAAAGTTCCTTTTTACTTTTCAGGTGCATTATTAACAGAGACTACAAAAAGGCTCCAGTGTCCTCATGAATAACTTCAAATAAGATCCAGACTTTTCTGAAGTCGATGGACATGAAAGATAGTGTGTAATCAATTAAAACAGACGTAAAAGGTCGTCTGAGGTGGAGGACATGTTGGAAAAATGTAGTCGTGAATGTATAAACAATTAGTTTATTTGATCAACTCAAATGTAAATCCTGATCATCATCAGACATTCACACCACTTTCTGGGTTGACAAGTGACAAACAGCGAGTGCGAATGTTACACTTGTAGCAGAGATTCTACCCATTTCTTCAAACTACCTTTTCCTCTGCTTTCCACAGCAGCTCCAAAATAACTCCTTTATTCACAGACGGAGCCTTTTCAGCAAACACATTTTTTTTGTTTCCCCTCCAGCTGCAGATCAAACACACCGGTAAACCAACAAAAGTAAAGGCAAACAAATCGGTCTTCTTACTGGGTCCCCAGGACCATTTTTTCCTTCTCTCTATAGATACAGCTCATACTGACTCAACATTAATTATTGAAATATGAGTTATTTTATTCTAATCGGATGAGTAAGAAAGATTTAGATTTGTGAAAATCAGACAGCAGCCAGCCGTTTTAAACTCAAACGAATCAGAATGAGTATTCATATTATTATTATTATTATATGTACAGAAAAATACATGATCATTTATGGAGAGTTCTTATTTGTCTGTTGTGGCATGTAGCCTTTTTTTACTTCCAGACAACTCATCATGTACAAACCAACACACTTCCACATTTCCATTTCCCCTCTGAGATGTTTTGACAGGTGTTCTGGAGCTGAACAGAAAAATGAAATCTCGTAAAGGTCTGCATCAAAATTTTAGATGTACCATAATGTGACAAATAATCCTCATTCCACAAAGGGAGCTTTTTGTCGGTTCAGTGAGGGGCCCTCTTCTGCTGACAGGATGAGTGAGAGGAACATGTTTAATCTCCAGCCTACCCCCATCCCACATGTCAATCATCCAGGTGTGTGCCATCACTCCTGCCCGCCACGTTCAGCAGGATCACAATCATCACTTACAGCGTGACATTCATCAACAGCATGTGCGCGATGAAGATTCTTGTTCAAATAGATTTGTAATATTAAGTCTACTCAGGCCATTTATGGCCACTTGGGAGCAACATAAAAGTAGTACATAATTCCCAGATAGCTGCAGTCCGCTCAAACTCGTGGGATTCATGCTAATGTGAGCAGATGGCAACAGAGCTGTAAGAAGAGAAGGAGGAGTAATGTAATTCCAAAGATGTTACTGTGAGGGAATGTATTGAATGTACCTTGAACTGATGGTGGTGGGTCTGAGGCCATATACACATGAATGCTTCCATGCCATTACTTCTTTGCACACTATGTATTTACTCGTCGAGTGCATACATTTCAAATCCAGCAGTGCCGTTTCGCACTTACTTGAAATGACGTGAAAATTAAACTTACTACCAATAGGCTAGCTGCTGCATTTAGTGAATATTTACAACACATCAAGCCTCTGACCTCACATCTGAAACCTCAATCTTGTACAGTGAAGACAAAAAATTGTTGAGTCCAGTTGCGTCAGTGTAGTATGCTACATTTTCCATGTTAACACTTAATGGTGACACTTGAGGGTCACCCCATGTGACCATTTCTAAATACTGGCGATGTGGAACAATGATCAATCTTTATTCTTCATATCATACTTAACATGGCTGATGATGTGCATGAAAAAAAGACGATTCTGTGTTCCATCAAAGGAGCAACCAAAAAGAGCTTGGCAGTGACTTGTACGAATTGTAGCTAGTAGCTACTCTGGTCTTTTGTCACACACAAAGCAAGAGCAGCAAGCCAGAGACCGAGCAGCATGTGCGCAACCGCATCAATGTCCTTGCTTATGTGTTTGTGTCACGTCATGGTAGTTTCACACAGTCAGTGCCATAACGACCCCTCTCACATCGAGGAGGTACTGAGTCAACCTCGAACTGCATAGTGGACATGAGTTATGGTGGTGTCACAACCTGGCACATTGGAAGGACAGAAACTGATATAAATAACATTTATCATGATCATTTTTATGTTAAATAAATTTTTTAAAAAACGGACAGACGGTGTAGTGTTGTGGGGCTAAACAAAACAGAAAGGTGCCAGTGTTGGCGAAGGCAGTCTATTGGAGGCCAGATGTGTACATGCCCTGTCAAACCCTGGACACAGGTGCCTCTGTTCCCATGGCAACCTTAGATAGAGAAAAGCAGAGGGAAACAAACAACACATTTACAACAAGGACAACCAAAGGCGGGGTTGTCACAGCGCCACCTCAAACACAGTAACCCAGCGGTCTCATAATGGTCAGTGGGGAGCAGAAAGTTCAAGTGTGGTCATGTGTCAGTGAAACCCAACGTGCTGCTCTTATGCTTTTCCCTCTGAGTCGTAATCAGCACGCCGAGTCTCCTCCACTCAATGGCCTCACCTTCCCCATTATCATCACGGGCACAGTGGTTGTTTAAATCCTTCGCTCTCTAACCACCAGCTGCCTTATGTCGCCTCTGCAGTTCCTCCGGGATCACAGGCCTCGCTAGTCAGCTGGTGGTCGAGGAAAAGGTGCGCGGCTCGGTTTGCAGCCAATGTCAGAATCAGAACTCTTTTCAGCCGCTCAGCCATCTAAATGTTCCCGCAAATGTCATTCTGTTCTGTTCCACGTCACTGACACCCTCCACTGCTCCCTTTTATCCATTACCAATTAATACATACAGTGGAGAAGAAATACAAAGTTAATAAGGGGTAATAAGTAAATAACTAAATTCATTGTTTGTATATTTATTTATTTGGGCTGTCCAAACCAATTAACTGTGGTTTATATTATATTATATGAATAAAATATAATAATAAATACATTGATTGAATTGAATTGATGAATGCGACAATATTTGATGACTACCATTAAAAAAATGTGGCAGTATGGGTTTATTTTTCATTCACATCTGATTGGCAGAACTCCTGAGGTGCTGGCTATGGAACCCCCCATGAGTCATGACATATGTCAAAAAGTCAAATACTTCTCGATGGTAATGAGCATATATTAGAGGCTTCAGGGCATCAAAAATATATTGACCATTTAGTCCTGGAGGTACTGTTCTAATCACTGCAGCACATCACATAAAGTGAGGGACTCATTATCATGAATTTTCAGTGAAATGAGGTTCTTCTTCCAACGTGTTCTCTGATGATATCCTTAATTAGACTTTTCACTCATATTCAGTCTACTGACGACAGCTGAGGTGTGTGTTTATTACCGTTTTCCACTTGTTTCCTGGCTGCATCCAGGCGACAGCCCGTCTGGGATACGAGGGGTAGTCGGTGTAGAACCCCCTAAATCAACAGAAATCCATGACAGATAACGCTAGAAACTTGGAATCCTGCCCCTCTCCAGGGATGTTGATTGCTGCCAGAAGGACATTGACTGCAGGGATAGCAGTTTTTATTTTAAGAAATGATCGGCTGCTTATTTGAACTTCTGATCCCATATATTGCTTTCGGTTCTGACCGCATGAACGGCAAGTTTTGGCACCTGCCCACATTCCTCTAACCCACGGATGAGTTTTATGACCATTCCTTTTGGTCTGACTTTTCTCCAGAGCTTATCTATCCCACAGCACAAATTAAACACACTTCCCACTTACTGCTCTGTGTTCTGTAGATTAATGCACACACAGCAGTAACTCTCATTTGCAGGTATTGGATTTGTAGCAAGATGTGTGATCAGATTTTCTCATAGTCTACCAGAGAAAGGAATGTGATGAAAGTGGGTCCTGCAAAAAGTAAGATGTGAAAGTGTGATTTTAACTTGAAATCTATTAAAATGTACATTTCACTGTGCAGCTTCTGTCCTGAAACTTCTGTAAATATTGAAGCATCTTTGTGAAGGTGAATTAAATTAATTATTGAATCACGAGTAATCAAATTATTTCCTGTAGTTATCGAGATTAATGACTAATAATCGGGTATTTTATTGTATATTTTCTTATATGTTCAACTCTATATATTCAGCTGTTGTTGTATGCATGTTTTGCTGTGCAATACTGTTGATATACTCAGTGTATATAGTACATACTTATGTATACTGTATGTACTGACCTAAATCTGCATTGTGTGTGCATGTGTGGGTGTGTGGAATGCACTGTTAGTATTTAACACTGGTTCATGGAAGACGTCTACATAGTTTCCTAATCATCAACCCAAAACTATGACAGTGGGTAATAGACATTTAGATATCTGTTACCATGACACTAGCATTACATATTCTATATGCGTGTGTATATAGTGTTCTGTGTATACAGTGTCACTACATTACAGCAGCCTGTGCCAGGTACTATACATGATGCATCACAGGTATTTCAATATGGGTCCTATAGTATGTCAACACAAACAGAATATTACAAAGACCATAATATGTGCTTGTGTTTGCAAAGTGTTTGTTTCCAGCAGGTTAAGCATCAGATTACTTTCACCTTGACAGGGCAGCTGCCCTGCAATGCATGACTGGAGCACTGTTAAAGGAAAGTGGCTGCTTGATATTGCAAAAGAGCACTGTTGTTTTATGCTTCTAGGCCGGCAAGTAATGGAAAACAAATCCTCATTCTGATGTTGCTGCTCAGAGTTGTGGTAAAAGGAATTACTTTGCTCTATTACTTTCTGATTGTCAGTGTTCTAAATGGGGGTGTGTGGGGGGGATCCAAAACCAGATTTTGTCAGGGAACCTTTGCACCTTTTTCTCATTGGTCCTGTTTTGGAACATGTCAAATGATCAAACTGTTTCAAATATTGTGTTAAATTATTGTCTTCTCACTAAAAGTGGCAATTTCAGTTTATTTGTGTCGCAATGAAACGTCAAATTGCACTTAAAATATGTTTTTTGCTCACATAAATACACAATTTCCAGGACATTTAATACAGAAGAAGGCTAGTTTCTAGTTTCTAGATTAGGTTCTCTCAGTGAGGTCCAAGGACCAACATAGGTTCCTGAAAGCCCAGGACTATCAATAATTGTTGTTATAAATAATCGGACGCCAACAAATATCAAATATCAATCAAATATGAAAAGTGCACTGCAAATTAGTAGAACATTGAATATAAAATTGTTACTTTCTGCTGTATTGTGAAGTCAACCATGGCATCTGTCCTCACTCTGTGTGTGTGTGTGTGTGTGTGTGTGTGTGTGTGTGTGTGTTGACTAATTGATGCCAACATTTGTGTCAATTAATTAGTTGTTAATTAAAGTGATTTTGACGTGATAAGGATTTTTACTAAAATTGAATGGGACCCTTGTCCACCCATCCACCCACCCACTTTTAACAGCAAAACAAACAAATATGAGTGGAAAAACAAACTCTGTGGTCGAGGCAATTACTGTTCTATTTGCTCTTTCTATTCCTGTCTGTATCATTTTATTTTTCCCACCAGTGTAATCAGCCGCTGCTGGCACACAGCATCCGTAAAGGTTACTGATATAAATGTGCTGGGGAACTGGCGTGATGTATCAATTGACAAATGACAGAATCCGTTTTAAATTAGGTCCCAGTGACTATGATGATTTGAATGAACACAAATAGATGTGTCTGTCACTCCTCCTTAGCATTTTAGCAGACAGAATAAAGAATAGGGAAGGGACTGGCTTTTAATTCTCCATTTTGTCTGTGGGCAGCATTCACAGAGTCTGGATGGTTTGGATACGAGAGCTGATGGTTCGTTTGAAGATTCATTGTCTGTATATTGTTTGGGGCAAATGGTGCAGGGACCGACGCAATTTGGAGCAAAATTATAGCAATGAAATGTCGACGTGACAAGCACTGCAGGTATGTACATCGGACAAAAGTCACCTCTGCTGACCCTTCATTAAAGAGGTGTTTCACAGCAGGTGTGAAAGAATGAAGGAATGTATAATATTAAAATTGGTTGATCTTGCCGGTTGCTTTAAAAAACAAATCTGGGGTCATGAAGCACCGCTAATGTTTCACTTAATACTTACACGTCTGTTTACTCTACAACCGCACAGTTTTAAGGACACATAGCTCATTGTCCTAATGGCTGTGTGATCCTGCTGTGTGATCTGTATCCAGACTTTTGGGGTCGTTTGAATCTTTTGCATCCATATAATCACGTATGGTTTGTCTCAGTTTCAAACTTTCTGTTCACATTCTGACCCTGAACCAATGTTCTGACCACAGGCATGTTGTCCACTCTGGTACAAACTGCTAGAAAAAGATTTCTAAACAGTTGAGAAATATACATATATATACATATATACAAACATATTGAAAAATAAGATTGGAACGGTCTGCTGTTGTCCCCTGTCCCTGTTGACATGTGTCCCAGAGAGCTTTGGTGGTTTAGAGAGAATCTTGACTTTTTTTCATCCTGAAAAGAGGAAGAAGTTTTCAATTCTATTTTTTTTTTTTTTTTTTTTTTTGCATAATCTGACAGCAATCAAACCAATCGTCTTTAAACTTTCTTATGTTTTAATTCACTGTATCAGTAACCCTGAAATTAGGACAGTTCTTCAGTTTTCCTCATTTCAGAATTAACAAACTCAGGGTTTTCGCTAAACCTGCTTTCTGGCACAGGTCCCAGGAGATTGTTGCAGCCTTCAATCGACCCCATCATGGGGAACACAACTTGTTCATGTACTTTACTGCGTGTGTGTGCAGATGGTGGAGATAACTTTCCTTGGCAAAAAACTCACTAATTGTAACATAAATACATTTGTGGGCAAAATGAAAGAGAAATCAAATTGTTGGTGTGTGTGTGTGTGTGTGTGTGTGTGGGGGGGGGGGTGGGGGGGGGAGGG
>CAAKHB010007501.1:330586-357191 GCA_901007665.1 Aeoliscus strigatus | reverse complement strand
TGCGGGGGTAGATGTCCCATTTGTATTCATCATTAGTTTGCATATTTATTGAAAAAACAAACAAACTTGAATCATGCATACCTTGTAGTGACAGATGTCATTGTGTGGTTCACCAATGGGAATGGTGCTTCTGCTCCTCTTTATGCTTTAATTGTCATCAGGAGTTATCAGTTACAGAGCTGCTTTTTTTCCAAAGCATATAAAGAAAAAGGTGCCTAGAATGTGAACGCTATCATCGGCTGCTTGAGAGCAACAACAGCAGCAATTACGCCTTTACCTCAGACCGTATTAGCATTAGCATTAGTATCAGTATCACCTCACTGGGTTGACTTGATCTCCAGTTGAGTTCAGAGGCTGGTCAGGACTATTCAACATAGCTAGATTTCTATTTCCAATTTTTTCTCCAAAATACTTCCCATATGACAAAACAAAACAACTGATGGAGAAGTCGACAGCTGATTTCCAGTGACTTTTAATACCAGTGCCCAAGGTGCACCCTGTAAGAAATGAGTCACATTATTTAAATTACTTACAAACATATTATTCATTAACTCTCATCAGAACACAGGGCTCTTCTCGATGATAATGAAACATTCATTCACGATGACACTGTTACTTTTTCGGTGTATATTTAAGCCTTTGTACGTCAAACCATAGTGTCTTCCATGAGTCATATGAAGAGTACAAAAATGCAAATTTTACAGTATTAGTACGCTTCTGTTTATGCATCCTACTCCAGGTAGTGGAGTCCAAGAGTGTATAAATGTCTAAGTGTACAGCATGTCTGTACACTGCCAGCAACCATATGAGTGTTTTCTCTGCAACCCAGTGGAACAATGCATGTGAGTCAGTGAGTCAGTCAGTCAGCTGCCTGCAACCACTGAGCGGGACCAGACGAAGGACAAAGCGAGAGTTGTGTCATCAGGCACCGTCATTTCACACCGCCATTACCCGGTGACGGGACTCTCTGACTCAGTTCCGTCACATCAATCCACCCCAAAATAATTTACATCTTACCCACTCCATTAGATGGGAAGTCTTTAATCTCGCCCCGATTAACCGCCGGCTATTTTTTGTAATAGTCTACCTAATTGATATGGAGGTGCTGATCTAGCACCTGCACTTCTAGAAACCTTGGCTTGACCTTTTCTGTCTGGTCAGCTGTGAAGTTGTGCAGTTCATACAGAATTTTCCAGTCCTAGTATGTGAGATTTCTGTATTCATAAAGCAGGGATTACCTCAAGCATTGGATCTCAAAATATTTAAGATTATGAAATACAGTTACCGAACATTTCTGACCCTCCACTTCTTGTTGAGTGCCCCAGGTCATGGAGTTGTTCAGCTTTCATTAAACTAAAGATTGACATCCCATCAAGTTCCCTCATGGGGATCATTAAGATACCAACAAATCTAGTTTTACCATTGGGAAGTACTTAATGAGAATAAAAACTTGTTAAGTGTTTTCAGTCTTTTGACCTTTTCATAGTATCTTATATTCATGGAATAACCAATTTATTCTACCCTGACAAAAAAAAGGTATTGACCGTGATGTGAAGCTGCAATCAAAAGCCAAAACTTAGCAATGTGACATAATAATAATAGCTGTTCATTCCATATATTCATTCCACATATTAAAATTTCATTCCATAATCAGATTGCAATTTTTTATTTTCCTATTTTTTGATCGATATAGATGTATACATTGTACATTTATACATATTTCATTCCATATATGCAGACTAATAATATCTTCTTGTGACAGTGTTGTTTCAATACGTCCCCTTGGAGACATGTTCTGGTCTGAATTCTATTTTTCGCTAGCCATGTCTGCATCCTACGTCAACTATAGTTACGGTATTCTCCATTGGGCGTGTTGTTGGTTGGGGAAAAAAAAAAAAAGGATGATGACACAGTCCCTTCAACTGTCACATAATCTAGCTGACATCAATCTTTTTTTACATCATTAGATATGTTTGTGTGTGAGGGAGAAATGGTGTAGTGACCCAGCCAGATGCCATGACGTGGATGACTGAAGAATCCTCACAGAGATATAATTATATGTGCTCACCACACCATGCCGATCCAACAGGCTGACATCCCTGACATCACGAGTCCTTGATATCTTTTGAGTCTGCAAACCTCTTATACGTCTTATGATTCATTATGACAGAGGAGGTGCATCCATTTATCGGAGAGACCATTGCAGATGACCTTGAATACTGAGTGAATAATAATGAATAATTTATTTAAAAACATGTTGTATAATTGACCACCTTGGGTTCTCAGCAAATTAGTACTTAATGTTTCTCCACCATATGTAACCTTCCTGTTTGTGCTGGTCGGTGGTCCCATCATTCAAGTTTTTGCAGAAAGGCAAGAAGTCTTGCTAGCAAGCTTAGTGAGGACACATTGTGTGCATATTAGCACGTGCCGTGTTGTGGATGCTGCCACAGCTCGGTGTAGGCAGGTGATACATGTGTTTGCAGCGTTTGTGTGGCAATGCTCTTCAAAGAGCCGCCAGAGTTTGTTAATCCTGAAATGAGGAAAGCTGCATAATTTTCCAAATTGTCATTGTTATTGATGAACTGAATTCTTGACTTTCAATATATTTGGGTTTGATTTCTTTCAATTGGCATGAAAAGGAAGTTGAAACCTCTGAGGAGTTTGAAGATTCATGAACTCTGCTTTCTGGAACAGGCTCATCATCGCTCACACCAACATCCTGCTTGAACCCACTCATTCATTCATCTTCTCAGTTGGTCTGGAGCTGATCCCAGCTGTCAACAAGTGAACGTCAGGGTACAACCTGGACGAGTCACCAGCTCATCGGGGCCACATGAAGGACAGATAATCATTCACACTCACATTCACACCTACAGGTGATTTACATTGACCAATTAACCTCAGCATGCTTTTGGAGGTGGGAGGAAGCCGGAGAACCCGGAGAGAACCCACGCGGACACGGGGAGAGCATGGAAACTCACAGTTTTTTATTTGCTGTCAAAAATACATGATGAAACTTGTATATATCATGAACGGCCATCTTGTGTCCTTGCTGTTACAGTGAAACTATTAATTGGCACGGCCAAAGTCAATAGGTCAGCAGTGTGTGTTCACTGTCTGTACGTCACTTTCCCATTGCGCGCAATATGTCTCCTATGTTTTTGATTGACGTCTCGGCTTTGATAGAACTCCAGTCCCATATGGCCATCTCCTCTGACCCTGCTGTGGCAGAAGGAAATGACAGTAAGATTACTGCTATTCATCCCGTGTGGTCCATTGGATTGAAGGCTCTGCATTGTGCCCTAAGAAAACAATGATGTGTCCTTAATAGGAATCCTTTGTCACTCATTGTGTCTCAAGATGTCTGCAGGGCAGGAATTATCTCCTTCTCTTCTCAGACTCCTTTGCAAAGACTACAAGAGATATGCAGATTTGGTATCTGCTTCACCATAAATCAAAATTTCCTTAGATGTGATTTAAAATAGTGTAGTCATATGATCATGTAGAGAATAACCGCTTCATGTTTGGCAGTCGGTTTCTCTTTATTAGCTTATTAATCAGTTTGCAAACAGGAAAGGGAACTCTTCTACTTGTTCTTAATCAAATACAAACACACTACACTCCACAAAACAATTCATTTCACACTCTTGTAGCTGCTTGGGATTACGCAGTCTGCAAGGGCCACAAGTGCCAATTGGCTTACCAACTGTGGTACTTTTATCCAATTACTAAACTGAGAGTAGGTGTTAAACTGTACAACATAGATTATATACGTCCATATACGTGAAGCCAGAGAGAGTTGGGGCATGAGGTGTTGAGCTGATGAATACATACTGTTTTCAATGTATTTTTACACCATTAAAGAAGAAAAGCATGTTGTAAATAAGAATTTATGACTGCTATTCATTTATCATTACCATTTGCCATGCTCATAACAACACTGGGGCATATATTGTATTTCTGTTTTATTATTTCACTGCGATGTAGCTGCTACTGGAAACATTGACTAGTTATTCTTTCTGTGTCAGGAACCTGAAATACTGTATTAAAACAACAATGATGTGCTGCATTTTAAATGCAAAGAAAGATTTTGGGTTTGCATTTAAATGTTGAAAGGCTTTCGTCACCTGCTGTGAGAATGGCATTCATTGGTGTACATTAACGTCTTCTACTCCACTTGTCAGCTTTGTTTCCCCAGAATCCAGATTTTTTTTAATTTGTGTCTATTTCGGGCAGAAATTGGAACAAAAAGGTTGTTCTGGCCAAGTAGTCATTAGTGATGGACTGGAAATCCACTATTTCTGGAAAAATGGTTGTCAGTGATGAGGAACACTCAAAGCCCATTTCTATGGTGAATTGAATTCAAGTCAATATGCAATGTGCATATTGATCGGTTCTCTGATCGGTTACTGCAGACAGAGGGCCATGCTACCTGAGACAGAGGAGTCTACTAGTTTTACCGGCAATAGCGATTTAGTTCTGTTTTCCTAGTCGCGTTCTCATTTGGCTGATGTGCGTAAAACATACTGTTAATGAAGCACAGACGTTTGTGTGTCTTTTGGTCAGATCATTTATCATAAGAGCTGGACGGTGGAGTTCAGTGTCTGCGATTGTGTCCTGCTCTCTGTTCTCGCTCTGACTGCAAACAAACGGCAGCAGCTTCACCATCTCCTCCATGTTCTACATTGCTTAAGTGTTTGCAGTAAAAAAACATGAAATACTGTGAGTTCATTAATAAATTAATACAAACAGACAGGTCTTTTTCAAAAAGTAAAGGTCAGAGATCCACTCACTACAGGGACTACTATTAATTAGTTTGTATGTGTGTCTCCACAGCTGTGAGTGTTGTTTATAATTCATCTATTGCCTTCAAGTGAAGTAGATGCAGGATACTTGAGTGTTCTTCAATTCACAGCATCCTTGCAGGCCTGAGGCTCAGTCTCGTGAGCCGGGCTCCCCATCCACTACTGAAAAGGTTTTTCATTTGCCAGCTTGTTGAATTTTTATTTTCTGTAAACACTTGGCAACATACATTACGATTCAGTTGTTCATGCTTTGCCAGCGAACAAACTCTCTGGCTCTCTGTGGGCATCCCCTCACACCGAGATGAGAGGAGAGCAAACAGTGGGTGATCTCTGTCCTCAGTGCATCAGGGATGACAACATGTTAACCCTCAGCACCACCTGGAATGAAAAAGCCTGATTGCAGTTGGAGCTCCTTGTTGCCACCGTGCCACTGTGCCACATGGGATTGCAGTGATTTATTGCAGATTAGATCATATTTAGTCTGTCTTCAGAGACCTCTAAATACAACCGTCTTTAGTTGAGTTTCCATCGAGCCGGGAAATGAGCACCCAGCAGGTAGAAGTTTCAAGGTGTCTGCGAGTGGTGTGTCCTTTCCATACATATCTTCCATAGATATGTATGTAGTACTGCTGCAGTTTTTCATAGCCTCTCTCTCTCTCTCTCTCTCTCTCTCTCTCTCTCTCTCTCTCTCTGTGTGTGCGTGCGCGTGCATGTTCCTACCACGGATCACTGAAACGTCTTTATAGTTGAGGTAGCAGGTGTCTGAATGAAATGTTGACACTTGAACTAAGCTACTGACAGTGTTCAGGACAAAAAAGACTAAAAAGAGAGAGGTGCAGTTTGCTTAACAATCAGAATCGTGGCTCCCTGCGAGACCTTGTGCTGTGTCATTCCACGATAACATGCACGTCACCATGTGCAGTAATGGAATTTACCCAATGGAGGGACCAATGAATGGTTGCTGCTTTGTTTTCTCACACAGGGCTGTTAATTTCATCTGAGGAACAAGCAAAACAAGGATCTATCTATCTATCTATCTATCTACAGTCACTACTTAATTGTTTCAGTTCCAAACTGCTGAAACGACAACAAGCAGTTCTCTCTTCTCATTTAGTTCTCCCGCCATTATTGTTATGACTCCGTGGACAGGCACAGATGAGCTACAGTGAAAGCAAACTTTTCTTCTTATTTCAAAAACAAAAAGTGTAGGCTGAGGAATCAACGTTCACCTTTTGACTATGACGTAGAGAGACTGAATGTAGCGAGAACACCTTCCCACACCATGTTCACAGGAGAAGCAGAGGAGGCTAGTAGAGCACATGAAAAGCTTCCTCCTGTGGCACCTTCACTTGCGGCCTTTTGTCCTTGGCGGATACTTGGCATGAATTCAGCTACATCCTATAGCTCCATCAATGCAGTCTGCCAGGAGAAGCAAAGGAGGGAGATAACATTTTATAAGAACTTTTAATGACCCAATATACTTATATACTAAGGAAACACTTAGGTAAGTGCTTTTTTGGCTGACATACGTGCAAATGGATTTGAATGTGCTGTGGCAGCATCAGTGTTAATATCACCTCTTATTTGTATGTTTCCAGAATTTACCCTTGATATTATCTTTCATCATTGACACCGGTTGTGTCACAAATATTCCTACTGAGCTAATATTCCTGCAGTTTCAAAAACCAAACAATTGTTTTTGTGTGTTTTTCTCTTTGCTGTGTCTAATGAGGTGATAAATACATTATTTTGATCTGAAAAACAATGTATTTATCAAGTACAGACTTACAGATATGAGTGAACAGTGAAATATCAGTAATGATATTTCATTACTGAAAAGATATTATCTGAAGGATTCACTAAAAACCAAATACAAATCCAACCAAACCTGTCGCAAATGCTTAAATGCGGATGTTAAATGTTAATGATGGTATAGTTGATGGGTTGGGTGTTTGTCTGTCATTGCAAAGTGACAAATTTAGTGACATATTTTACATTCATGGGGGAAGGAAAAATACTGCAAAATAATCAATAATACAACTTATAACAAAAAAGAATAAAAAAATAGTAACATTTCATTGTGTTTTTCTGAGTTTTTCTAGCTGCTTTTGTCTTCTGCTCAGTTTTGGAGTTTTCAGGATGCTTTAGCTGTAGTTTCTGTGCTTTTATCAGATTATGACACTCAAAGTGCTTTAGAAGGTTGACTTCAGTGTCTTCGTGCTCAAGGACACTTGAACATGGGGTTTCTATTGATTACCTGACCAGCCAAAGCCGCCACCTGCCCGTGGTTCCACCTTCCTCATAAAACCTCACAGGAGTATTTTCTGTTTCATCATGCAACTGTGTGTGTGCATGTGCATGGGTGGAGGGGCATCACTTTCCTAACACTGAATATCATCGAGGAACACAAATTTAATTGCTTCACGACTGCAGTTTGATTTAACGCCTCATTTTTGTGAGTTCAATAATGAACTGTTTAGGAACGCGATCATGTCTCTGTTGATTTGCACGCTTGTGATTTTGCCTGCATTAACTCATTTTATGGGGATGAGGATGTATGTTGAATTTTTTTGTAAATATGTTTTATTTTTTCAATCATTTATTGTTGCAACAGCAATGAGTTATATCCTGTGTATCTTGCAACAACCTGGGGCTTTAACTTACTGGGAACTCAGCGCCAAATGCCTCTCAACTCCAGGAAACACACCTCTTTATTATGCACTGAACCAAACATATGAATGTAGGCAGGTCATTGCCCAAATAACAAACCTCACTTATGGTGTCAAAGTGCTTATTTCCTAAATGTCATTATAAACTAAATAGATCAACGCATTTTAAACATAATCAATGAAACAGTAACATTGATAATCGCAAAACTGCAGAGGATAACATTCGTGGTGATTTAAACAGAATTAACGTCAGCTTAAACTCTCAGACGCACTGTAGCAAAGCATGCTGGGAAACACCTCACATCTGCCCTCCCCAGCACTCTACAATATTATACATGGGCACATATTTATAACAGTCATAATGTGATATATATGATATGTGCCAAATGTTGAGATGATGTTGATTTGACAGGAAGTTCTTGATAGATCGATGAAATGAGATTGGTGAGAAACCACTGTCAACCTGCCAAACCATCTGTCCGACATCATCCGTATGTCACAACTGTAGGTTTATTAGCCATTTGGACTTCATAAAACACTACATACAAATGATTATTAATATTATTGTTATTATCTTTGTAGCAGCAATGCTGTTGCACCACAGTCTTTGTTTCCACCTAATTGTGTGGCCGGGGGAGGGGGTCCTTTTTTTTTTTATTACAATCATTAGAGCAATCTCAGGCCTTTCTCGTGACCCATCCATCACTGTCACTTGCTCCCTGTTTTTAACCAATTTGAGCTGTTTTTCTGTCTCAGTTCAAAAGGCAATCAAATTGTCTACCTGTCCCGCAGATGTTGTCCCTTCTGTAGCCTTTTATGTTTGAAACAGTTGTGTTTCTGGTTTGACTGTGGTTGTATGGACCATTTAATAAATCATAGAAAGCGATGCGAAGCGATTGAAACAAGTGTGGACCACCCAGGTCTAAACAATCAGCTTCTTTAAGCATTTTTTCCCCTTCTTTTGTTTTTGTTTTTCATCTAATCATTTGTCTGAGAATGAGGATGACAAAGGGTGTAAGGAGAGAAGGGGAAGAAGGAAGGAAAGGAATCGGGGCTAAGGACAGATGTCGGTGATGTTTGGCTGTTTAAATAAAGTAAAGCTGAATTATGAACTTGTTTCGATTGGGCATAACAGTATCAAAAATAGAGTCTTTGTGTTTTTGTTGTGCTGTGTTACTGTGGCTGTGATGGTGTTTGTGTCACCATCAGTGTGAGGCGCCAGGGCTGATGCAAACAAACCACTTGAACTAGAACACATACAGTTTACAGTGAGAAGTGACATCCCACAGGTTCTAAATGATATCAGACACTTCAACAGGAAATCAAAACTGTCGGCTTTTGTGCACGATATAGTTTGCTGTACTGAAATAATGTTTTTATAGACTAAAACTAAATTGTTCATTGTCAAAGCAATGCAGTGATTTAATTCAGGATTTGCTCTCAATGAACTTGTGCTTTCGCCATTTCCTGATTACATTCAAATATTTATGATGCCCTAACAAGGAGGACATTTGTGTTCTAATATTTATTTGTTTTCCTTCTTGACAGGTGCAACGTGGACAGTAAAGTATCGAGAGTGGCATGGCTGAATCGCACCACCATTCTTTTCGCAGGAAGTGAGAAATGGTCTCTAGACCCCCGTGTTGTCCTCCTGCAAAACACAGCAGTCACAGAGTACAGCATCAAGATCCAAAACGTCGACGTTCACGACGAGGGCCCGTATGTGTGCTCCATCCTCACAAACAAGAAACCAAAATCTACAAAAGTTCATCTCATCGTTCAAGGTAAAGGAAAAGCTACTGTTGTATACACAGTTGCGCTTCAGAAGAATTTATCGGCATGTCACCCTTGTACTTCCGTTCAAAAGTTAGCATGTTTGTTGGCACGTTTGGAGTTGCATGTGTTGTATCGCAGCTCACTGATCAATCATTCAGACCACTGCAACTAGTACTGCAACTGTTCCGTTGCACCTCAAATCTTTGGTCTGGACCAGATGAACGATGAGAAAAAAACATCCATCTTACTGGATATGAGTTGAATCAGATAATACTGTTCATAAAACACAAAATACAAGTGATTGGTTTTTGTTCTGTAGGATGAGGACAGTTCGTACTTTCTGGATTGCAGGCCTCTGAATCGCATTGTGTCAAAATTGTATCATAACGTAAGTTGTGATGCAAATATGGTTTTGATACAATAGTGTATTGCCATGAAACTGAAGGTTTATCCCCCATCTTTTACACTTGTACAGACAGACACTTGTGTACGACCCCGATACCTCTGAAAGCCCAAATGAAAATGGAATGTAAAGACGTGATGTAATGTAAATATAGATGGCTGGAAAAGCGTTGACTCCTAACTGTTGTTTTGGCTGATAAACTGATGTGCTAAACTTTTCTGACCAAGGTTTGTTGCTCAAATGTAACTTTTTTGTAGAAACGTCCCTATGCGATGTGTAGTTGGTATAAAATAACAGATATAAACATGCTAATTCATGTTGAAAAAAGCACCAGACAAAGTGTTGTGTGCAGGTTTGGCCAGAGCGTCACTGTCTCAGGAGAACGCGATCAAATGTAATTCCACAGGCATTAGAAGTTGTGATGAAAGTGGAATTCAATTTCAATTTGGTTTCACGTTGCTGATGAATATTGATTTAGAGCACAGTGTCCTGTAAAATATCCTGGCTCAGTTTAATTGCAAAGTGCCACTAAATCCACCATCAGCACTAAGACTTTTAATATCTTTTATGATTGGTTTCCGTTGACAATTACCCTCTTCCTCCTTTGTCCGCATGTAAGTTCAGCATTGTTTAACATCTCATAATTATATTAACTTGCATTACAACCCCATATTGAATCAGGAAAGGAATACACATTAAGTGTAAGTACTAAATACTGCTATATGAGTATTACGTACGACTTGCTACGCCTGCAATTCCAGCTCAGAAATCATAATCAGAAATACTTTAGTCATCCGAGAGCGAACTCAGCCAACAATTTAGTCTGTCTTTCGTTCTTAACCATAAAACCCCACCCAGATCCCTACTCAGTGTAACACCCCTGCCTGCAGTGGAATATATGACACGTTTGTTTTTCATCTCAAGGCATTGTGGGTTTTCTACTCTGTAAAAAAGGGTTGAGTTTAGGGTAAAAGTCAAGGTTAGGGTTCTGATCAGTGGGGGAAAACACTCAGGACAGGGTATTAATCAAACAATAGATAAGCATATTCTTAGAAAGTGGAGACAAGCAGTTCAACTTTGCCTGGGATTAAAGATGTCCGTTCTCCTGACCTTGAATGAGCCAGCCATCTGGAAGCTGCAGGCTTGTTCTTGAGGCTAAAAAAACCAACCATGTGCCATGTTCTTCACAAAAACAGCTGCTTAACCAATCAGTTCGTGTTAGATGAATAATGTCTGCCAGCGTAGCAAACATTTTATATGCTCGGTCAAACCTGACAGCATCACTTCTGTATCAGCTTGTGTGTTGTTGTGTGTGTTGAAGCTGTGATAATTGAGGAAATAATTGTAGGTGATCACAGCAGTTTCTCAGCTCATTCCTTCTGTGAATTCTCAAAGAAAAATGATTTTCAGTGGAAGTTGACTGGAATAAATGTTTGTCTGATAGAACATGGCTGAGAGGGGGAGGATCATGTTGTCCTTCTGTTGGCATCTAACCCTTCAGAAAATAAGAATACATTGAAGAATGCTGAATGTTTAGTAGTTTTTACAGGTTTGCTATATTCAAATAGAATTGTCCTGTTGGCTCAAATGTTGACAATACAGACACAGATGCTCTGAAACTTGCTCCCTCAGCAGTGATGTCAGCTGGTTCCCTTTCATCCACGTCTCTGCTCACGCTCGTTGACACACTTATCACATTCTGTAGGCGCCTTTAGTCAGCAGTCGAGGCTCTGTCCAGTTCTCATCTGTTTCATCTTTGCGTCTTTGTGTTTAGCATCGTCATCATCGCGTTGCGTCTCTGATGTGTGATCAGCGCTGACTGATAAGCCATCATCAAAGCGTCTTTTCTCTGTTGTGGCTTGCGCCATTCATTTCAATGTAAATGAGCCAAGAAATCAGAAATTCAGCATGGTATGATGTCATATGCAGAAAAAAATACCCATAATACACTTCAAACTGGATGAAAGTAACCAGTTTTAAACATGTGAAGAGTAAAAAGTTGCTTGAAAAAGTACAAATACCCGACCATACCTTGTAAGTACTGTAACAAAATATGTTTACTTACTACTTCTTACCTCTGGTTTAAAATCCAGATGTGCTGCTGTGGCCAGTTTGAACTTGTTGAGTTTGGTATTGTGGGAACATTTCATGGTAAAGGGTAGATTTAGGTTACACTGAAACATACTGGAGGTACATATAAATAAGTACAATACGGTTACCTTTATGGCAAAGAAAGATCAGGAGATCCTTGGGGAATTTTCTATTTGTCCCACAGGCGCTCTCCTCTAAAGCACATCAGAGATGGAGATTGCTGGTGAACCTGTACATCGAGAAAGCCTCTAGAGGCTAACATCAATCAGCCCAGTGACCTTGTCAGCAGATACCCTCAGGAATATAGGGCATCTACTTTCATGGTGACTGCACACAGGGAGGGAGCCTACTGCAGTGAAGCCAAACTACAACACAGAAGAAGAGCATGGGTTGACTTGTAATGTTTAGCACACACGTTCTCTGAATCAGCAGAAAGAAAGTTTCCCTGCAATTCCAACATTAGGTTTTCAAAAAACAGAGTGAGGAC
Organism: Aeoliscus strigatus; assembly: GCA_901007665.1. Classification (NCBI taxonomy): domain Eukaryota; kingdom Metazoa; phylum Chordata; class Actinopteri; order Syngnathiformes; family Centriscidae; genus Aeoliscus; species Aeoliscus strigatus. The sequence goes on along the minus strand of CAAKHB010007501.1, from coordinate 344,957 downwards.
TACTTGTGAAACACACCAGAGAACACTGAACTTTTACTGCGTCCTGTGGGCAAATGTAAAACGGCATGTAAATGTTACGATAATGCAATCATGTCCAGTGGTCATGAGAGGGCATCAACTTCTGTCACACTTTGACTTGGAATTACCTTTCTGCCTCTTGCATTTTTGGACTTTAGCGTCCCTGCACTGACTGAACTTGTCCCTGCCTTCACGTCACACTGGTGTGAACTCTCAGCAGACTTAGTGCACACAGTGCTCACTGCATGGAGTCTGCTCCGCTGCTCTCTCTCATCCATCCACTTCCAGTGCTGCTGTGACAAAAAACAGCAGGCCGCAGAGGATGACCCAAGGGTTATTGTTTTCTCACAACTGTGCTTGCCTTAATGTAACTGCATGATGCATCAAAATGTCTTCTCTTCTACAGCTTCTCTCACATAGATAGTGAACAGTAGAAGTGGCTCCACAGTTTGACGCCATTCTGTTCCCCAGAGCCCTGTGACAAGGAGGTCAGGTATCGTGATATTCTCTACAATGAATGTTCTGTTCCTGATATTTAGGATGATAGAATTGCAACTGGGTTGTGGGTGATGCTGTTAACTAGGATGGTGACAGAAGAGAAGAACACCTTTAGGGAGGCTGGGTGGAGTGAGACTGTGTCTCCCTGAACTACGTCCAGTGTCTTTGAGTTGCAAAGTGTTGGGCTCCACACCAGGACACTGGATTCAACCAACTGGGTACCAAAGAGGGTTTATGGAGGGGAGTTTGATGCTCTTGGAGTCTGAGACAGGTTTTCCCAGCTGCATTAGCTGGTTGAGTCAAACAAACTGGGCCAGTAAAGCTTGTCCAGCAGAACTACCTGGGACAGTCCTCAAGTCTTGTCTGTGACCTCCTGGCTGCTGTGAAACAGCTCTTTCACTGACTTTCACTGAGAACCACCATCTTCCCAGAGTCGTTCTCCAAACATACTCTGCCTTACTGCCATAGGAATACCAGTATCATCCACCCCCACTCTGTCCTTCCCATTGCTTGTGTCCCTCAGCTTCATGTTTCCTGTGAAGGTCTGGACATCCACATCATGGTGTACTAATGTTGTTTAGGCCGTTGGACCTGCCTGTTTACTTGAAGACGTCATCCAAGAGACTTTTTTCCCAGTCCTAACTGACTCGTTAGGCGTTCCAGGTGTTTAACCAATATAAGGTTGAAAACACCCTGGATCCACCCATGAGTGTTGTTATGGTAACATGACAGCCTCTTTAATTGTGTTGTTTGTGGAACTTCAGGCATCACAACATCACTTGAGCCTCTGGTGTTCCTGGGTACCATTGCTGCCAGTCTTCATCCTTCATCAATCACTGGAATTTGGCCACAGTCTCGTGTTGCTTGTGATATCTGTGTATCTTTTCAGACTTAGCAAATTGATTTGTGTCTCCTTTTGGACATTATGTGGTCATATTTCTTTTCACAATCACATTTTTTTTCTAATTAGTCACCCCCACAGCACCCAAGAAACGAGTATCCACTGTTGTCTGCACGCACCTACACCCCATCAGCCCTCAAGATACTCATCTCCCATTAGCAGCCTGAATTTTATCTCTGTGAAAAATGTATCACCTCGGATGTCATCTGCCATTAGCAGGTCCTCTGCCCTGTGCATTGTCCAGATGGCAGTCCTGGAGTCCCACAAGTCTGACTTCCTCTCCCTCGGCTGGAGGCTGGCATCCTTTGACTCTCCAAATGAGAATCCACTGGTGGCCCTTTTGACTCTCTGCCCAGCCTGGTCACCTTGTTTGCAAAGTGAAGGGAACACTGCTGCCAGCGTCTCTTACAGTGGTGTCATATCAAAATGATGATCCTCTGAGCCATCGGACTGGCCAAGGGGGCAGGTGATCTGTACATTCAGCCTGTCAGTTGTGTAGATAAGGGGTTGAAGGAACTGAGATTCTTCTAGCTTACAGTCATCTCCCTTTTCATGGAGATGGTAATTCCTGATCATAAATCCACCTTCTATTCAGAGAGGGTGACGGCCTCTCTGCTGTTGTCCTGTTACAAACTGGGCTCGAGGAGTCCATTGTTTCTCTCTCCTAGCAGGAGGGCTCAGGGGGACCCTCTGTCTACAAAATAGCTCGCTCACTAGATTTACAAGCTGTGAAGCCTAGACATGAAAAGCAGCTCTACGGCTTGTGTTGGGTTGTGTGTTAGAGGGACATTTGTGGGTTAAACCACTTTCATTGATTAAATGCTTATATTTTGTCTAAATCTGTCTAAAAGCTGAGAATTATTTTCACCCTACAGGATCTGATGGGGGAAGCACATTTGAGACTTGATAGTAAACTAACTTCAACAGGTGTTCATTTGGAAGTTAGTTTCCATTACTTTGTATAATCTGAGAAGGGCTCGAGATGTTGCTGATGTTACATTATGTTAGCAAGTTACATCGTTGTTGGTTCATTATATACGCACATGCATACATGCACGCACTGTAACTGCAGTGCCACTGATGTGAGTTTGGTCTGAGTCTAAAAAAAACTGACTTCATGCTTTTGCTTTTTCTAGATTTGGAAGAGCTCAGGTTTAATGTGCAGTTTTTATTTAGTCTTCCATCTGAACAATGCTGCTGCAATGCTCTGGCAAATCACAGTGCAATACCTCCTTCAACATTACGGAAACACCCACTGTGATTTAAACAGGGACATATGTGACTCACAGCTGCATTCAAATTAATGGAGCAACTCAGAACGTTTCATTAGGAAACATAACTGAATTTTAAGGAGCAGTGCAAAAGTTTTAGTGAAAACTAGCTGTGAAAATAGCAAAGTCTCCCATCACACCATCTGTTTTGCTTGGTAGCAACTGATTTACAAAATGAATCTGTAAGACAATTGTTCTTTGATCTGAAATGATGCAGTACCTTTAGTTCTGTCACACAGTGCACAGTGCTGTTCAGTAGGATAGTAATCACACTTCATAACATGCAGAGATCTACACAAGCATATATTCACAAACCGGAACACAGCATCAGGAAACGTCAGGTCTTCTCAATGGACCCTTTCTGACCAATCGACAACCTACTCGACTTCCCGTGTTCTTAAGATGAGGGCAGGGTCTTTCTTTGAGAAACATCGGCCCTTTCAGCTCAGTGCACAGTGATTGGAGAAGCTTCAGGGCTCATTACAGAGGAGAAACAGGCCTCTCCTTATCGTGCAAATTACAGGTAATGAGCTATTTGAAACACTCCACGACACTGCCTCTGAAACTGGAGCGTACTCCTTCAACATATCTAAGTGTGTCTGTTCTTTGCTAAGTTTTTTTTCGTAAACACATAAACATTTGTAAATTGTCAATTTGTTTCTGTGGAAATAATTCAAATGCCAAGGATTTCTGTTGATTATCAAACAGCACTGTGCATACTAGTAATTCTTTGCTCAGAGATATTTTTACGTCCTAATCTGCAGTTTATGCTTCCCCTTTGGCCTGTTAGGTATAAGTTAGCATCCTAATCACTCCACTATTGCAGCAGAGATGTTCTCATTAGATGAAAGTGCATGAAAACAGAATAATGATTCATTTATTTAAGGGGCACTCAGTTTGTTTAGCCTGGAAGTAAGCCTTGCTCGAGTCAAGGGGCCTGTTGCTAAAGTCATTATCTCCCGTTTTTGAGGCGTGAAGCGGTTAGACCGGATTGCGGTGACTGAACCCACTCCTGATTGTTTACATGCAACTGCCAAGGAGAGAGAATCATTGCTTTCCTTTTTTCCGTTGTGTGTTAGGTCTTTAAGTGTTCAGGAGTGCGTTCATGGCAGGATTATTAGCATAATACAAACTTGGCCACAATGGTGGCATACAGTGTTGAAATAAGAAGAGGTCAAAGGGTTGAAATCAGTCTTTAAACTATATCTGTGTAAATCATCATCATCTTACCCTGTGATTTTATGTGAGTGTGGAGCTGACAGGCCTCTCAAGCTTATTTGTGAACACAGGAGGTGGAGGAGCTCCAAATTCGAGAACAAAATGAAGATAATCCCTCAAAATTGAAATTCCAGAATTCTCACATAGTCTCCATGAGTAACAGTGTTTTGTTAAATTACAAAATAAACATAATTGCAATCAGTTAAACAAATATCTGTAATTATATTTCAATTATCAAGATGCACATATTCATCATTACAATTTTAGTTGCATCTGAGCAATACTATTATGATTATAGAATTTACACAGACACAGCTTAACATTTGAAACAACTGAGAACATGCATTCAACATTAAAAGTAATCAAAAATAAATCAAATATAATCAGTAATACACTAGTATTACATTGTAAACAAGGTAACTACATGTCCAAATTAACTTTCCCAACACTATGTCTTTACAGTAGGTTTGTGTTGTGATAAGAAATAAACCTTAAACTCACTGCCTTATTCTGTTGGACTATAAGATGATGTTAATCGGGTCAATATGTGAGCGTATCAGTATCTGCAGGTCTACAAGTAAATGTGCATTACCCTGAATGTGAAAGTAAGGTGGATATGTATGTACAACAGCGACTCTGGCTGGAGATGAAGAAATAAATGTGTTTGACTCAGGTCTGATATGGATAATAAATGCTCACACATTGAAGCAGTTTGCAGTTTCAGAATAAATAAACTGGAAAATGTGAATGTAATAAGAGAACAGAGTTTGCTGCATACATTATTCTGCAGTGGAACACAACCTGACATTCTAGCTATAAAGTTACGTTTTGTAATATTAGTACCTGGTATACTGACCTTACAGATTCACCATTGTGTGTGGAATACCAGCATGTTATGCTATGAAGGTACAAAAGGTCAGCTACAGAATGTCTCTACTAGGGCTAACCGGACCTTGTTTGCCAAAAAGACACATGTGTCAACACAAACTTCACTTTGTGGCACTGCTAGCTCCTGGAAACTGTCACGTCAATCAGGCGGTCTGAAAATCCCCAATAAAAGCCATTGAACAGCATAGACAGCTTTATTGATTCGTAATAAATCTATACAGTTTCCATCACAGCGTGAGACAGAATAGAGGAAAAATGCACCTTAAAGGTAATCTGTAATTTCCTGTTGGCAATCGCAAGACATTTTGACGTTAGAATAATGTGACTTTATCACCAACAAGGCCCATTTGCATCCCTTTGCAAATACATTCGACATACCGAACAATCTGAACAGCATTAGCACACAATTAAAAGTACAACCAGATTTATTGGTGTCTTTAGTCATAATTGATGATTAATCAAATTTCATTCTGTTGCGTTTTTCTTGTTCATTTTTTTCCAGTTAAATCCCCCATGTCATAATATTCAAATTTTGTTTAACCATGATTTTTACAGCCGTTCATTGATGAAAATTTTAGACAAGCAAAACAAAAGTAAAATGTCTTTGTGAGGCCACCCACCCCCCTCTCGTACACACGTATCTACAGTATTTAACCAACCATCCAAGCTTAACAATGACCAGTCAAAACACTGAACAGCCAATCAGAGAAAGAGAATGGATGAGCCACCTTATTAAGTCACTCTCCGCCATCCTGCATCCGGCTAATTAACAGTGTCGATATCTACGAGGAGTATGTGAATGTTTCAAACAAAATGTCAGACGAAGTGCTCAGTTCGAGAGTTTGGAGAGTTATTCCTACACTGATCACTGGTTATTCTGTTTGTCAAAACCATGACGAAAAAAAAAACACGACTTGTTTGTGAAACCCAAGAACATCTGTGATGATAAAAATTCACATAACGTGTTAGAAATGCAGAGGCTTTACAACTAACAAGTAGGAATGGGTGGAACAGAAACAAGAAAACCCACATCAATACGTGGAAGATATAGAGATAAACACTGGTTAAAAGTGATTCTGAGAACACAGTCATGACTTTTTACAGCACAGCTCTTTTAATATTACATAGCCTGCTCGAATGGAGCCTCCCATCCCCTCTGGAGACGGCGCCGACAGCAGCGTCTGATCAAACAGCAAGAAGGGCGAAAGAGGTGCAAGGAAGATGATTAAATGATTTAAACGTCCAATATGTTTACAGAACAGCCGTTCCACCTTTGCACGTCCCTGCAGAACACATTTTAGCAAGGATTTTTTTTTTTAGAATTTTAAATTAAAATCTGGATTTCCGAAATTCAGTAGACTATGTAAAATGTGAAAATCATTTCACCGATCTTTTGGTCTTTTTTGCATTTAGCATCACAAACTTTTGGACAGTCGATTGTCACCAACTTTTTGAAAGTGAAGAGGTTGTAATTTACAACATCATACGCATCATTGAAAGATTTAAGCAGTATGCTGCAGGAAAGTTGAATCTTCTCGTACTTTCAATGTCCTCCATGAAGTGAAACTCCTCAAAAAACGTGCAACAACACGAGAGAGCCTCTTCATGTGTGAGACCATTCACACAAAGTAGCTGTTTTTCATCATTTTTCATCAATTGCTCAAAGAGGACCTCTCTTCCTGCTTCACTTTCCACTGCATCGGTGTGATCTTTCACACAGGAATCACAAATGCAGAGAGGCTGTAGATCGTGAAAAAAAAAATTAACATGCACATTCACACCAGAAATGGGATTATGACTGTTGCTGCTGCTCGCTTTCTTCAGTCTTCCTATGATGAGTGACGTACGGCTAATTTCATCCATATGTCTCATCACCTGGCTGGTTTATTTTATTTATTTAATGTTTATTTGAAAGCGACAGTGCATATTATGCTAGCGTTAGCAAACCTGCTAATTTACATCTCCAGTCCCTTGGCGGGTCACAGCACAGGATACACAAAATCAAATCGGGGATAATAAATAAATAAATCATGTATAGTACTTCGTGAGGACAATAAAGTGCATAGTGAATTGGATTAATTTGGTCCCCTCTGCCAATCCGAGGAGACCGGGACATCAGAGACCTGATAAGGTTCATGTTTCATCTGTGGTCAGATCTTGTTGAGATGTGGGTCACAGTTGGCCACTTTTACCTGCACTGTGAATCAGGGCCGTTTCTAGCCCATGCAAGATGCTGTTTGGGGGCCCCTATTTTGTCAAACTACACTAGAGATTCCGATCTGTTTTTAGTTTATCTGTGAAGCTGCAACAGCCTATTACACTTGAAGAAGAAAGCTGGCTAGGGTTGTGAATATTTTCATTGCCCCACAAATATATGTCACAACTCTCCTATCATGGCAGCATAATTTTGTCCATATTACACTTTTCTAAAAGGAAATTGCCTTGCTGCGAGTGCGGCCTTGGGCATCCCTTTCCTGTACCTTAGCACAGAGTCTTGAGGTACAAGATTTCCATAATGACAACAACATGTAAAAGTGGCTGTTGTAAGAAAGAAGACATACTTGCCTGAGCCAGACGCTTATCTGTGATCACAAGCTTTCACATTACTTCATTAAATAATTCCTTTATTGTTCGTGCTGCTACAAGCAGACGACAACCTGCTGGGTGCTCTGCAGGGAGCGAGAATATAATTTAAGGTGCAGCTGCAGCTCCTCTGTCCTTCAGTGACTTATCATCACCATTTGGGTCATGTGGGGGAACTTTCTAAATAAAATACAAAAAAAGAGGATGAAGTTTTAAACAGCTTCACAGTTATTTTTGTTGGTCTTTATTTTCATTGTAACAGCATCTGCTGTAACGGAATGTATGAAAAGAATCGGTGAAATTGGCTCTGGTACACAAACCTCAACAGCTGAAAATACTGCAGTAGACAAAGGTGGATGTGAACTGTAGAGGCAGAAGCTCTGTAAAAGGTCTTTGAGAATGTGAATGTAAGAAGAAGAAAACCCTGATAAGAGCATGGTCATGTTACACCAACAGTCATTTAATTTGTCTGACTGCACATGTTGTGAAGATGCACCGCTGGTGTGTGAGCGTCAGCTCACGGCACGTATGGAAAGTCTTCGGAATGTCTGATAACAGCTTCCTCAGCCTACTAAATGTAAAATGGCTGATTACAGCCTCTTAGCTAAGACAAGGTACATGACGTCAATGCCAGGCTGGATTTATGCTCCTATCTTGAATTAACGCACAGCCTACGCCGTCGTAAGCTCCATTCAGTCTGTGTCGCTCTGCATTGAATCCCACTGCTGTGTTTAGATGTTTTTTTTTTTACGGTTATCTGTGTTTTTCTTTGTTTGCTTCAAGTGTTGGTGACTGAAAGAGAGCGGATCTTTAAAACACAGTAACTCCAACAACGTCTGCATCATTTTCCGCTGCCTGCAGGGTGGTTGTTTCTCAGTAGACATGGAAGTACTGCTCATCCGTCTGCAAATGTCCACGTTGCCTCAGCATGTAGTTACGTTTCTGGAAAGGTACATGTCAGGCAACACAAGCAGCCTGCTTGTGTCACATGGTTAAACAGTTCTGCGTCTTGTCATGCTGTGTTGGTTTCACTCCAGATGTACTGTTATTACTCTGAGACTGGATCCTGGAGCAGAAGGTACAAATGGTCCCATATGAAAGGTTTGTTCAGAACTGAGAACGATCTGCAATCTGATGGCAGGTGTCATCACTCGTGCCTCTTACAAACCAGTGGGAAAGCTAACCTAGTTTACTTTCGCATTCCCAACCACCACCAGCCCTACCTCAGGAGTTCTATCGCTCATCAAGCTGAGCTGTTTTGATCTCTTCCTTGTTCCTTCACTCGGAGTCAAGTGCGCGTCTGACAAGAACCCTGAACATAACCTAGTTCTCTGTCACAAATGTCTGCTGGTGTGAGACAAGACGTCAGGCAGGAAGACGTACTGACACTGATTCCTTTGATGTTTCAGTTTTGTGCTAATTTGCAATGAAAGAAACACTTAGCATCTATTATGGATTTGGTGAATGCTGGCACGGAAGAAGGGAGAAGAGGCTTTGATGTTGAGACGTGTCAAAGGTTTAGACTCTCCTTAAAACAATCTAACTCTTCTCTCATTCTCTTTTCTCTGAATTCTTTATTATTCATCACCTGTACAGATTTTACCTGCGATTGAGAGAACGTCCTTCCTTCAAAAAAACAACCCAATTATGTTCCTTATTACATTCCTTCCCCATGGAGGTTATTCCTGGAGTTTGTCTGTCTGTCTTTTTGTTAGCAAAATAACTCAAAAAGTTATTTACTGACTTTAATTACATTGTCAGGATAATGGGACAAGAAACATATGATTCAGATTTGTAAGTGTTCTGGAACAATCTGGATACAGGACTTTTTTGAAGGATCCTTTATCTTTATGTCAAGGTTTGATCTGGATACTGTCTGACTAAATTCTGGATACTGTGATCAGAATAGGAAATATGATGTTGTTTGTGGATTTTCCGGCACTGGGAGGCGGCGGATGAAGTCAAAGACATGAATTAACAGTGTAGCTGTATTAGTAGAGTGTGGACAGATTTGCTGTATCTTCAATCTTCAATTCAAAATAGTGCATTATGTCAAGAACTATTAAACTAAAATGGCAATGGTAGGTTTTGTTGGTCATTAAATCTATCGATGTACATGAAATACGGTTAGGTATGTTAATATTTGGTGTAAATCAACAAAAACATTATCACACAATACATAAAACGATATGGGTGTAAATGAGCTGCTTGGTGGAGGTCTGCTCTCTCCGACTTCTTTTCTAGTTTAATCCACCGCCCCCTAGTGAAGGTAGAATTGTTGAAGAATTAGCTGGTGTCTCGAACGTTTTGACATCAAACAGTGTAACTTCTATTTGGTTCTGTCTGTTCTGTCACATGGAACTCACATAAGCCATGTTTACACCTCTCATGTGCCAACTCCCCAGCATCGGAAGTAGCTATTGGCCCGCCCAGAAGTAGCTAAAAGTCGCTAAAAGTCACGAGCGAGCGGTCCAATCCAAACGTAAGAGCAGGGTGGGAGGGGGGGGGGCAAAGCTAAGTTGGCAACACTGTGCACATAGCTACATTCCCAACCGAACGAGAGCAGGACATATTTGATGCATCACATGACTGTCCCCAGCCCTCTGGGTGCTCGGATCAGTGGTTGTACACACCAGCAACCTCCCCCGACATCCTCTCTCTTTCCTGCACTGAAATGGTTTCAGTAAAAGTAACTGCAGCCTAATACTCCACCAAATATCTGCCCACTTCCTCTTCGGGCACTTGAACAAAGAATGACAACAAAGAAAGACACTAGAAATTTGTCCTGTGCGATTTGACTCGTAAACTGAAAGTGTCTGGCAAGGACATCCAACTGCCATCATTTTTTCTCATCCAATGTGCAGCACCTCACTTTATTAGTCTTATCTTTACTGTTATACTCATCTGATCAGATTCGTGTCATCCCTCTCAATGAACAGCTATTTGAAAAGTTACATACCAGCCACATGAGTGGGCGTCTTTTTAAGGTTGCAGTCATTTGTCCAACTTGTTGTCCTTTGTTGGGGGACACCATTTTTGTGAACACACACATGCACGCACACACACACACACACAATTTACTGATGAACTGTGCATTTAAATACATTAAAATCAAATCACTATAATATCATATAATTTTTTAAAAATATTTAAAATACCCACCAAATCATCTTCCTTGACATGAATTCACTCACATCTCTGTAAAAAAGTATTCATCAAAGTGATGGAAACATCACTAAGCATGCAGGGAAACCACCCTTTTTTCCATTAGTGAGGGTGATTCTTTTCTCTAATGAATTACTGGCTGCAGCACATTGGCAGTGCCAGCATGAAGAGCGATGTGTCCCTGGGCCCCCACTTACGCCCTCCAGCAGCCCCGGTGGTGGGGGAGGTGTTTTTTTTAATCACCTGGACACTGGCATTATCAAGCAGGAGGAACCATCACATGAGCAGTTTTCATCCATCTCTACCTGACGTCAGCTAGCAGACTGTTCACATCCCTGCTCCCCACCCCTGCTGCTTTATGCAACAAACGTGATCTTAATTTTCAGAAAACAAAGAACCACAGCACCCAAACTGATCATAAATGTGCATTGAGCAGTGTGACTCTTCTGCTATTAGCAGTTACTTCAAGGCAAAGTACAACACTCCATGTAGCCTCGACTAGTTAAATACTCATGATGCTCCTGTGTGTGTTAAGGCTGTGAATCCAGACGAGATGAGCTCCATTTGCATCCCCGTGTTTTGGTTAACTTTTTGAACAAGGTATTGCTTTCATTCTTATTGAATATTTCTGGCTGGCATTTGGAAAAATGGGCGGCACACAGAGTTCACAATGAAGTGATGGAGCTGGCTCAAGCTATGTATGCTAATTGAATTGGTAAATTCAAAGGTCAATGGGATGCAGAGTAGCATATCACTCCTGCTCTGATCGGCTGGCACACAGCACACATATAACAACAGTGATTCATTAGTGCAATGCATTTTGCACTGTTGAATTAAAATGGATCTACTGAATAACTGGAAGCAACAGACACGATGCTTGAAAGTATCATTTCATATAAAGTCATGTTCAGCACTGTGACGGCCAGAGATTAATCACATTATAATAACTCATTTTCCATGTAAGTGCACTTTCTGCCACCAGGCAGCATGTCCTCCGAGCTGAGCACCAACTTCACCACGCAGAGCAAGTAGCCCTGAAGGAAGATGTTAGTATTTTGTGTTGAGGCATCAACCCCTGCTTGGGGACAGCAGTGGGTTTACAGGTTAGACTGGTTCATTCTGACACCAAGCTCTATTCCTTATCACCTCCACTCGTGTCAAGGCTCCAGGGGATGTTTACTTTCTTTAGGCTGCACCTCATCCGCCCAACAGCTTCTCATATGGACCTAATTCCAACTGAGGTCTAAGTCTAAATTTCCTGTGCACAACAAAATTTCATCTTTCCTTAAAAAAAGATTAAATATTCTTAAGGTTAGCACCGCAGGCTTAGCACCCAAAGCTGGTCTGATCCCTGAAACCAGCAGTAAATATGTGGATGTGTTGAGTGAAGGAACAACATTTTCTCCTCCTTTAATCTCCACACACCTTGATAGATGGTGAAGTTGCGTCCAAAGACCTTCACACCTTCCTTTATCATTAACGGCTGACGTGCTCTTGTGGAAGTTTCTAACCCGGACAGCTCCCCCAGGTGCTTTGGTGTGTGTGTGTGTGGTCACTGCATACTCACTGGTCAAATGCAGAGAAAGATTTCCCCCAGTGGAAGTAACTGAAAGGACACAAAGTAAGAAGATGAGAGATCAGAAAGATGTCCAGTCAAACATTAGTGCTAAGGCTAACAGTCGGCCATGTCAGGACCTGTTTTCCGTCAGAGGTGAACTTGTTTCCACGATCGCATCGTGCAATATGAAATAACAAGATTGCTTGCAGTTGCAAGCTTTTGTTCCTCCATGATGGATCAAACAAATGAATAAACATGTGTTTCTCCTGATGTTTTCATCTACTCTGCCGTCATCAGGGGGCCTGTGCCTGGGATTGAAGAAAATGTTCAGATCATGTTAGATTTCATACTGATGTAGATAAGTTGCGTTTCAACATGATGCTTCTTTTCACAATTGATTTCCTTGTCTCCTGAATTGTTGGTGGATGTTGTAGCATTAAACGTTGCATTCAGGAACATGCTGTGAGAAGGATGTAGTGACAGCAGAGCTCAGAGGAAACTATATAAATTGTTTTCATACAGTATCTAACATGCATCAACACCATTCATCCCAAAGAGTGTGAATGTGTTCGCAGCTTATTTAGTAGCTTGAATGTGAGTATGAATGAGTGACTAAATGCAACATTGTGAAGTGTGATGAGAGTGGAAAGGTTGATAGAAATGTGATTAAAAAAAGCAAAACTTGAATGTACTTCTTCACATAGAACAATGTCTCTCTCCATGTCTTTCTTTCAGTCAGTCTGCACAGGATGTCAAATGAGCAGTGTTGCATAGATGCATGTTTGAGAGAGTCTGTCATGTAAAACCGAGACGAGCCAGACAATCGCCAGATTTGTCAGCTAATTTCATGCTAATCAAATCCTTATTTTTAACCTCATCACGTGTCACTGTCCCATTATTAAGGCAGAAATCATCAATCATAATCTTTTTCCTTTCTTTTTTTTTTTTTTTCAGTGCCGGCCAGGATCACAAACATATCGAGGGACATCACAGTGAACGAGGGCAGCAGCGTCAACCTGATGTGTCTGGCGATGGGTCGACCTGAAGCTAACGTCATATGGAAGCACCGTTCGCCAAGGGGTGAGCTGCCTTTTATGTAAAACATCCTGTAAAGGGTTTTAATGGAGAGAAGCTTCATGCTTTGCTCAAAACATGTTTTTTCTGTGTGTTTTTCGAGCCAGTTCTCACAATGTTACTGCCTGCAAAGCAGCAAATTAAACAAACTGAATGTTCCGAGCACAGCTACAGCAGCATTACCTCAGTTTAAAGGTGACTGAACCAGCCCTCCCACGTATATTGCCTGATGTCAACATGCCCACACACAACACCTACAACACTTTGCTTCACATGAATGTTCGCCCACGAGCCGAGCAGCTGTTTACTTACGGTTGGATATGATGATGAATAATTCCAGGGTTTAATCGGTTGATTAAGGCCTTGCTTTCCTTTCAACTCTGTGTATTTAAAGGGGTGAAGCTGCACAATCTGTGGCCTGACACGACGTGACTCTCTGGTTTAGCTGGGGAGCCCAGCGGATGTGGTCGGCGCTGCAGCCATGCACTGTATGCGCGCATGCATGTTCATCCTGGGTTTGGTTTTATCAGCCGAGCGCTCAGCGATGTGGGTCATCTGTCACCTAACTGTACGAGCAGACGCAGCCTCCATTGAAAGAGTACAATCCAGCTGCCGCTCCTTCCTGATTATCTGCAACAGCAGAACCAGAATCTGACAGTGCAGTGGCTGTCCATCATCCCAGCATCCATTTTTTTTGTCCATTCCTCTACTCAGTGTTCCCCAGTAATTACTCCTCTTGTCATGATTGTCCCAAAGCAGTTCATTTTAAACATTTACTCTAGCTGAGCTGTATATTTTTATACACACACATATTTGTATAGACCAACATCTGCAACAACTGCATCAATAGTCTTTACAGTCTTCACAATACAACACCCTCTGCCCCCTCAGTCAGAGTGAGGAATAAATGAGAAAAAATGGCATAAAGAGAATGAGAGATCCCTTCTATTGGGACGGACAGACCGGTGATGTTGCATGTACAGAGAGTGAGAATACTAAAGTGATAATAATGAGCAGGGAAAAAATAAGATAAGATAATAAGCAGGAGAGCAGCTAGAGAAGTCAGAAACCATATGCAGCCTCTACCGCAGTCTCCTTGCCACCAAGATGACCTGTATAGGAGGAGAGAGGAGGGGGCGGATGTGTGTGTGTGTGTGTGTGTGTGTGTGTGTGTGTGTGTGTGTGTGTGTGTGTGGG
>CAAKHB010007501.1:281135-322207 GCA_901007665.1 Aeoliscus strigatus | reverse complement strand
CACGCAGACACACACACACACACAAACACACACACACACACACACAGATAAATGGATATGACAGAATTTGGTTGACCCACCCCTCAAATCACCTCACCGCCACGGTCTCCTCATCTCGTTAACATTGATGGACTTTTCACCGAGTCAAAGCGCTGGACATTCATCATAGTCACAGGTGAGCCGCACTGCCCCCCCCCCCCCCCCCACACACACACACACACACAGACACACACACCACCTCCTCCACAAACCCCAAACACCGTTTTCTGATCGGACTGAGCATTTACTTTACTTATATACTTCATTTAATTTCACAAGAGAAATTCACAAAAAATACGTTTTGTATTCCACAAAAAAAAACAATTCCAATCATGTCCATTATATGAGTAGTTTTGTTAATGTAACTGAATATCGTTATTCAGACATTAGCTTGAGTTAACGTATACATGTTAGTGTATTTGTAGGATTGATTTTGCCAGTGTGTATGGGCATAATTTGTTTCAGCCACTGTTAAATCCATCTACAAACACTAACGCCTCCTGTTTGCCTCAATTAAGCTGTTATCCTGTCATAATTGGGGTACTGAGAAATAAAGTATGACCATTTTTCAATATCTACGTTTTTACGCTCTGCTGAAAAAGCAAACTTTGTTATCACCATATATCACATTACACTGCCCCCGTTCTGTCAGGATGTAAGAAGAAAGCCAAAGACAATGAAAGTACGTTCTTGGTTGGAATGGATTTTTCCATTTACTGAGGGAAAATGTGGGTCACAAATGAGACACAGCGTTCATAACATTCGATCAGAAGCATTAGAATGAATTGTTATCATTAATCGTACCTCATAGTTGTTGATAGTGACACCACTGACTTACCTGCAGTCAAGTTATCGTGAACGTGCTGGCAAAATGGCTGCCGTAATTCAGAGGCAGATGAGGTCACACCGTCTGGATTGCATGTCCCAGATACTGTCCCTGGAGGGTTTTTGGGCAAAATGTGGATTCATCAGTCACACTGACATCTCCCCTTCCCATTAAAAACAAGGTGCAGTTAGAGAAATGACAACGCTGCAGAAACGCTATTTATTTTTACTTGTTTGAAGAAACCCCGCATTTAAAAGTTTCTTTCTGTTTCCCCAGCCTGTCAAGTTAAATGTCGCTCTTTATTAATATCGATAGAATATATGAAAACATTTGTTCGTCTCCAGTAAATGACACAGACTCTCTCTGCTATGTTTTGTTGTGTAAGAAGTATTGTGCATATCCTGACAATGCACCTACTGATTACACATTAGTTTGTGACGATGAAAGTAAAAATAAATTGTATTTATTCATGTAGTTAGGAGGATGCGCTGCTACATGTAAATGTACTGAATAATTTTTTTTTTTTTTTGCTCCTGCTCGAGGAAAAATGAAATACTGCTCCTTAAGTGCCTACTTAAGTCACGCCTTTAAGAACTTGAGAAATGTATTTACTCAATATATATTTAATACCCAAGGAAAGAGAAGACTTGTGTTTTACAGTAAGCCAACCTGTGAAATACAAGCACTTCAAGAGGGAAATACAGCAATGACAGAGGTGGAGGCAACCACCTCTGATGCCTCAGGTACAACTCGAGGTCTTCGCCTCGATGAGCCACAGTTCATGTGAAGGTTTAGTTCACAGATGACGTTCCATTCCATGCTCCCTTTCATAAGGTCACACCACCCGTCTGCTTCGACAGCTCAACGCTGTTAAATCTTCTCATGCAGCTCCACAATGACTGCATCCATTAACAAAATAAAGTTGAGTAGAATATTCTGGTAACATCCCTCTTGCCGAGCAATAACGGTAAGGCACACACATATTTAAGTCTGTGAGATGCAGACGTACATCGACCTTTATGTAAATGAGAATGAGCAGCTGTGACAGTGTATCAACCATCCAGTAATAGTTCTGCAGTATTTTGTAGCGCTTGCTGCCGGGTTTGATGCGTATTTCCTCTCTTAAAACAAGTCTGTTATTTAGCAGACGTACTTCCACAGTCCAGTATTTCTCAGCGATGCAGGGTCATTGCACTGTCCTATAATTGATTCCATCCATCAAATGACTATGATCTCCAGAGGTGTGATTTCAAAGATTTATAGTAACCTCACTGGGCTCCACAGCGCATCGATGTCAGGACTGAGAGACTGGCTGCTATATTTTCATTTAATGAAAGACCTCATCTAATGAGTTCAAAATATTCCATTGGTTAATCGTTGAAGGGCCAAGATAAGGCATATTGAACCCCATATACATCCTTCCATTATTAAGTGAAATGTAGAATCTGGTTCTTTTCACCACTAATTGAAGGAGTGTCCTTTTAGATCTATATATTTCTAATGGGGTATTTGTTTTATAGCAATTTCTTACCAGCACTACAATGTTGCTTCATTTCCACATGATTACACAGGGTTACTTCAATCGTCCAAGAGGATTGTGTATAATTTGTATGTTTTGTTTATTCATTTTTGTACACTTTTTTTATTTCTGTCTGCTCTCGGTTTTGTGTTTTTTTGTATTTCTTTTATGTATGCAACGTCTGTCACAACAATTCCGTACGGGAGTGGGATCTTATCATGTTTTATCTTCTGTATATGCAGTGGACATGGTTCGCTTTTTATAAACTCTCATTGTCAGTCGTGACTAGTAGTGGCTAGTCTCATGGCTTGTTTATATTGCAGAGAGGGAAATGACCCCAGAGGCTACATAGAACAGAAAGGTGTTATAACAGTGAAATATTCCTGGAATGACAACATTGTGTAAATGAAGGGTTGTTTTTTTTGTTGTTTTTTTTTTGGCCACACAAATTTAATGTTTATTATGTTATTTGGCATTATTGACTATCAGAGTCAGCGGGGTGCTTAATTTTGAAAACATTTTGAAGAGGATCTGTTTGCCTGCTGACACACACCTGTCTGGATGCTCACACACCGGCTGAAGCGTGTTGAAAACAAACGTCCCCAGAGAGTTTCTTCGGAAACAGGGAACGGCCTGATGATGAGCCTGATACTGCCAGTAAGAAAATAAATAAACTACAACAGCAACAACCTTGATTTGGTTAGAAATACCAGGAGTCCTACTTAAAACCTGACGGCTTTATTGATGCATGTGAATTGCAAATACAATAACTAATATTATAACCTATTAGCTTCACTCATTGATATTGAACATGAATTAAATTAAATTAAATTAAACAGCAATTGGGTTTAAAATACACTGTGTCAAGAGGAAGCAGGTGGGGATGTACAGGATAATCAATGGTTAATTGTTAATTCATTTACTTCCAGACACATCCACCTATGTGGACAAGTGTTTGTCCTCTCAACATATGACAGCTGTGCATGCACTTTCCTAAAGACGTCCTGTCGTCTCTGAAGAGAATCTGTCACAATCTGCCTGATTAAATAAAAATCGACCTTTCACTTGTCAAACAAACGTAAAAACAGAGGAGTTTGATGGCACTCGAGGTTTTCTTCTGTTCGATGAAACACGACAAATGTGAATATATGTTGAAAAATATTGAAAAAAAGATTGTTATCCCTTTTTCATTTTGGTTTTAAAAAATGCTTTTTTTTTAAACAAACGCTGGTTTCAAGTGGGTTCATAAGGAACCCACTTGATTTTTACTTGGACAAACAAACTCATTGCACCACTTCGAGGAGTTCTGACGAGGATGAGACAGTCCGCAGGTTATTAACACGCAGGCTTTGCTGCAAAAGTCAGTGTTAGCGCTGACAGATACTGTGACAAATGCTCCACAGAGATGACAGGGCGTCTTTAGAGAAGTGAGAAGTGCTCCAGCAGCTGTCACATGTTGAGAAGACACTCACTTATCCACATAGGTGGACGTGTCTGTCAGAAACTGAGGGTCAGACAATGAATAATGATGAAGCATTGATTTTCCTGTACATCCCTCCTTGTTGAGACTGTGTTGTTGTTGCTGTTTTTTTTTTTTTTTTTTACAGAATTATTGTTTAATTCAGATACAATGGTTGGGAAGAGCAAACATCCAGGTCAATACCATTGACAATGTGATAAACCACACGTTGCATATAAGGATTAAAGCTATGGGACTTCACTACCAAGCAAAGAGAGACAAAATGGTACACATTTGATTGAAGAGAAGCTTTTCTATTGTATGCGGTACCCTGAGAAAAATTCACTATCTAATCCATAGCAGTGTGCGTTCAATGCCTCGTAGGGTTTTAGTTTAAATGTCCTTTTGTTCCCAGCCAACCCACCTGTGCCGTATTGCTCCTGGGTATATCGTAGCTCCGCTGCTCTACCGGTAGGTTTCAGAGAAGCAACAACATTAATGAACTGTTCAATGGACTGAGGCTTTTTCAGTCCCAAAAGCAACAGTTAATGGTTTGTGATCCCTCCAGAGAACTTGCTTAAAACATGCACAACTAAAGCGACTGTATTAGATCATTACCACGACATCCTTTGCTGCCTTTTGTTCAGTCCCTGCTTTTTTCACACATTATAAAGCCAGTCACACACCTGATGAAGCTTGAATACAATATGTATTCCCAGTTCAAATCACCATTTTCTTTCATCTCGCACGTGTAACTACTGTCTCCACACTGGCTTTGTCAAACGCCACAGGGGGTACGGCTGAGACGGTATGCATGAATGCCTTACTGCCGGATCATTATTAATTATCATCAAGTAGATTTATCAGGCTGATGCAACCCAAACATGGGGCTCTGACTCTCCACCTACTGAATTCCACGATAATTGAAAGGTCTGGTTGTTGTTGGTTTTTTTTTTTTTTTCTGGTAAGACTGTAGCTTGTGTCAATGGAACAGTAACCCAACACGAGCTGTACTGGAAATAAGCTGAGGGTGCAAGACATTTGTCATTTGGAACAGTTGAGGCAGATGTGGTCCGGTTATTCCACATGCATATATATATATATATATATGCACGTATATATACACGTGCGAGTGTATTTATACGAGGCCTCTAGTTTAAATCACAAAGCAGACAGGCATCGTTCAGATGAATAAAGAAACTACAACACCAGCCTGAGAAGTAGGAGGCTGGCATCGGCAACAACAGCCAACAACAGCAGGCCAGTTGGGTTGATGTTAGAGGGGACAACTGACAGTTGTGGAATTGTGACTTGACATTGTGACTCAGGAACAGGCAATGTGGCTCCATGGTCATTGTCTCAGGATGATGTATGGTTGGCTAACAACTCTGGAACTGGAACAGACTTTGTGTTGGCAGTGGTCACTGATGATTCTGAAATGGGATCAGAGTTGGCCGGTACAGATATCACCACAGGAACAGGTTTGGGATTAGACTGGGATGGCACAGCTGTTGCCATGGGAACAGCTTGGGGGCAAGGAAGAAGGCCAGGTCACACAGGAACAGGCTGAGGCACAAAAACTGCGCTGACATGGGTCAGCAGCGTGAACGGAGTAGTATCTGGAACAGAAACAGTAGTATCTGTTTCAGTATCCAAATGCTTTTCCAGTATTTTTTCTCTCCAAGTTCATGTATGAATTACAGAGTGAGAGTGACAAAAGGTAATGACAGAAAATTCAGTTTTGTCAAAATACTTCACATTAATTCATTGTACCACATATTAATTGTATTTCACAACAGACAAGTTGCTTTTCATGTATCGTTGAACTGTTTCTGGGCTCCTTTGACATCTGTGTAAATGTTTTCCACCACAGTTAAGTTCTGCTTTACTACTACTTCTTATTTACAATAAACTTTACAACCCCAAAGTCACAATAGCAGCCAGACATCGTAAGTTCAACAAGTCTAAAATGTCAATGACAATGTAATAAAACGTAATAAAATAAAACATACCTCTAAACTTTATTTTCCATTTTACACTTTCTGTCTGTATTTTACACATAATGTGAGAATAGGACAATATCTGAAATTCAGCCAATCCTGGACAACACATTTTAATGTTTTTATCGCCACAATATTTGATTAATATTTGATCGTGTGAGAGACTGAGATTTTCTGTGATGATGATGATGATGATGATGATACATGCTGAAAACACCAGTGAATAGATGTGAACATAGATCACTGTCTGCTGGTAGGTTGTTTTTCTTTTTTCTTTTTAAACATTTAGACAGTTTAGCGCTGGGTGAAGTGACAATAGATCCCTGATGTATGGTATGGTACCTACTGTTTATAAGGGGGATCCAATCCAGTCGTCGAGGGCCTCCTGTCCTGCAGGTTTTAGATGTCACCCTGCTCCTACCTCACCGGAATCAGTCTCTGACAACGAGCTGTTGATTTGAGTCAGGTGTGTAGGAGCACTGTGACATCTCAAACTTGCAGGATAGGTGGCCCTCGAGGTGCGGTTTGGACACCCCTGCTATATAGAAATACCGAATAATTCGCAGACTCAAATTAGAACAGAAGATAAATTGAGAATACAGTATTTAGTCACAGCTACACCACTGCCTCGACGCATGTCTTGTTATTTTCACAGGCATTGATGCTTTTGTGTTTGTAACAATTTCTCCCTTTGGATATTGTATAATTGATTGAAAATGGCCCACAACTGACGGTAAACCGTGACATTAGCTGTAAGCAACAGATCCTAATGGCTAAGATATTAACTTTCAGGTCAAATCGCCCAGTGGTGCAGTTCTCTTTTGGCAGCTTGTAATGAGTCACACTGATGAGCTCAAACGCTTGAACCTGAGAATTGATCACAGGGATGTATGCGACTGCCACAATGGTGCTGTGGGATTAAAGAATTCCTGTTTGCATTTGTTCTGCAGATGGTTATATCTGCAGATCAAAGTATATAGGGTGTCCAGGAGGACGGTGCTGTTGGCCACAGTGAATCTTTAGATGTATTCAGGCTGCTCTAATTGTTTTTCGCACTCCCTGATTGTAGGAAAACAATGTGGAAGTCGATCTATTATGTTGCATTCAATATGCAGTTCTTCAAATGCAACAATCACCAAGCTATTTGTTTGGTTGTTAGAATAACCGAGTGCACAATTATACGTATTTTTACCCGTTCAATCAACTTAATGATGTGTATCGATACTCATATTGTACAGAACAAGTACTCAGTTATGTGAAACGACGGAAGTCAGTGAATGTGTTGGTGAGGATTAAAGTGCAAGAGTGATCAGATGGAGGTGAACAGATGTGTGTGTAGGTGTGTGCATGAGGGTAAGGTGGTGTGTGTGTGTGGAGGGGGGGGGGCTACAACAGTCTTCCAATAGGGGTGAAATTTGGTACACATACAGGGTGATGAATCAGAGAGCAACCAACGAGTGTGTCCGTTGGTGGTGATGGTGATGGATTGGTGATCACAGAGTGCTGCAGTGGGAGGGCACAAGGGTGTGGCTGGTGTGGTCCATTTAAACAAACAAAAGCAAATGGAACAGAAACAAGGAGTAAAACAAGACTAGGACAAACAGAAGTGTTTTAAAGTTCGACAGCAAAAAGTCCATAAACACAACATATGTAGTGTCATCAAGTAATGAATTATATTACTTACTTTGTACTTACTTCTTTGTACGCTATACACTTTGAAATTATACAGTAAAAACACTTTATTACGATAACAAAGGGATAAATTCTCAAAAAAAAGTTTATGAACAAAGAATATACATAGATAGATAATGTCACATACATTTGGACAATGTAGTTTATTGGTGTAGATGAGGCAATGTCACTTATTGTAAACACTGCATCTCACACTGATGCAAAATAAACTGTCCGACATGTGACTGAAGGAAATAATTTGTTCTGTATAATTGTAATCACGTTGTATGTATTCATAATATTTAAGTGTGTAACAAATGATGTTACACGTTTAGAACAGCTCTTTCCAGATGTTCCTATCAGCAGCGAGCATTAGCTGCTCTGCAGCGTAGAAATAATCACTCATTATTTTCACTGCTGCTGCTTTCCCATCATTCCTAGACAGACAACAACTGCCGCAGAAAAATCCCTTGTATGAGTCCTCATACTTGGCAAATAAAGCTGATTCCGATTCTGAAATGTCAGTGGTCTCTTAATGAGTCTAATTACAGATGAGTCACAATAGTCTCAAGAAAAATAATTCTGGTTATTATGGGGTTTTTTTTTATTTTTTATTTTTTTTCGCTCTCAGTAGAGAAAAAAGAAAGAAAAAAAAAATCATTCCAGTGCTTCTGTGCATGGAAGTATGTGTCTTGGTGCTTTTATGTATAAACTGTTTAAATTGTATATTCACATATCCAATCTTGTTTTTTTTTTTATTAATTTTGAGTGGATTGTTGTTTTGGGTTTGGGTTAATGGTTTCTCAGCTTTTTTTCTGTTTTCTTCTACTTCTGTTATCAGTGCTAATTTGGTTCCTGATTGTACAGCTGATTGTACTGGTAGAGGGGGATACTACTAACACTGGTTTCTGGACTGGAGCACTGTTCATACATATTCATTCAGGAAACGGACAGTTCATACTGTAAATATGTAAATATAGGTTCATTTCCTCACTGTTTGTAACAAATTTATGTGTGTGTGTGTGTGTGTTTTTGTATTTGAAATTGTTTGTTTGAGAAACCAATAACGGAATCAGTTTTAGTACCTTCCAGTACACATTTATTTATAAGGTATTTACTGTATCTCCATTTTTAATTAATATGTCTGTTACTTGCTCGTTGACAAACTATAAACATTCTAAATGTGACATATGGACCCTAATACGTGATGCCAGCTGCTGTGTCGCTAAGCTGTGAGATGGTGTGACGATGTGCAGATGTGACAGAGGAGTGAAGACAATCGTCGTATCTTTGTACTCAGAGTTGAAACAAAGTTCTCATACAAGTGTTTGAGACCTGCACAGACGCCCGCCATCTTAGTGACGCAGAAATGACGTAAGGTTAATTTTTGGAGATGGCGGCCGACACCAGCGGCACCACAGGGAATATCACCTATAAATCAACGATGAAATTCTATGCTAATGTTAGCTTGCTAGCTGGTAAACAGCAGCAGATTTTCAGGCACTAATGTTGTGGCGTACGTTTGGTGCTTGTGTGTGATAAATTGCCGTCTTCACTGTACAAGATGGAGGTTTAAGATGTAAGGTCCAAGGCTTGACGTGTTGGATGGAAATATACAGCATCTAGCGTATCAGCAGTAAGTTTCATTTTCACGTCATTTCCGTTAAGTGCACAACGGCACTGCTGGATTTGGGACAGTACTACCCTGTCAAAATTTGCCCCATTTGCGGGTCAGTACCTAGTGTGCATAGTGTACTACATAGAAGTGTACTAATGGGATGTATGCGATTTGAGACATAGCATTTGTATTTGACTAGCTGGGTATATTGAGACGGAGAATCAAGTTATAAAATAAGACACAGAAATGAAAAATAATCATTTCATACACGTGCAGCAGAAAAGCAGGAGGTCGTATATGATAGACATACTAATCACCATGTTACTGCGAAGAATGATCACCGCCCACGTCTGTCAGAGAGGCATCACCTGCATGTCCAAGTTTAACAGACTCTTATTGCAAGGTGGCAGTTCCGCTGAAAAACAGGAGAGGCTTTAGAGGCTTGAACATGTTTCGAGTGAAGCGTTAATCCTGACAGAAACATTGGGAACCCTAACACCCTAACATTTCTTCCACTGCTCTATCAAACACAATGCTGATTTCTTGCACAAACTCCACATGTCTGGTTGGTTTCCCGCTGTATACGAAAATGTTTCTCTCCATTTGAAGAACACACTACAATACTGCCTTTTATTTCCTAGCCGTATGCGATGAAAGAAAATAAAAAGAACAGTGATGGTGTGACAGCTGCTTTCGACAGTTTTGGTCGTTGCTTAGTCCCCATGGTTTCCAACTAGACAGCTTTGTGAGCATTTGTTATTTTAATTACACTTCCTATTGAGAGCTGGAAAAAGTTTTATTTGCAAATGGCATCATGTGTGACATTCTGTGCTGTGTTGATCCTCGCTCTTTACCCAAGAATAGATGCTTCCAGAAATATTGACCTGCTGCTGATCCATCAGCAGAACAGTACTACACCTCGTATGTGTGTGTCCCTGCAACAAATGTCTTCACAAAGCACAAAGTTACTGTATTATTCACAATACAAACTGGGAATGTCGATTCTGTTAATTGATAAAGTTTGATAAAATACCTATATGCAGGGAAGTTCCAGCACATTCACTCTCCTTTGACGCCAAACGGTGTCCGACACATTGGCCTCCATATCGGAGTTTTCACTCCCAGGGGAAGAAGCCAGAGGAAAATGACGGTGGTCGCGGAAGGTCATCAAAAAGAGATAAAGATGACGGCAGACGCAACTAAACTTCAGTTTGCCCTTCAACATCCAGGCTGACGCCTCAGGCAGAGGTATTGCTCAACATGAAGGTGAGGTGAGAGAAGCAAAAAAGGCCAGTGACCGGTGTCAGCAAGTAACTAGTCCTGAGGGAGGCACCACAATCTGTGGCAGCTGGACTGTCAAACGCATCATAAACCATCTCGAGCACCGTCCTCTGGGCACAGAATCCTGCTAAGGGAATGGCAACACCACTTCAAGTCTTGATTTGGCTTGCGGCTGCTCTCAGTGGAACCCGAATCCTTCGTCTTTACATTCAGTGTCTCATTGCGAGTCGGATTGGAAGCTTCAGTGAAGAAGTTCATAGTTAGTTTATTTATTTGAAAGAATTTAAGGTGATGGAAGATATAGAGAGAATAGAAATACAAAGTAGGAATAAAGTAGAATATACATAAATAAACAAATGCATAGTAGTTGCATGAGTTATATCAGCAGTAGTACATATTTACATCTGCTTGTACATGACTTAAGAGACCAGTAAATGATGTTTCTCGTAATCAGTTCACACTGTTAATATCTATCAGGTTATCAGATAGATTTTCTACATTTATTTACTTACACTTCAGATTGTTACATTCTCATCATACTAGACATAGTAATAATAAAACTCTCGATTTACCCTTTACCCCCGCCAACAATTTAACATGTCCCGTCGAGGCTCTCTGCTGTGGAATGGATTACCTCCCCCATTAAAATCCATATCTTCCCACTCAGTCTTTAAAAACAGCTAAAAAAACCATCTTAACCTTTTATGAATCCTCCATACATTACATATCATCACTTGCTGCCCTCTCCATTCTCCATTCTATGCCCTTTCTTTCTCTCTCTCTCTCTTTCTTTCTTTCTTTTTTATTTAGGATTTATGTATATATATATTATTATATTATATATTATGTATATATATATTATGTATATTCTTTTGATTTACAATGCATATGTTGTGCTCTGTTTCAGTTGTCTTCCACTTGATATTGACTATTCCAAACCATGTCTCTATTGTTTCTTTCATGTAGCATTGATTACTTGTGTACTTAATCGCCTTATTTTTCAATGTTTATCTGTTAGCCTCATAAATTTGAATTCTTTGTAGTTATTGAAAGGAGTGAAACTCCTGTACAAGCCCATTGAGCTTCGTTCTGTCTTTGCACCATTGATTTTTAATGTGTGCTAAATTAAAAAAAAAAGATTAAACCTATATGTGAAGAAATATTATCATAATATATATCATAATCATATTATATTATTATAATATCAGACTTGATATTATACGTTGGAAGGCTGGCCAGGATGGTGCATGACAAGTGATTGCAGCGTTGACTGTCCAGAAAAACGAATGAACGAGGAAGAGTTGGCACCTAAGCTGCTCTGTGCTGCTCATCGGTGGCTCAACTGCTGAATGTGCTGCAATAGGAATCCAATGTGACTTAATTCCAGGACATTAGACTGACATGACGATTGAATTGAGCCTTTTGAACAACCAAACACAACGGACGCATGTCGGTTGTGTTCTAGCTCTCTTGTAAACTTCTGCAGGTTTGGAAAACAGCTACAGTGCTCGACAGAGGGTGATAAATGTAGTACTGGTAAAAGTGTTTAAGTATATTATTAGGAATCAAGTTAAACTTCAACAATTTCATAAACACTGTAGATCTTCTTTGGTCCAGTTCCATTCTGCTTGGAGCTGCATCATTTTCATAGCCTGGAAATCCGCCGTTGGAGCTCATTAATTATGTTGAACAATCACGTGGGTCTATCTGATTTAGGCGAGGAAGGATAGTGAGTGATCATCATACTATACAACAAACAAGGTGACAGTTAATTAAATTATAACAAAATATTAACACAGCAAACTTCCTTCCACCGCTGGCTGCCTATAAAGCCACCGCACAGTCGAACACAGCCACAGCTTCACAGCATTTCTGTTTCACCTGCAGGCTGCCTAACCTAGTTATCATGATGAAAATGTTTAATTACTTCTGCCAGTGATTCCTCTGATTATATGCAACAAGATAATTATCTGTAGCCCACAACCTTTTCAGTCAAATCCCCTGACAGCTGCAACCTTGTCTGCATAAGGATTTGGAAACATGATGATATTAGGCCAGTATAGACATATCGCTGTATTGACATCCTGTTTTACAGCATGAGGTCTATACGGCTCCAGACTCCTGCTGGTGCAAAGGCTGATGTGTCCTGTTCCAGCTTGTTTTGATGCTGTTCATTAATTTTAGTTTTGTGTGATGAGTCCATGCCCTGATCTACCAGAGTGCTACTGATTGGGTTGTCTTTGAATCAACATCCTTTAAAGGACTATCACCATCGTGTGTATCGACCTCATGAGAAAGATCCAAGTCTTCCTCAGTGGTGATAAAGATCATAACTGACTGCTGTAAAAATACAATTGAAAATTCTATGTCCTTCTTCTTTGGATCCTGCCGCTGTGTTCATGTTTTTTCTGGATATCTGTTCTTCTGTTCTTTACTTCAAGCCATAGCGACTGAAAGCGAGTGGATTTTGTAGCAGTCCAATCACCATCGTTGTTGCCATCTATTTTGCATTGTTTGTATTTTCGGCCTCCCTCTATCCCGTGGGTCTTTTGTTTTATTGTGCTGCTTTGTAAAGCACTTTGTCATGCAACGTTTGAAAAGTGTCCTATGAATAAAGTTACTTCTTTAATAGACAGTTTTAAAACAGATTATGGGCTTGAGAGAGTGTTGCTGCAGAGATGATGACTTTTGACTGGCCTCGAGGAGGATTAAAATACTCTTGGCTCAGGTTATGTGCAACAGAGGAGATAAATGAAAGATCCCAACGACGATGGTGTGAATGGGAGTGGGAACGTAAACCCAGCCATGTACATATTATAGTTTGTTCTGAAAAACATTTGCTCTTTCCTGCGTTTCCTTTCCCTAGGTACTCACAAATTTGTGACAGAGGGGGAGCACCTGGAGCTGACAGCCATTACCAAAGAGCAGTCAGGATCATATGACTGCATCGCTTCTAATGACATCTCAGCCCCTGATGTTAGGACAGTTCAAGTCACCGTCAACTGTAAGAAAAAAAAATAGTAATAATTGATATTTTTAAAAATTATATTAAAATACTATACGTGTATTAATATAATTATGTTAATATAATTCATATATATTTTCATTCTTTTTCTTTAAATGTGTTTGACATGCAGCTGAGATGATGACCTCCAGTAATTCCTGAATGTTCATTGAAGCTAATTCTTGTTGGGTGTGATGCTGTTTGTTGATGCTGTTTTTTTTTTTAGATCCTCCCTTCATTTCAAAGGCAGGGAGTAAAGGTATACCAGTCGGACAAAGAGGAGTCCTGCAGTGTGAAGCCTCTGCTGTCCCGAGGGCCGATTTTGAGTGGTACAAAGACGACCGCAGGCAAGTTACTGCTCAGAGTTCTCTGATTTCTATACAGACTAAACTCAGTGTTACAGACTTGTGCGCTTGCTTTGCACCTGAACCAGACGGAATAATCTGTTTCTGCGCATCCGTGTTTAAAATGAGATTCTTGCTTTTGATATAATCAGATAATTCTTCAAGCTTTTCCTGCCTTTTTAGTTTCTTTTGGGGGATAAATATTCCGTTTCAATCACATTATGAAAATTCTAAAACATCTTTCAGATCATATGCAAAACAGGCCTGTTGACCAAAGGCAACAGAATATTATTCATACAATGTAATTGGTTTATGAATGTGGGGTGCCGGGTGTTGCCGGTTGAGGGGATATTATGGTTAATGCAGCTTCTAAAAAACGCTAGAGTGGAACTGAATGTGTTCATGCGGAGGCCTGGAGCGGGAAAGCTGATATAAAAACAGACCATGTTGCAGAGTTAAATGGTCCCTGCGGTTGACAATGGTCTTACTGCTCTTTTCAGTAGATACTGTACATATTTGTAGATACATACATATTTGCTCATCGTCAAAGGCTGCTTCCATCTGTATTACAGGCTCTTCAGTGGAATCAATGGTGTTAAGATAGAGAATCAAGGTAAACAGTCCATGCTTGTCTTCTTCAACGTTTCCGAAGAAGACTATGGAAACTACACATGTGTGGCCATGAACACCATGGGAGTCACTAATGCCAGCATCATCCTCTATGGTGAGTCATAGTGCCGATGGAGCTTTTTTTATGGTGTGATTTTTTCTTTTTTTTAGAAAACAAACAGTCCAGTCGCATACCATGTCACCCAACCGGTAACGCTGACCTAGATCTCTCTACGGACTTAGTTGTCCCTTGTGTGTTAACAGCTGCTCAAAAAATAAGCACTGACTTGAAGATCAGCTACTGTATGTTATTCACTGGTGTACCTTTTCATTCCCGCTATTCCCAAGTTCCCATGGCAACTCGAAAAAGCAGTGTGAGGCACCTACTTGGTGTTTTATTGAAACGAGCCTCAGACTAAAGCATGGAGGCCTTGAGAAAAAATACTTTAATGCTGCGTTGGCCAGAGGATGCCGAAGCCCTAATGATGGAGTGTTGTTTTGCATCTCTGCCCTGCAGGTGCTGGTGCGATGCATGATGTCAACAGGGCAGCCTCATTGCCTCACTGCCTCGTATGCCCCCTGCTGACAGTAACCTTAATCTACCTGCTCAAGTTCTGATCTGAAATGTGACATCCTTCAAGCTTCTCCCAGCACTGAACAGCAAGAACAGACTATAGGCTTATACAAGTAATGAAAAATCAGAGAGCACCAATTCACCTTTACTTTCTGTTCTTTTTCCTTGTCTGGAGTCTGTTCTCTGTTGGCTTGCCGGGTGTCCGAGGCATCAATGCGAGTAAATTGAAAATCTGAATCATGCAGTAATTTGATGAGTACTGGGTTTGTGTCTCCCCCCCCAAACCTTTTTATATGTGAAAAGGGAAAAGATCAAATAAATGTAATGTTGATAGTTGACTGTTTATTGCCCAATATTGAAGTGCACATTCAGATTATTAATATTGTGTAATGTCCTGTTCAATATCTCTACAATACCATTGACTTTTGTAAGGAAATAAAAAAAGATAATAAAATAAATGTGATTGTTGAATTTTACTGTATTTTTACAGTTGTATGCAAATCAGAATAACAGATCCCTCATGATAAATAGTTCAGAATAATAAATAGCACCATGATTTCTCAGGCAATGTCCTAAAGCATAGTAGCTCAGCTTTTTTTCCCCCATCACCCATAGTGTGTGTAGAAAATGTACAGTTGTGTATAGACAACTACTGGACTGCATTTTATGTTTTTGTTTGCTTTTTTTTTTAAATGTATGCACTTATTAAATAAAAAGAAAACACCCAGTCACAGTGTCATAGCAGCTTCATGGCATCTGCAGATTGACAGTTACGAGTCTGTTGCTGTGGCTTGAATTCTGACGGAGGCATTGAAGTGGCTACATCGGGATGGAGTTCATGCTAAATGCTGCTGGCTGTTTGGAACGGTTCATTTGTAAAACAAGTGTTTGTAGATATTTTAGTTCTCTGATAATTATTTATTATTAGTGTTCTTATTTTGAAGTTGCAGTTATATTCTGATTTTACTTTGAATGTGAAGTAATGGGAAGTCCATAAACACTGAAATGGTTTTTTTTTAATGATTATTGATATTTTTTATTTTTTAAAGTATTTGCAACATGTATGTTGTCGAGAATGATTAGGTATCAGACAAATGTGTCAAAGACGTTCTGTATTTAAAAAAAAAAAACTGTGTGGTTCATATTCATAATCCACATCAAATACTCACTACTTTGAGAGAAGAAAATAATTTCCATCCGTTCGAAAAAGAAAAAAAAAGATCGCTGGATGCCGCGATGCCTCGCTGTCTGTGTAGAAAGGTGCCTTATACGACATCACCTCCGAGTGAAGGCATCCTCTATCAGGAGAACATTTACAGTGTGCATCAGCGTGGCGTTCATACGGCAGCCATCAGCTAGCCAGCTAATGTCAGCGAGTGGCCTACGAAACATGCCTTGTATAGTTTCCTGGAAAATGAGTTTGCACTACACGATGGCCGGGCTGGGACACTGCTCCCCCATGCTTCTGTGATGCACTATTTCCAGGGGAAGCACTCTGGATACTGTAAAATTCAAATGGCTGAAGAAATGCAAAACATCTTAGTGACTCACTATTACCCCTGGAGGAACACAGTGGTACTTTTATTTGTTTACTCAAAGCATAAACAAAATTGTGTGTGGGAATGTGGATGTAACATATTCCTTGCACTACCACAGCCATGTTAGAACAGTGCAAATAAAAGGATAGAAGGAGGAGGAGGAGAATTTGATGCTTTGCTGGTTGAATCTCAAGCATGCATTTTGAGTTTTTCTAACATTGTAGTGTTTTATTTTTGGAGGTGTGAAGTCAGAGATCTGTTCCCTCTGTTGGCTTCTTAACATGGAGACGAGAGCTTTCGGCAGAAATATGGTGCTTGATGTATTGGAGCGTATTCACAAGCTATTTTCACATTTTCAACTAAACACACACCGCCTGTTAACGCAGGTTTAATGAAAGCCTGAGTTTGTTAACCTTGACATGAGGACACTCTGGAGTTTTCCATTTTTTTCCACACAAACTGACAGAAATAATACCAAACATCTTTAAAGTGTCATTTGTTTGAACTCAGTTTGTGAGTAACCCTGAAATGAGGAGAAATTGGCAGAGTTGCTCACACACTCAAGGTTTTTTGCTAAACCCTCTTTGCAAAACGGGCCCACAGTCGTCATCCAAGCCACAGGTTAAACAAAGTGGAATCATGCTTAATTCATGCACCATGTAGCTGCTGTGATGCAATTTTAAGGTGTTTATGAATGTTCACCTGGTTTTCTACACCCCCACCCCGATACCATCTGCAGAACTGTTCTCAAAACTGCAAAATGGAATGTTGTGTTCACAACATTTTACAGCAACAAGACTGTACGTGCGGCGCACATGATAACGTTAATGTGATCTCCAGATATTGTCCAGTTCACTCCTGTGCATTCCTTTGAGTAAGACGTGTGCTGAGAACAAAACAGGTATGAAATCAATGTATGTTGGAATTCTCTTGTGCTCACTCGTTTAAATTATGTGCTTGTTAAACCTGTCAGGTGATTTCACTTATTTGGGGTTGCAGATTTAAATACCTGCAAAACTAGAGCGACAGATTTCTGAAACCCGTTCCATCCCAGATAGATCAGTATATTGATGTCAAATCATTTGTTTTATATTATGATTCAAGGAGAGCTGGTACTGGAATATAATGAAGGTGTTATTACTTCTTTTAATGGTTTTAAGAAGTGTATGTATTCCACATTAATCAACATTAATGCATAATTCTCTGGGCATTTTAAATTCACTTGTCATCGACAATGTTTTCTAACTACTGTTTTTACAATGTACAATCCCTTTGAAGGCTGTATTGTTGATCATGTGTTCTGACCTTTCATGGACAGTATATTGTCAACTTAACAACTTGATCCGCAAAAATTCTCCATAAACTGGTTAAATGTGACCTAAAGTTGCACGTCATTTGTTTAGAATTTAACTCTTCATCACTCCCAGTCTTTTCTCTCTATCTGCAATAAATCAGATTATTAACAGTATATAATCAATCCATAATATAAAAACAGGCAAGTGAGGAAATTATCATATGTGGGGGGAAAAAAGGGAGACAAACCACGGACATGACTTTTATCAGATGAAAAAGTAACTTGTTCTACAAAGATCATTAATACAGAAAGAAAAAAGCAGACGTGGAAACCGAGGTATGAGTACTCACTCTATTCACGGTAGTTCATTAACCGTTCATCCTCCAGACTTGAATGACCTTTATGGATGTAGTGCTGGCTTTGTAACACTTGTAATGCTTTGCAGATAAGTTCTTCTGGTCAGATGTGCTATATTATGGGCTTGTTGTGGTAGTTGTGTTACCAGGGTTACAGTGTTCAGGCATCCACCAAGTACATAAGTCAGTCACCACTGTATCCACTTCTCCCTGTTTTTATTTTTTTCATTTTTATTTTATATTTTATTTTATCTTATTTTTAGATAAAATAAACACATTTTCATCAAATCAACATGTAATTAGTAAAATATTAACACCTCTGAGTCAGTACTTTCTGCATACCGTAGGTTCTACATACTTGCAGCAGGTATTTGTGTTACTTCATTTTAAGGCAGAAGCACCACGTGGCTGTCATACATTTTATTCTTTATGTTAATAAAAGTTTGATCTATGAAGTAACTATGTGTTTAATTGTTTGTCATTAAGTGTACCAATGAATGCATGCATTCACTACACACTGCCAATAGATAGATAGATTGACATACATACATACACTCATACACACACAGACAGACATATAGATGCCATAGAAACACAAATATAACCGTATACACACATACATTCGTATAAACGTACATAAATACACACAAATACAGGCATTCACAAAGGATCTGTGTCTGCATTTATGTTTGTATGCATGTATATATGTATGAGTGTATATACAGTATGTATTATGTCTATGTGTATTCATGAATGTACGTACGTGTGTACATATGAATAGATGTAAGTGTGTGTGTGTGTGTGCACATGTAATGTATGTATGTAATTGAGTGTGTGTGTGTGTGTGTGTGTGTGTGTGTTTGTGTGTGTGTGTGTGTGTGTTTGTTGTTCATGCATGTTTGTGTATGTATTGTATTTATGTGTTTTGCAGCTGATGTCAATCAGTCATCAACAGACTGAAGCAAGGCAAGGCACCAGGCCACGACAACATCCACCCACAGTTTGTGATCTACCAGAAGGCCTCTACATAGATGCCCAGAAGCTCCCAAGCCTAAGGAGTGACAGACAGGATGACAAGGGACGGCACCATCCTCCCTAAACATGTACAGCTGTGGTGCCCTTGAGCCAGATACCCAACCCACTGCAGAGCGGTGTACTCAAAGTTTGTCTGTGTGTCTGTCCTTCTGTTTTCCTATCCCAGCTGCTTTCCTCTGCTCCTGCTGCTCCCTCTTTTTCTCTCTTCTCGTCTGCATCTCTCTGCTTGTCTTCCTGTCTGTTTTCTTTGTTTCCCCCCAAGTGGACCAGACAGAAGGCCATCCACATGTGGCCTTGGCTCTGCCAAGATTTAGTTTAAGCACTGTATGTGTGAGAGAGTATGTATGCATGTATGTACTCAAGTAGTGTGTACGTACTGTATATGTGTGTGTGTGCTATTATCCTTGAGTAAATAGTCCTGATTATCTTAATTTTCACAATTATTTATAATATGGAGTAAGAATTTAAATATATGCATTTAATTTTTAATTGTGTCATTTTTGTACTTTTCATGCATTGGTGTATGATGTGTATGTTTGTGTCCATGTTTGTGTATGAATGTAAGTAAGTGTGTATTTACTTACGTATGTATGTACTAATGTGTGTCTGTATAAAGTTTGATTTCTTCTTCTCCTACTTGCATCGTTAATTAACTACCATTTTACTCTCAAACACATGTTCCCATATGATATATTTCCTCCATATTTTCTCTGTTTTGCTCTGTGTTGATAACAGTGCTGTCTCTGTCATCTTCATCGATAGATCAGTTCACCTTTTAATGAGTCGGTATGTTTTAATGGATGGAAAAAGAATTGAACGAACCATAAACCATGCAACAATGTGTGTATGTGTGTGTGTGTGTATGTGTGTATATGTGTGAGAGAGAGAGTATTCAGGGAAATGGTCCTAGAGTAAAGAAGGTAAAAGTGGGTAGCGGGTACGGGATGTTTGTCTCAGGTGGTGGAGCTGTGAATGCAGAAGAGCTGCTTGAATTAACAGCAGAACAGAGCGAGGAGGTGGAGGAGACAGCTGTAAAGGCATAGGACCCCATTCATGTGTGCCGCTGCAGGGAGTGGGAGGAGGAGAGGACAGAGTGTGTGTGTGTGTGTGTGTGTGTATGTGTGTGTGTGTGTGTGTGTGTGTGGCAAAGAAGGAGTGAAAGGATGAGAGACTAGCTTGGAGCTGACATCAAGGTTGGGTGTGCGAGATTATAGGGTTGGAACAGACCCTGGTTGAAATCATGGGCAACGTTCTCACAAGGATGCGGAACAGTCCAGCTAATGGTCTGCACCAGTGTGATCCCCTGCCAAGATCACCTGTTCTACAATACAGAAAAAGTGAGGTGAGGATGAGGGTCTACAGCCAACAACACTGTGCTTGTCACCTGCTCAACCTCAAAGCTCCATTGAATGCCATGAAAGCAGCGTCCGGTGAGATAAACAAGAACCGTTCAACATTTAGAAGGTGTAAAGCACGTTCAATAAATGTTTCCTCCGGCCAGCTGCTGCACAAGCTGCTTCAAACAATACAAAGTTTATTACTGGGAAGGTTCCCTCAAGATATTCCGATTAACATGAGTCTCATCATCACATGTTCAGTCTGGCTGAACTTTCCTTCCTGCCATGAGCCCAGTCACCAAGGCAACCAACATCTTGTAACAGAGGGAAATGCTGTGATGGTGTGGCTACTCCCAGCCACCACACTGTCACTAAAAAGAGGTGTGCCTCCTGCAAACCTCTGCAAACTGCCGCAGTTAAGTTTCATTCTTGTGTACACTTTAAGTAGTAAAAGTTGGTGTCTTAAATGGAATAGCACAGAAAACAAAGTAAAGCATAAATTCCAACATCCCTCCTCTACAACATGGGGATCCAAAGGCTGTTCAGCCCCTCTGCAAGCCTGCAAACCAATGCTGCAGACTGCCTCCATCTGTTAAGCTGATTACATCATTCTAGACGGGCGATACAATGCTGCGTGCCAGCACCTGAAATACAAGCTGCCGTGACACCTCCTCCAGCTCCACAGTGCTGCACTGGAGACAACATTCTTGCAAACTGATGCGACAAACGTGAATTTACACTGGTTGAGTAGACACAAGGTAGAGAGATGAGTCTTCCAGGTGCTAAAGAACAATTTAGCACAAAGTATGTACAGTATGTGGGTGGGAAAAGCAGGTTACATAAAATGGGATTTTCTTTAACAGTTCATCACACAATGTATCATCCGTCAAGCAGCCGTGCATCATTCTTAGGTCTTCTTTCTGAGATATTTTTGAATTGTTCATCATCACGATCGTCATCCCGCTGGTTATTTCACACAGCCAACAAATGTTGAACCTCCGTGTAAAATTAAAACCCTTTCAAAAGCTTTATTTGCATCGTGTATTATGTATACATGTGCTTTCCAATGTAATTGTGTCACTGCAGCATGTTTGGCCCGGAGGGGAATTCTCTTTGATATTATATAAATGCACGTCATCAACAGACAGTCGTAATTTCTTTTCATATTGACACTGGGGAGTGTCACGCTTTCTTACATGTTGTATTTTGTTGCTTGAAGCAGTCATTGGCACTGCACAAACGCTATAGGGAACTATGATAGTCGATGGCTGTCAAATCCTGCTGGCATGTGTGGGTTTACAGGGGGTGTAAAGTTCTCTTGTCCACTGAGTATCATTTTCATCGAGACATGAATGCAGTACCAGGCATGTTGAACAAAGTTCTACTTTTCCAGTATATATTGCTGTTTTTATGCTAGTTTTGCTATGAACTATTGGTCCCCAAAAGTAGCAGAGGGACACTCAACGTTGGCCAGTTGAGCTGACATCAAGCTGTGAAAAATCCTATGAAGCATTTATACAGTATGTTATTTTTCTTTTACACATTCTGCTGATAAACCAAACCGTGTTTAAATGGTCATACATACCTGCCAAACTCACAACTGTGGACGGAAAAAGCAAAGTAGGGGGGACCGGTGCTAGTTCTCACACTTTTTATTTGACATGTTTTTATATATTTCTTGGAATCAGTGTATCATATTCAAATAAAATGTGTAGCAGATGAAAGACCAAAGCGGACGGGTATATTTTGTGTCCTTTTCATGTCTTCTGTCAACCAAATAGGTTGTGTGAACATGTGACCTGTTGCCCCACTATGGGGTAAATTGTCTCACTATATGGATTGAGATGTCTCCGTTTATGGGGCAGTTGTCACAGTGTGGAACACGATCATTGAAGTCAGGCACAGAACGTGTACAGGAACTCAAACAAAATGGCTCGGGTGCACTTTAGAGATGACGTTTTCTTTTTCGACCTGCCCTCTATTTCTTGTCTCTTGTCTTTGCTTCTTTTTGGATATGGTTGCCCAGCGTTTTTTTTTTTTAAATAGACATTTATTTGATTTTGTCGGCCTTTCAACATCCAGTACCTCCTTCACGGGTGTGTCAGTGAGAATCACAGTCTTTCTCTTTTTCACTATCAGAAGCCTGTAAACCAGTCACTGCTAGCTTTTTCCTCGTCAGCACAAACTTGAAGAAATTTCAGGTTCAATGCTAATTATTCTGCCAGTTTTCTCCCCTCAGTTGGAGACACCTTATAAGACACCTTATAAGACACCTCTCCAGCTGCAGTCCAACACTGTGTTACAACACCTGCCGTGGTGTTTTGTACCTAACCACTGTATTTGGTACAGTTGTCTGACGTTGTTTCGCCTGGGGTGAAGATCTTGCGGTAGCGAGCCAAGGTATGGTCGTTGACATTAAAGTCCTTTGCTGAGCTCCTGGTGGATTTATAACCGAGGATCACCTTCCTGACTGCCCTCAGCATCACGTCAGGTCAATTCCTGACCATGACTTCATGTTCTCCTCTCCTCTTCGTTTTTCCTGTAAATAGAAAGTGAAAAGTATTCACATGTTGCCCCAAACTACCATGTTTATTAAGCCTAGGTTAGTAAGGTCCATTTATTAGTGCATCAAAAGTGACAAATCAATGTGTCCACCTCCGAGAATTTCAGTATGCATGGTGTCTGTGGATTTGCTCGATCTCCTCTTTTTGTTTGCCTTCAAACATAGTGCCCATCACTTCAGTCACACATTTTCTTTTTTACTATTTTTGCATCAGAGAATGTTTAGCCAACACCCAGGACACTGTGAGTCAGCACTCTGCTGCGATTTGTTGTGGTGTCATTGATGTCAACATGAATCCTGCTTGCAGATTGATAGGATCATTTCAGCTCCTTAATTTTTGCTGTTTTGTTGACAATGAAGGCGTGTTGTTCTGTCTGTTCATCTCTGAATTGCCGGTTGTCATCATCTACCTTTCCTTTGTATACCTTGGAACATGAAATTATGATTCAGGTCTTTTGTGTTACTCTTGACACACCGGTAAAAAAAATGCAGAAATTGTTCAGATAAAGTTATTATGAATATTTCCAATATTTCCATAAGTAACTGACATGTAATTACATTAGTCTCCAACAACGTAACTAACTTAACATAACGAATACTGGTTATATTTATTATTATTTGTTGTTATATTACACAATGCTGTCATATTCTCCTGGCCTGTCGGGAAATTTGATTTGATTTCAATTTACCTGGAGAAGACTAAAGTCTAGTTCCTTTCGACACAGATGTTATTCTTTGTTTCAATAAGCACTGAAGCCCCGTTCCCCAGATCGTCTCCTCTCCGCTCTGCTGCGGTACGTTTACAGTCCTGTGAGACAATCAGACCAGTCAAAAGATGTTTACCAGCCATTAGAACTGTCTGCTGCCTCAACGAGCGGGGAAATGAGGAGAAATGAATAACGTTGGAAGACACATCCTTAATTGTTTTTCTCTACATTGACATTAATTGGGTTGAAATACAGCAGACAAGCATAGGGGAAGAG
Organism: Aeoliscus strigatus; assembly: GCA_901007665.1. Taxonomy (NCBI): domain Eukaryota; kingdom Metazoa; phylum Chordata; class Actinopteri; order Syngnathiformes; family Centriscidae; genus Aeoliscus; species Aeoliscus strigatus. The sequence continues at coordinate 298,157 of CAAKHB010007501.1, read as the reverse complement.
ATGGATCCAGCTGGGATTTAGAAGGTAAGATGGCAAGATTTTTCTCCAGCGTTAAAGCATCTATCATGAGCCCCCTAAGTGGCCGTTCAGCAACACAGACACCCACTGTTCTGTTTGACGAGCCACCGTCTACAAAATGCTTCCCAACAGCACAAGCCTGGGTTCTCTGTCACCATCACAGTGCCAACGTACAAAGGCACAGACACCCATTCACACTCCCATTCATACCTACAGCAAAGCCAACCTAGACATTTTTATACAACCAACCGATTCAAGACAACACTCAATGGACACATCATCATCAGTTTTCTGTCACAATGTTGAAATATTCTATGAAATATAACTAGTTCAATGGTATTGGAAAGGATCTGTAATCAAGGTTTCCTTGATTGGATGTTGTGGTTAACACAGTATCCCGGACATTGTCTCACTAGAAATCCAGCTGCTTTTCGCTCAGACTCTCCTCTAAATGAGACTCAAGGGGCTGGAACATTCGCTGCTGTTTGATGCACTGGGTGTCGTTATTTAGTGACAAAGGATTGTGTCAACATCTGTTCATGGCTGAGGATCAAAATCAGACTCTCGCTTGAGGAAACGCGACTGACTGAGTGACTGAGATGTATAAAAGAAGAAGATAGGATTTCTTGGTATGAAAAAAAAAATCTACAAATACAATAAATGTGCATTTCTTTTTTTTTTCAATTGTTAAGATACATTTGCCTGATGAAGGATTCTCCTCCGGTTTAAATTCTATTCACACAGGGACTTCTTACATTGATTTCATTACCATTTAGCTATGACTAAAATTTTACGAGAATAATAGTCTATTATATATGAGATACATATAGATATAGTAAGCCGTGTTGTTGCCAAATCCAAAGAAAGTCTTGGGTTTGACTGACCAATTTCATTTTTGCAATTCTAGGACAATTGGTTTGATCTCAGTGATGGGATTAACAACAACAAACAAGCATCCATCCCCGTTCCTCTACCACCACCACCCTCCCCCGGACCCCCCCACACCCCCAGCGATGCTCTCCTGTTCCTCCCGGGGGACCCCAATGTGCTCCGAGACCAGAGAAGATGTATAACCCCTAGAGCATGTTATGCGCCCCCCACAGGCTTCCTACCAGTTAGATGTGCCTCAAACACCCCCAGAGGAGTTTCCTGTGAGGCATTCTTATCTTATCACTCCTTTCCAGCACAAGCCGAAGCTTTGCCCAGGAAGCTGAGCAGTGTGATTCCCTCGTTCCCTCCTTGTATTATTTTTTTCAAACAGGAGATCCTGTTTGAATTTGAATTCGTCTACTTTCTTTCTGCCTCTGATGGTTCTCAAAGCTTCAATCGTCAACGCCATTTCGTAATATAACATTTTGTTGTTGCCGTTGCTTGTTCAGTGCATTTCGTGTCAACTTTTGATGCATTGACTAATTCTAGCCAGTGAATGAAAAGACATATTTCTGTCACTGCTTGTCACAATACGACTGTAATGAAAACAGAAATACACCATTCCCACACTCTGGCAATTGTCGGAGGCAGCAGACAATTATTTGTCACCCAATAAAGCACCATAGTGGGTGATCACTGTGACAGGGATCATCTCTACGGCAAATACATGAACAACATGGAGCAGGAGAAGAACAGGTTCAGTCTCGACTTCCTGCTGTGTGTCAGGGTTGAAGACACACTTGTTTCATTTAATGTAGGATTGCAGCTACGGACATGGACATCAGATCAAGACTGTGGAGAGGTGTGGAAATAGGTATGTTTTTTTCATGCGTTCACCATCTTCCGCTTGCTCTTGGTTATGGGTCGTGGTTGGTCTGGAGCTGATCCCAGCTGTCAACGGGCGGATGGCAGACTACTCCTGTGTTTTTGCAATTCAGCATTTTTGCGATGAGCCACACGAATCAGCCACATGACACTCACATTCACAGGAAATTTAAAGTGACCGAGAGAGAGAACCCACAGAGAGGAAGCCAACCTGGGACCTTCTTGCTAGGAGGCAACAGTGCGAACCACTGCACCACTGTGTTGCCCTACGTAGGTTTTAATTTAATTAAATTTCCTTTATTAGTCCCGAGAGAGGATTTTCTTCTCTGCATGCTACCCATCCGTAAAAACCTGCACACACACGTCAAATGTCTGCCTGCAGCTCACTAAAGCTCGTTTAATTTGCAAATTTGACATATTTGTGTAAATAAAATTCCAAACACAAAACGTACAGTACGACATTTTATTGTTGTCAGTCTTAAATATGAGCACACACTCATCAAGAAAATACATATGAACCAACAATCCTTCACGATACAGGGAGTCAAATAACATGAAGCCTCCTTCACCTTTCCGTCTGAATAGAGTCTGGCAGCGGGACGGTTTGAGTGAATCTTCAACATGACGCCCAAACAGGCCATTACACTGCTTCATGCATCTGTATTGATACTTTCCAGGCAGCTGTGACAAAGATTTGCAATGTCTCACCAAAGCTCACATTTAAAAATGGTTGCGTCCACAGTGAAAATTACACACAAATGTCACAAAATACCAAAACAAAACAAAAAATGAAAATAAATAAATGAGATAAAATAAAAACGAATTGTGCATCTAACAGGTGCAGTACAATCTCAGTCATTGGTCCTTTCTTGCTTTGCACAAAGAAAAATATTGTTTTTTTTTTAACTCAGCCCATTGTGTACTGTGTGTTTGTTCAGGTCCTTGTGTCTTGAAACACACAAAGGAACTGGTCATATTGACAAAGTAACGCAATGCTGCTACCACAAAAAGGCCTTCATGGGCTGTGATTCAGATTTGTCTGGCTGAGCTCAGACAGGACCACAAGTTAAATGAACTCAGGTCTGCTTGTTTTCCCGGTGAGACTTTAAGATGGAGAAGAACTGCTTTATTAACTGTATTTCCCAGTTTTTCCTGCCTGGATTTATCATTGGAGGTTCGCTCACAGGGTGTGTCCTGTGAGCGAATGTCATGCTTAGTGAGATACAGAGACATTTGCACTAATACAAAACACACAACAATGGGCTTTTTTTTCAAAGAGAAGAGAAAAAACAAACTGCAGTGACAGTGACGTTTGCTCTGAGAGGATAAACTATTTATTTGACCACTGAACTAGGCAGACGATGTGCTGTAGATGCACCACAGATATGTGTATGATGATAAAAGGCAAACAGTTTAAACTGATTTAACTGTGTGTATGACAGCAGAGGATGGCAGAAACACCTGAAATTAGTTTCACTCCAGTCGTTATGCTTTTGCGTCTACAGCTCATATAACGATGCACAAACACTTAGGTTGAAAGTCTAATTGTGGTTAATGGATTATTTGTATTTTCCACCTTATTTATTTTTTCACCTGTGTACTGTACATTCTGCATAGCTGCTCACTTACATTATTTCCCAAAAAGAGGCAACGTTAATGTATGATTGTTCAGAGATGTATGTGGTGGGAACGACCCCTGCGCTGCAGCAGGAAAAGTGCCAGGAGACCACTGCGCATTGAAGGCACAGCAGGATAAGTGCTTATTTAAATGTCTGTGCCAGAAAACACTCACAAGCCATCACCTAAAGCTGCTCTGCACAATTTAAAATGTGATATAACCATGGAATGAAATGTCCATGGAAATGCTGGTTCCTGAATGGGAGAATAATTTGTTTTGGTGGGTGGCGGGTGGATTATTTATCCATATTTGGATGAGGAGGGATTGTAGTGAATTTCGTTTCAACCCTACTTGCAGCCATGATGCCGATGTGATACCTTCATGATCCTCAGCTGCCATTATATGTATCTGTGGTAAATGCTTTATGTTTTATTCTGGCTAATGGGCTGCGAGATGGGCTGCATAAACAGGATGTTCCCGCCGCAGGCATCACATTGGGTGAGATTAACATCCATTTTATCAGTGGAGAATATTGGTCCACTTAACCACAAAAGACTTTGAAAACCAACTAACAGCTTATTAATAGTTCTCAGCTAAATGAGCCAGCAAATAGCCGAGCAACACAAAACATCCTGCTATCCAACCAAAGGGAATGTCGTGTTTTTTGTGTTGTTGTTTTTTTTTTTATGTGAGCCAGTTTTGTGACCATGTTCCCATAATGCACTGTGAGCACTGATACTTCGTTAAACTAAATGCCTCAGGTCAGAAAACGAATGAAGCCTTAAAAGAAGTATTCCCCACATGCCTCCTCATTTTACAGGCTTGAACAGCAGGGATTTACAAAAGAAGAAACCACACACATCTTTTCACCACGCCTGCCTGAGACCAAGGACCGTGGGATTTCCAGCAGTAATCTGACCGATGTTGACAGTTTCTCACCTCCACTGGAAAGACAGATAAACTTATTTTGGATTGCAGAGTGTTTTAGTTATTTAAAATAAATGAACTTAATTTGTTTTTCTTTGTAAGATACATTTTGTCTGTTAGAATAGATGTTTACTGAGATCCTGCGTAACTTGTCAGTTAATCAAATTAAATTAAATTGGTTTGTTTTATCGCTGGTCAGTTCGGACAGTTCAGCGACATATGAATTATGGGTCATCGCATATCATATACGGGTCATTTGGGATAAAATAACACAAAATTTCCCACCTGAACGTTTCCTGCTGTGACACGTCACAATATCTGCGGTGTGTTTGACCAACTACCATCCATCTGTCCCGCACGCTTAAACATTACTTAACTGCTGTCATATAAAATGGTTGGGCTACTTCCTGGAACTACTGCAGAGAGGTAGTAAACTAATAACTAATGCACGCAGTTTGATATTTTGTATATGAGATATGAAGGCCGCTGTGTGTAAAGCCTGGTTTACACTTGAGTATTAAATCAAGTGCATCTCTAGAGTAGAACGGAACAAAGCGATGTCGGGTTTGGCTGCATCACCACATTTTTCTCTGCCCATGCTGTTGTAGCGTTGTGTGCCAATGTGAGCGGATCTTGTCAAAGTTGCCATGTTGGGTTTCTGTAACATTTTTAGCAAGGTTTCATTCAGGACTCCTCTTGGGCAGGTAATTTTATTCCTGTGAAACTGATTAATGGTGTGGTGTATGACTGTGAATATAATAGACATGAGATGAGTGGAGTCATCCTTCATGGCTGGAAGAATTATCCTGTCATTTCCAAACATTAGCGTGCCGGTGATGAATAATAGCATGTCTCTGTCTCTCTTGTCTTGTGTGTGAAAACAGTCAGACTGGCCTGTGATTACCATCAGTATCAACACTGAACTTTTATGCCTTTTCAGATATTAGCTCTTTTTTCAGATCAAGACACAAACACCGTCATTCCCCAGTGAGTCAACGGAGTTGAGTTAAAAAGATGAACCAACAAACACGTCTTTTGTTGTTGTTTTTTTTGTTTGTGTTTTTTTTTTAGAACACATTTCCTCTGCTCATCTCTGTTGGGTGTCTGAGCTGCACTTCATTTACAAATAAGGAAACCCATGGATGAGCGCAGTGAGATCATGAGACGCACGTCATCGTCCCTCCATAACCTCATGACTGACTGTCGCTGTCTGAAGTTCCACTAAACATTTGAGTGCTGCACATGGTTCACAAACTATTTCACAAGAGATGCACATATTTAAAACATTAGAAAAAAACAACAGTGTCCAAACACCGAAGCTTGTTTTGTCCTCACTAATCCCACCACTGGGCGTGAACCTGACTGAGGCCCGGATGTTAAATTTGCTCAACGATTTCATCTTTTAATTCTCACTGCCGTGTTGAGTTTTCTGATTTTTGCATAAAATCCTAGACAGACACGTCTCTGCGACCATCTAACGCAGACATCCAATGCTCCCTTGCGTCCTGTCTGCTGGATGTCAAGTGGTAAGTGCAGCCGGATCTGTCGTGAGCTGCTTTGCATACGGTACAGTAAGCCTGCATTTAGTTTGTTCTATAATACATTGTACATTTAATTTCAACTAAATATTCCCTAATGCAACCCTATCCATGTTGTCTGGGTATGCTGCGTGTGAGGGGACGGGACTACAGTGTTGACGTGGAGTTGTCAGTATGGTGCTGTACAAACTGCTGCAGTCTTTGGGGAATCTGAACACATGCAGAAGTGTGTTTTTTTGTTTTTTTTTTCCCATCAGCATCACTGGAGTATAAACAGGAACGTTTCCTCCACTAACTGTGTCATGTATAAATGGCAGCGTGTTCAAACACAACAGCTTTAATAAATCTGCATTTCTGAAGTAGATGCTGACTCCACACACACACGCGCCTTCACACACACACACACACACACACACACACACGCACACACACACACGCACACTCATTCCCAAAGTACTTCTCAACACTGTTTTTGTGAAAGAAAATAAAACGTACTTAAAATCATGATAATTCTCCCAAATAAGTATGTTTGCTTCAATTTGTCAACCTAAACAAAACCAAAAAAATAAATATACAAGATTAGGAAAACAGAAGTCCGAGTACACACCACTACATTTCTGAGACCAAAATTACTTATGAGTCAAAAATCAATTTTGGTTTCACAACCAGACTGAATTATAATTATTATACATGAAAATATGATAATACACTTTAAGCTGCTGGGTAACCTAAATTCCTTCCACTTCAGTGCCTCAGTTTGACTTTGAGGTATTTAATATTCACCTCGCATACTTGCTGGAAATTTGACTGCAGATGAGATGAATATAAAATGTGGCTGAAATTTAACACAAACGCATTTGAATACCAGACGCTACATTCAGTTTGTTTTCTAAAACACATGTGTAGGAGACAGCACAAACAAAAGTAATATAATTTAGTGCGAAATTAAATGCAAAACATAATGTAATGTAATACTGTCCAAATCTAATGAAAAAACAGAGCATATGTGCACAGGCTGTACATCAGTTTATGTTCCAGTTGGAAAACAACCAAAAAAACAAAAAACATATACACACTCACTACACGCTCTCTCTCTCACACACACATACACACACACACACACACACACGTCTTGTTCAAATTCCTCTTCAAAATCGCAGCAGAAGCGGCAGAAGCCCCAAGAAGAGCAGGCAGGTGTGTGCTTGGACTCCCACTGCGGCGCGGCTGCCGTCCTGAACTGCTCTCGGCCCTGAAGGGTGGAAATCAGAGAGAGAAAGGCCGTGGTGAGTTAACCCGTCTTTATTCCGTTGTGACACCTGTGAAGAATCACCACCAGCTGGTTCACTCCGGTGTGACTGGATGATTTCACTGTGTTTAATGTGTGTTGAAACCACAAAAACATTACTTCAACTGTACTGTAACTGTAACTGTACTTTTTACAAGCCGATAAACAATTGCTAATAGTGATTTTCATCACACTAGAATATTCAGAATTATTGAGCATGAGGAGGTTTTCAAATGTTTTATTTCCATGGGGGGATTTTTAATTTATTTTGTTTATATTTTTATAGAAGGAAAATTGTACGGTTGTCCAGGTTATATGATTATGAGGATTATTAATAATACTTACTGCTATTTATCTTAAGTAAGAATATGACGATATTAAAGTTTTAAGGTTTTATGTACATTTCACAGACATTTTCTTAAACTGAAACAAAATGTCACACCCACCTCTGAACAATCAGGTTCACCGAATTTGGTAAAATAAATGTCCAAGAGAGGACATTTAGCAATGTAGCACAACATAGATAAGTAAAAACAAATAGAAATTGGTTCTTTTTTGTTATTGGCTGATGCATCATAGCTACATGCCTTCATTCTCTATGACCATTAAATATTCCTTAAAATATGTGGCGATAGCTGTAACAGACAATATGTCGTCGTCCTACGAGGGACAAGGCAGGTTGAAACTAAATGAAAGTATTGTCGGAGGATTGAGAACAAAGTCAAACTTCACTTTGAAGCTGCTAACACAATAGCTTCTCATTTCCTTTCAAAATTTCAAAACATGTCACAGTAGTTTCCTTTAGAGTATCTATCCAATTACCCTGCCACAGTGGATTATCTCTAATCCTGCATATGGCTAATTAGAATAATGACACTCAACTCATTGACAGTATCAAATCCATTGATACAATGCGTTTGTGTTAATGAAGTGGGTTCGCGAGGCAGATGTTGCAAGCAACGGTCACAAGGACACGTGAGATGAGAAGGGAGGACGAGGTCGTTTGTCTGGTAGACGACTCGAAACGTCACAGGACGTGTCCACGCTGTGACTGCTCCCACCGAGTAGAACGTACAGTTGAAATAACAACACACTATTCTCACACACAACAAGGTTAATGAAAGGTGATGTGTACTTACGTTGGAAAAAGGAGCGAGCAAAAACCACAATGAGGTCATGCCACAAAGACATGCAGGTATGGTTGTAAAGGAGAGAGATGAAACATGGTAAGCAAATGAGCTCCATTGATCATTTTCACAAATATTCCAGCTCGTCTGCATTCCACAGAGCGTTCGACATTCAGATTCAGATTCAAGAGCCAAGAGAGTTTGATGCCTCTTTTCTAATTTTTTTTTTTTTTTTGTGAAAATATCAATGTTTGTCAAGTGGCAGCATGCAGTTCCGCAGCGGTTAAACTTTCCACCCACGACAGCTGAAGTGCTCGACTGTGCGCAGTTACTAACCTTGCAATAGTGTTGAGCTAGTGGGTTCGATTACCACTACACAGAGGGAACAAACGGAAAAAGAGCAACAAATCGGAAACAGAACACTTGTGAAAAGCATGAAAAGTTGGCTTCTGAACGACTGCACGTTCACGTCGTTTAAACTGATTATCGTCTGTGGCTGTGTGTCCTGCGCTCCAGCTCAGAAAACAACAAGTTAGAAGTTCACCTTGGATCTGTATCAGAATCCAAGATGGCATCATTATTATCTGTCAGTGTAAACTGTGTTTTTACTATTTTTGTGTCAATCAGGTGTTTTGTGTCAATTTCAATGACTGCTGGCATGGTGTATTTGTACGTTGGAACACCACAAAATATGTTGTTCATCAGCTCTACTGCAACAACAGCTTTGTTCCAGTCTATGATCAAATTGGAACGTAAATAACTCGGAAAGTGCGTCACCATGAGGTACGAGATCTGACTTCTGCAACAATTGGATGCATCATTTTTTGTTGTGTGATTGTGGCATCTCACCTAGCAGCCGAGCTGCAAAAGCATAAGCTTGTCTATTTTCCGATATGATCTTCACTTTGAGTCAGAATTGAAACTGTCGATAAAGTTGATGGTCAGGACGCATTTTATTTTGAAAATTCAGTTCTGGCGACGTTAGCGATTTCCACATTTACCTCAAAGTACAATAATCAGACAATGCAGTTTTATTCATATATGTACTCACCGTACAGAAGGAAGCTTGTGTTTGAGCTCCCGAGTTTGTTGATGGCGACACAAGTGTAGTTACCGTAATCACCGTCGGACACATTAAAAAAGGTCAGTTTGGACAGTGAGCCCGTGTTCAAAATCTCCAAGCCATCGAACCCATTGAAGATCCTAAACGGGAGCAAAACAGTCATTTCCACCACAGCACAACATTGATCATAGTCAGGACTGATTTGCACAATATTGCAAAATGTGAGCGCCGCTACCTTCTGTCGTCTTTATACCACTCAAAGTCGGCCTCAGGCACGGCGTCGGCCTCACACTCCAGCACGCCTCTCTGGCCGAGCGTCACACCCACATCTCTTCCCTCCGACACAGTCGGGGCGTCTACAAGTCGGAAGATACAAGATCAGCACGACAACAGGTGGCCGTGTTTCTTCCCTCCTCGGTGTTGACACACATGAGCAGTCAGAATGAGCTGGTTTATCATCAGATATAAATACTGACTAAATACACTCACAGAGATTAAATTCACTCAGGCTGACTGTCAAACTGTGTCAGTGTCTCCACCGTTTAGAACATGATGCTAAAATTGATGCTTCTCTTCTTCGTAGTGCTTCAGCTTCAGCTCCATCCACTGTTGACTATCGTGTACCTGACTACCGGGTATGAAACGGTCACAGAAAAACAAATTCCTAACCATAATGTTTTAGCTAATATAACAAAGAAAAGCAGCAACCATTCAGAAACAGGAACAAGCCATCCGAAGAACAATTTAAAACAAAAGTTTTTCACTCACAGTTGACGGTGATGTCCACAGTCTGAACATCTGTGTCCAGGTCGTTGACGGCTGAGCATTCGTACGTCCCCGCTCTCTGTCTGGAGATAGATGGGATTTCCAGGTATTCGTCATCTGACGCCAGGTCCCCTGTGAGCATACACACACACACACACACACACACACACACACACACACACACACACACACACACACACACCAGATGGGAGAGAGCGGAGACGGTCATTCATAGTAAGTATGATGAGACAACACGCCAACATTTGTTTCCACACTCTGTTTCCCTCCATGTCCTCAGAGAGAGAGAGAGAGAGAGAGAGAGAGAGAGAGAGAGAGAGAGAGAGATCACACAACCCCTTCCAGCTGCAACCTGTGGTGATGTCACAAAAATACCACACGTGTCAAAAACCTACTCAGGTAAATGTCAAGACATGATCCAGATTCACTCTTGTTTCTTTCTGCACTCACAAAGACGGTTCTTGACCTGAATGACATTTTTCTAAGGATGTTACACTTGAGGTGATTAGTTCTTTGTTCAGCTCCCACTCATTAGTTCTTTCCTGTCACAATTTACATAATCTGCTCTTGTGTGTGTGTGTGTGTGTTTCAAGGCTGCAAAATATGAGAGTATGAATGAAGGAAAATGCCAGCGCTCATACTTTTGCCTTTATCAAACTGACATGCTTGACAGACACTTAATACAACACTTGGTGTACAGAACAAAAGACATAATTGACTTGACGCTGCCTCCAGAGCTGCTAGGAGGAGACAGTAAGAAATTGCATGTGGATTCACTTGTCTGACTTCTGGCACTTGATTGAATTGCGTCCTGGAGGGTTGTTCTGTCCTCGCTGACACACTGATCACCTGGTGAGGAGAAGGTCTGCAGGTTGCAGTCTCCTCCCTTCTCACTCGTTGTCGCCAATGGAGACTGCAGTGTCAGTTTAACATGCACTTTCAAAGCTATGTGGAGATTGTCAGCTCACCTTATTTGTTTTGCAGCACACAAATGACAATAAAAAACAGTGATTTAGAAAAGAATAGACTGTGATAGAATAGACATAGACCGTGATTTAGAAAAGAATAGACCATTTCTGTTTATGACATGCACCTCTGCAGAAATGTAACGGCACGATGCAGCAATGCTGACTGCTGCAGACGGCACCACGTGACATTCACAGCTTTGTTTGACAAATGCAACCATCTTAAAGACCATTGGAAGCAGCAAAAGTGAGTGCAAAATCATGTTGAGTCTTGTGATTGCGGCAGCAAAAAGATCTGCTCAGGTTCGACTAAAGTAAACTTAAACACGGCGTGAGCGTTCAATGCTGCTCACGGCGGCGTAAAACCATCACAAAGGCTTCATGCAGGCGGTGGTGACATAACATGTTCATAAAGAAGAACTGATCAAATTTCAAACAAAAACAACTGCCATAATATCGATGAACACAGAATGAATAAATAACTGAAACACATCTCACTCCATTTGAGGTACTCAGACAAGACTGTGCTCTGGCTGAGAACTCACAGAACGCTTCAGACTGATCGTAAGCAGCTGACTGAAACACTAATGGGTCAAAAATGGACCTCACACAAGGTTGTGTTTGACACCTGGACCTGTAAATGTATTAAAGGGACGAGCCCTCCATGCTTTGGCTGCAGCAGCTTCCATTAGAGAGACAACACATTCCATCAATGTCTGCAAAGTCCGAGTTTGTGATGATTGACAGTTTTACTCAATTCAATAAGCTACTGGTATGTCATCAACACAGCTCTGCCCCTCAGCACATTACACATGAGGCGGCTTTCTCATTTTTGAACTCCGGTGACCACGACTGATTGGTTTGAGACCATAAAGGTGACATGGCAGCGCCACACAGAATAACCTGGTCAGGAGAAGAAAGCAAAAGAAGACAGGAAGTCTCGGGAGAGGCTGGAGAAAGATAATGTAACCTTTCCCTGTCCCTGAAATGTCATCCAGCAGCTCCAGAGCAGAAAGATTGAAAATGTGTGAAGGAAAGGAAGCGCGAGGAGAGCAGATGCTGGAGGGATATAACCATTTAAGAAGAAGCAGTGAGGAGATGAGAGAGGGAGAATTTAAACTGATGAATCCAAACACGGGGAATAAATGTGGAAAGGCACGTAGCTTTTAATAGAGAGAGAAAAAACACACATAGGGAAAGAGGGAGTGGGAGGATGAGAGGAGGTGCAGTTGCTGTTACCAGTGTTAGTGTGAAATGTGTTCGGAAATAAGTGAAAATGGTTTGATATGAATGTTGTAAAAGATTGTGTATTTACAGAATGTCAGGAACACAAAGAAGGAAAGCGAGTGAGTGCAGCTCCAGTCTTATATTTATTTGTGTTTCTCGTGCTGTCATTGTGTGAGGTAAATATATTTATTTTGCGCTCATTATCAGCCCTTGGCGAAGGAGAATTTGTATGTGCCAAGACTCCTTTGATGCATCATCGAGGGGAACAACCATTAAAAGAGTTGAGTTAAGAAAAGAATCCTAGAAATCCACTCGCTCTGGCTTCGACACAGCCTGCGATGAGGCAGCTTAATTACTCAAGAGAAGAGCTTTGCCGGCGGAGAGAATCTGTTCTGACAGTGTCTGTGATAGTACCACAGAATTATGGGGCTTTTTGTGCTTTGCAGGTGACGAGAAATAAACGTTCATCTTGATATTACTGGTAACTACATTCAGTTGGTTGACTCAGGTAATTAGCGTGAGATTGGTCTGTAAAACACTAGTTGTGATGTGTGTTGTAAATGTGTGTGTGTAGGTTAGTTGAGCGGGCTGTACAGTGACCGGAGGGTTGGCGGTTCGAATCCCAGCTCCAACTGTCCATATGTCGCCCACTGGTGTGTGTATGAATGGGTGAATGTGAGGCCACTGCGAAGCACTTGTTAAATAACTAAATTGTTTTCATAGGTGTGCAGGAAGATCTAAATCTATTACACAGATTCTAAATCCTCATATTTCAGAAACAGTTGTTAACAACTACATTAAGTCGGCGACTCATAATCATCTTGAAGATGGTATGGAGTGTCATGATGCGAGCACCCGAGGCGGTGCCTCCTTCACCGGGGAGCTGAGAAGAGGGTTCAGCCTCATGGACAGCACCGGCCTCTGGGCCAAATCTCCCCTCTACCAACTAGAGACGGTGGCGCGTGTGTGGTGAGCAGCATCTGCGCTGCATTGCATCTGATTAACGCTGGGTTTACACCAAGAGATGGTCACAGAATTAAACTGTCTCAAAATGACTGATTCTAGTATCTGGTATCCGGTATCATATAGAACCCCCCGAGTGAAGTACATGCATCTTGCATTCTTCCATAAACGCTGAGGAGATAGTCTGATCTAATTAAACTTTAAGGTAAATGTCATTTGTTGTGATTTACTGTTGCTTAAAAATATTAACGAATAAGATATGAGATGCATCTTTATTGATCTTCTGTGGGGGAAGCAGTTGACCAAGCAGCACAGGTAGAAATACACAAAAACTCAAATCAATATGCATAAGAAGCTAAGCATGAATAAAACAACACTACCAACAAAATATTACATAAAATAATAACATAAACAGAACAAAAATACCATCCACAGTGCAGTGGATGATCTGTTTTTATGTGTCTATGCAAAATACATATATGTAAAAGTGCATATTGGACAAAGTGTCACCAGTTGTCTCTGTTTCTTTCATGATCAAATTAAACACAGAAAACAAGAAAGAAAACAAAAGCTAATTTTGGCTTTCCAAGGACCATGTGGCAGACCATCCCATTTGATGACTGCTGCTTCGGCCCACCAAGGTCTGTGTTCTCCGAAGGACACATCCACTGAATCGGGGCAGAGCTTTTGATTTGTTTCTTTCTATATAAAAAGACTGGTTAAGTTATTTTTAAAGCTAATCTGATCAGAGATCATTGATGCAAACCACTGTTATTTTCACTTTGATCTGGGCCCCTAATGAATACTGTGCTAATATTATCCATAAGCCTTTAATTCAGCAGCTCACCTCTAGCTAAAAGGACAGTCTGTGAACATTATTATCGCTGGAAAAATCTGCTGAAGTCACCTGCACAGTGGTGTTTTTTTTTTCCACACACACGCTGCTGCTATTTAGTTTGTATTGATTCTATATGAAACAAAAAAATATCATTTTGTTTGATATTTCGATTATAGATATATATTTTTTTAATTTAGCTGTCGGCTGTCCTATCACATGATGAATTTCAGAAGGGATCTTTCCCCAAGATCTTATCTATAATCTCATCTAATGAACAAGAGGAACAAAGAGCAAGTGGCTCTGTTGAAACAGACTTTGACAAGTACAAACATGTCAGTCTTATGTACCAACACCTGGAGAGTATTGACAACAGACAAGATGAGCACCTATACATATATTTAAAACAGAACCATGAGACCAGACAAGATGGCTTCAATTTCAAACTGAAGACAAAGAAATGACAAACGTGCGCACCCTTCATTGTCACCTTCAGCAATCCAGACGGGGACCAACGCTGCAGCTCCTCCATCTCATCAGCTCCAAACTGACATAAACAACCACAGCAGTTCAATTCTGGAAAACTTTTATTGCTCCCAGGTTAAATTCAATCATGTGCATGTTCATTCTCGCTGCCTTAATGCACCGGGGAGTGAGCCGGGCGCCTCGGCTGGCAAACTTTGGAGTCAGGTCGCGCAGACGGTGCCAGATACTGAGGATCACTTCTGATCCTGCACAAGCCTGTAAAGCCATCTATCTATCAAAGGTGAAGGCGAGATGGGTCAAGGCTGTGTGAAATCATCAATCTTTATGCACACACACACACACACACCCACACACACCCCCCCACACACACACACACACAACCTATATTTAATTCACTCTTTTAAACACCCCGGAGTGCTTGCAAAAACTGGGCACAGGCTGAATGGCCGTGGGCTGCAGGGGCGTTGCTACGGGGATGTTTTCTGGTCTTCTCTTAGTGTCATCTGCAGTGTGCATTTGTATTCTAACCGAGCAAGTCAGAGTTGAATATTGGATAGAAATCAACATAGTTTGGGGAAAAAGACTAAAGGAGGGAAACATACGCAAAAAAGACTCACAAGTCTGTACGCGATAGAGAGAAGATAACAGAGAAGGAAACAGGGAGGTAGAACTTCAGCCGGCTTGGTCACCAGCAATTTGACCAAAGCCACATTTCACAATCATGGGTTTTCTCCTGGAACTCCAAAATGAACTTAAGAATTATTGTTATTATGTAAATAGTCACCTTTAAAATTAATAATAACAATAATATTAACAACAACAACAATAACTAGAAAATCTCTCTTTAAGAAATTTTGAGGTGGGTCTGCCCCGTTGCCGTCCGCGTGCCGCCCGTCGCCCTGTCGTTGACCCTAAATCGCACAGCTGAAGCACCGTAGGCCGTTCGTAAGGCGACGAGAAAATATACAGCTGTAGCACTGAATGTCGTTCTTATGAACGGCCCTTCGGTGGCGTGTAAATACAGGGTTATAGCACCGTAGGGCGTTCTTACGAACGGCCCTTCGGCGACCAGAAAATATAGAGCTGTAGCACCGTAGGCCGTTCTTACGAATGGCCCTTCGGCGGTGTTGAAATGCAGAGCTGTAGCACCGGAGGCCATTTTTACAAATGGTGGCTTCAAAGTGCCAAACCACCATAAAACCCATAGAAAACCAATACATAACCTCTCATTCAACAACAATGCACACACCACAAACTGTTAATGTTAACTGTTAACTGTTAATGAACCTATAAACAACCAATAAGCCACAGTGGGACAAAGCACCCACGGTTAGCTGGTGATGATTCCCCGACCACGTAGGTGTATAGTAGACTAACAGGTCGATGTTGGTGCGTGTGTCTGTGTATGTGTGTCCTGTGTGTGTGTGTGAAAGACACCAGGTGTCTGAGCCGTTTTCTCCCCTTTCTGCCTGCTCGGCAGGGACAGGAGCAGTGGCCGCTTTCAGGCCCGTAGTGTGAGAACTGTACATCCGATCGACGAACCGTTTTTTTTTTTAAATAAATGGGGGTTTAGGCTTGAACATGTTTTTCAAAGGGATGAGATCATGCTCGCTGGCCTGTAGCGTGAAAACGGAGAGACATTAAGGTTTTAAATTTACACATATAGAAGGGGACACAGAACACGACAAAATTTTCAAGTCAATAGATCAATCAATAGATAGGACACAGGAGCAAGTTGTTTAGAAAAACTTTGCTTTTTCAGCCCAGATTTGAGGGCCAGCCGGCGCTTTCAGTGCATTTCCAAGAAAACCGAAAAAGATTGAGCTTTCAGAGACACGCCGTTGAATTCAGCACAAAAATACCTACAAAGTGAGTGT
The DNA here is from genome assembly GCA_901007665.1 of Aeoliscus strigatus. Lineage (NCBI taxonomy): Eukaryota > Metazoa > Chordata > Actinopteri > Syngnathiformes > Centriscidae > Aeoliscus > Aeoliscus strigatus. Next base: position 281,690 of record CAAKHB010007501.1, on the reverse strand, counting down.
ATTTTTATGTACCTGGAGCCACAAAAATGGCCTAAAGCATGAAAATGTTCAGTGATGTGTTTTTCGATTTTTAGACGATTTTGCTGCATTTTCGACGGCACACCTCGCCTTTCTTTGAACGTCACGTGAAAACGAAACTAGATATTGGCTCGAGAGTCACACGGCTGAAGAGCTGACGAAAATCTCTTCCAAAATACTGTATTTTAGTGTGTCTGGATCCAAACTGGAGCCCACAGCATTAAGGTGTTTGTCAATTTTTTTTTTCTTTCTGAGGCTCCCACACTCTACGCACTCTAGCTTTCCCTCTGGAATGTCAATGATTGTGTATGGGGAAACTTTGACCTTTGACCATTCGCAGGCCGTAGGTCAAAGGTGGACCGAGCAGACAGCGTTTGAACCGGGCCGATACCCTGAACGCGTCAATGTATTTTTGTTTAGGTCGAGCGAGATTTGGCCGAGATATGAGCACTTGGAGTGTGCGCCAATTCATTGTCTATGGCAAAAATTGTACGCCAAAACGTAAATATTTCGCAAACCGTTTTTGCTATAACGTGA
>CAAKHB010007501.1:247353-281115 GCA_901007665.1 Aeoliscus strigatus | reverse complement strand
ACCCTGAACGCGTCAATGTATTTTTGTTTAGGTCGAGCGAGATTTGGCCGAGATATGAGCACTTGGAGTGTGCGCCAATTCATTGTCTATGGCAAAAATTGTACGCCAAAACGTAAATATTTCGCAAACCGTTTTTGCTATAACGTGACGGAGTCATAGCACGCGATTCCCAATTGAAACGAGCCCTGTCTAGAACTAGTAGCGAACCGAAAATTTGGCCTGAAATAATAATATCGATGAGAAACGCACAGGATTATAGAGGTGGCTCTGCCTTAGGCAGACCCATCAATAATAATAATATAGTTAAATATGTTAGCACTCGTCCAGGGAGTCTACAGTTGGGATGGGCTCCTGTGTCAGGTGGCATCAGCGCTATCAGCTGCTCCACGGCATCGATGTTGAAAGGCCGTCTCGTCAGCTCCTCTGATTAGCTGCACACTGTGCTCATGACACAGCAAACAGGCGTTATCCTTCCACGGATAAAAGGAGACATGGCACTCTGATGATTGCAAGGAGAAGACACCTGTCAATTTACAACGATTCTGGATTCACATATCAAGCATGCAAGGATGGGAATCAGACAGACACACAAAGGTTTTTCTACATTTTTTAAGTGTTACGAACAATTCCGTGCACATATTGGTGAATGAATCTGGCATGAGGCAAACAGCAGCAGCATTCGCAGCGAACTGCAGTTCTTTGTGGGACTGCACAGCACTATACCAATGTCAGAAATTCATCCAATCAGGGACTCATTTGACATCATGAGCGCTCTGTTATTAGGACATAATGATGTACAACCTCTAAAAGCCAACCGATCTGCTGTAACTCCAAAAACATGGTGGAACACGCCGTCCGTTGGTGCTGCAGCGATCACACCGCGATCCCATCGAGACACTCTGCTTTATTAGAAAATACATAACGGACTCAACACAAAGGGTGTAAAACGGATGCCACGAGACCAGATGAACCTTTAACAATTTAACAGTTAATGTAATGTAGAGCTCTGCAAAACTCAACTACGATTGGACTGCTCATTGCCCCATGTGATTTCCCCAGCTTTTTGAGCGGCGATTCCACATTTGCTCAGAACACACAACCATCGGAATTTGTAGGCGGAGAAATGAATCTTCTGTCTGAGTCGTAGGTGTGTCACAGCATAGCGCACATGTAATGTAAGCTATGAGACCCCAGGGGTGTCATCAGGGGGACATGAGAGTTGGTGACCCACCCAGTCAGAAAGTGGGACACATGTGTGCAGGTGGGTGTTAATGTGCTTGGGGAGTGATCTTAGGACGGCACTTTAAGTGGCACTTTGTGTCATGGACCCCCTGCACTGTGGAGGGAGGGTTGTTCCAGTTTCACAAAGCTGACTTCTTTAACACCTCGCTCAAACCATCTGTCTTCAAAAACGTTACGATACTTGGAACTCTCCCGTGGTCAGTTACAACTGTAAAAGAGGATGAGAGGAAGCTCAGCTCTCAGCAGGTTGTTTCAGGACATGACAGTAACAGTACAAACTTCAAAGTCATGTTACTTTTGTTACTTTTCAATTTGGGAACTGTAAATGGAGAAAGATGACAACGGTTTCACCTTGTTATATATAATTTCATATCAGTTAATCACATCAGTGCTGGAGGAGATGAAACCTGGGGTTTAGAAAAACTGAAGGACAGAACAGGTCACACTCTCATCTGAATACTGGACATCTTAATTGACAGTCCCCTGGTGTTTCAGCCAAGAATAGATATCCAAATCCCCCAAACTATGTATTCATTTCATCTGTTTTAGACATCCGGGCACCAGCTCCTGTGCTTTCACTGATCGTCAAGACATGGAAACTCTATGGGCCCGATATAGATAGACAGTTAGTCTAAAGGGCAAGTGTATTGCATGGGTGTGTCTCAGTCACATGCTAGTTAGACGCCGCTTTTTTTTTAGACTGTGCGCCATGGTAGAGAGTATAAAAGGGTTGGACTTACTCTGTGAATAAGTCCTGGGTGTGTTTTGGACGTATCATTCAATCAGCTAATCAGAGTGTCACCTCTCACTCCCTTTAAATGTGGTGTGCCTGGAGCACATGGAGGGTCGATGGTGTGATAGCGACATGGGCATCAGTTTGATTTGAAATGTGGTGGGGGACAGAGACGCACGCTCTTTTTGTTATACATGCCAACCATACATACCAGCTATATATCACAACCATAACATGACAGAAGATTCCAGAATGCATTGAATTCCTTGTTTTATACTCAGAACAGGAGTCATTATCAAAGCCTTGACTCCCGGTCCCTCTAGTGGAGGTTCAAGGCTCCAGTCAACTCTTGTGACCTGGGGGATATGCTGCATAATTCTATACCCTCGTCCAGGGAGGGAGAGAGAGAGAAAGAGAACCTGCAAGCCTTTCACTTAGTTCTAACAGTTGTGTCAGTCAGTTTATTCCAGGCGCTGTTTATTTTTTAAAACAATCTGTCAGTTTCTTCCCTCTGATTTCATATGCAAAGCAGTGATAGAACAAACAATCCCACAAATACCAAATGTTTCACCCACTTGTCTCCGGCACGATGCCGCCCTGGCTGTCACATAACAAGAGCTTCCACTCTCCTATTAAACACACAAAAGCTGCCTGGCTCTGACATTGATCAATGCGACCACAGACAACCAAGAAGCTACTGGGACCCAAATCACTGAATAACACGTCAACAGACACCCAATCATTATTACACTCACATAAACAGTGGCCTCACAGTTTGGACACTGACTGGGAGCAGTGATCCGCCGCGTCTGCGCAGAAATTAAAACAAGGAAGTTCAGCCGCAACTCTGTTTTCTCCTCAACAGAGATGGCGGAATAATGTTTTGAACACATGCCATACTCAACAAAACAGGCTGCAATCAGTGTCCAGGCTCCCTGCTTATCTCCGTGCAGACAGGTCAGTCAGACTTGTGTCATATTAACATTTGAATTCCCACACGTCACACGTAACACAAAGAACCGTGTGGATGAAAGCACAAAAGCGTTGCCTTGTCAATGCATTATGAATGCAGCTGTCTTGAATGATTAAGCGGAGCATGGAAACATAAAAAGAACACAAACGTGCTATTTTTTATACACTCTTTCCGAGGAAAAAAAAGCTGAATAAATGTCATTGAGCATCGACACTAAACGGATTTTGGTCATTCTGTGGCACGCTTGCATGTGTAATGGATAATTGTACACACTGCGCAATGTTCACATTAATCCTGTCATTCAAAGTGCAGCCGTAACATTTACATCCATCTAATTATCTGAATTAATTAGTCCAATTAGATTAGGGACAGTTTATTTTCCTGCAAACAATTAACATTGTAATGATGATATGGAAGCAGGTAATGATGGGTGATAAGTGAAGCGAGAAATCCTCCAGGGGTCAAAGAAAGTCAACGATGGAATGATAAACCCAGAAGTGAGTGGGGGGAAGTGTCACAGAGACTGATGGTGAGAGAGATGGAAGGAAAACAGCACAGGAGGAACCAGAGGAAGAGACGGAGGAAGAGACGGAGGAAGAGACGGAGGAAGAGACGGAGGACTTACCTGAGGACGAGATGAGTTTCCAGCTGATAGCTGGTTCTGGTTTACCATTGGCTTGGCACATCAGGGTCACGTTGGAGCCTTCATTCACCACTATATCTCTTGACAGGTTGATGATCTTTGGTGGAACTGTGAGAGAAGAAAACATAACGTTGTTTACTTGACACTAAATGTATTATTCTTGTTGTGGGTCTTCCAGCAAGAGCCAACTCTATTATCCTGTGCGTGTCTTATCGTTCTTATTATTATTGCTCCAGGCCAGAAGTATGGCGCCTAACTAGAAACTAGAAAGGGCTCGTTACGACCAGCTCGATCCCCATCGGAGTGGTATGACTTAATGCGAAAACAGTTTCCAAAATATTTACGTTTTTGCGATTTTTGCCATAGACAATGAATGGGAGCAAACTAAAAGTGCTCATATCTCGCTCAACCTACATAAAAATACATCGACGCGTTCAGGGTTTCGCCCCGGTTCATACGATGTGTGCTTGGTCGACCTTTGACCAATGGCCTGAGAACAGTCAAAGGTAAAAGTTTCCCCATACACAATCATTGACATTCCAGAAAGAAAGCCAGAGTGTGGGAGCCTCAGAAAGAAAAAAAAAATTGCCAAATCCGGCTGTACTTTGGGCTCCGTTTTGGATCCAGACACACTGAAATACACTATTTTTGTAGAGATTTCCATTGCCAGTTCAACCGTGTGACTCACAAGCCGATATCTCCTTCCATTTTCTCATGACGTTCAAAGAAAGGCGAGGAATACCGATGAAAATGTAGCAAAATCGTCTAAACAGCGAAACACACATAACTCAACTTAGTCATGCTGTGGCCTATTATTCTGGCTCCAGGTACATAAAAATGCACTCATATACAGTATATTTTTGTGCTGAATCCAGCCACGTGACTCTGAAACTCAGTGTTTTTCCGTTTTTTCGGAAATCTGCTGAAAGCGCCGGCTCCCCCTCTAAACTGGGCTGAAAAACAGCAGCTTGGTGACCAAACAACCTGGTCCTGTGTCCTCTGTGTTTGCTCTATTGATTTGAAATTTTACTATTTTGTAGTGTTCTGTGTCCCCATTCACACATGTAAATTCTTCGTCTTTTCGTCTTTTCCCTTTCACGCTGCAGGCCGCCGAGAATTATCACATCCCTTCAAAAAACATGAACTGGCCTAAACTCACATTTTTTTCCAATCTCTATCTATTAAACATATAAACAAACTATATACTGTCGAATAGGTCTGCTTCCTCTGACGCTGACAAAAAAAAACGGCTCGTCAATATGTACGGTTGTCGCGCTACGGGCCTGAAAGCGGCCACTGCCCATGTCTCAGCCGAGCAGGCAGAAAGGGGAGACAATGGCTGGGACACCTGGTGTCTTTCACAAAACACACAGGACACACATACACAGACACACACACCAACATTAGCCTGTTAGCCAGTCATAAACTATATAACAATATAACTATACATCTACACATTTAATGATTCAGCACCATACCCACCGTGGGTGGTTTGTCCCCCTGTGGTTTATTGGTTGTTTATAGGTTGTGAAATGGTTGTTTATAGGTTATTTATTTGTTTTTGGGGTGTGTATTGTTTTGGTATAAGTTGTGAATGGGTTATCTATGTGTCAAGTAATGGTTGTATATTGGTTGTCTAAAGGTTGTGTATTGGGTTTCTATGGGTTTTCTGGTGGTTTTGCACAGTGAAGCCGACGGTGCCTTCGGTGCTTACAGCTCTGTCGACGGCACGGCAACGGCCAGCACGCGGACGGCGTCGGGGGCAGCCCCACATCAAAATTTCTCGAAGAGGGATTTTTTCCTGTTCTTTTTCTCATTCTTACTTGTCAGCACAAATGGGTGCATATCAGATTAACACTTTGGTTTGGAAACCAACACCAATACCAACTGGATAGCGCTTTGACCTTATCAGCGTGACAGAAACGAGTCAAGGGCCGGCAAAGCTAGTTTAAACAAGCGTTCTCCAGCCACAGCCATCTTTGTTGAGTATAGAAGCACTTTGACATCCTGTCCAGCCCCGCCCACACACTCTGCTCATGGCTCTGCTCCGTCTATATCAGATAGACCCAAGCGATTGGTCTTCTCTGACTTTCTTTAAAGTTCATGAGCTCTAACTGTCCAAATTTGCTGGTGGCATATCAGGATTTGCAGGTCAGAGTGTGACAAGCATGAAATGCTGTTTCCCAACTCTCTTGACTTTACTTCCCCTAATTATTAATTGATACTTATTATTTTTCATGAAACGATAGTTAAGAACGGAGAAACACTGGAACAAAAACATCAGTGGATGGATCTTTGAGGAGACATTTCTTTGTCAAAGCAGTTTCATTGTGTATGTTTTTGGCTCTACAACAGCTGATGTTACAAGGACCAGCGTCGCTGCTTGAGCATCACATACTGCAGCGTACTTGCTTGTAAAACGGCTGGATGACTAAAGCTGCGATAAAGAAGCCAATATTCACCTTATCTGTGGAGGACAGAGTTTAATTTCCCGTTTCTTAAGATACTCTTGAAGCACTAACCATGTAACTCATGTTATTTCACATAAATAAATAATAATAAAACAATAGCCCCATGTAGGTTTAAACTGCTTTAAAAAAGGTTGGTGGTTGGTTTTGAATGATACACATCAATCTGACAGGAGCGAATTGTGAACATTTTACTGACAGTGCTATTTGACTGATATCATACACGACATATGCATTTTTATGTTTAGTGGAACATTTGGATGAATAGCTTTTGAACTCATGAACTACAACGATAAAAAGCAAAAGAAATATTCTGCATGTCCATAAATACAACAGCATTTCGGGACTTCTTACACATGCAGCTGACGTCTGCATGCGTAATTATACTGGATGATTCAACCTTAACACAGTTTTCCTTAAATATTCAGATATTCTTCTGTCAGATCTGTCCAAGCTGTCTCTGTGTTACAGGAGCACATCTCTATTCTAGCATTTGAGTATAATCAGGGAAAGGTGTATCAGCGGTGTTAACACTGCTTTAACTGGTTTTACTCACATCAGACTCGTTTGTATGACAAATTCTCTATGAATAATTTATTGGATGTCAGCTTAATCCCTGTTTACCCTCCTTGAATATCAAAAACATGCAACGGGAGTGTTTCATGCGTCTTAATAGTGCACCAGGCCGAGGCTGAAGCGCTGGCAGTAAAATAACAACGAAAGTATCACTGATCCTTTTAAAAATGGTTCAACACTAGATGTCACGTTGTACAATCAATTCATTTCTGGTGTGATATTACTCATGATTACACAGGGACAGTTGATTGGGGGGGGGGGGCTAATAGCATTTTCTTTTGTTGGTCTTGTTTATTTTTGTTCTCGTTTTTAAACACTACATTGACGGTTTGTTTATTCAGTGTTATTGTTTTCAACATAGTGAGGGTGTCCGTCCTCCCCCAGGATAATAACAGACGCTGCATGTGCAAACAAAAGGACAGATTATATATAGACAATGACAAGAAAGGATGATAGAAAAAAATGTCTTTCGTTTATTTCATGTATTTGCATTTACAATAATGCTGACTGATAATTAAACATAGAGTCTGTTTTGCACTTGAATAAATTATCATGCAGATGCTGTCACTATAATGACATTCTGGTGACAGAGACTACAATGTCATGTACCATCAAATTCACACTCAGCTCTCACGTTTAGTATAAATAACCCTCCAGAGAATATTGCAATGCAGTAAACTTTAATGGATTGCCTCGTAGTTTGAAATAAAGTGTTTTATTGGATGCAACATCAGCTGAATGATAAATGTGACACAAACAATATGTGAACATAACCTGAGAACGATCGATGAGGCAGATTTTCAGCTGCGCCACCGCCCATAAACCCAATTCAAAGTCAGCAGAACCTCTCAGGAGGAAAGGAAAAGAAAAAAAAAAAAGGAAAAAAAAAAAACACACACAAGCGCATAGCGTGTGGCGGTAAGAAAACTAAATTTGACACTGAATAATCTTCGTACCAAAATGACACCCAAAGAAAGAGACTAATAGAAAAATACTTTCTTTCAGACAGTGCACACTGGTTCTCCACTTTCTCAAGAGGAAGAGTGGCTTTTACTGTGTCTGAGAGGTCCAAAAGAAGGCACTCGATGCTTTTGATCAGCACTCTCAATCCTTGAATATTTTTACACCTTGCTCGTCTCAAGGTGTAGTGAAGGGGCCCAAAAGTCCCTGCCTCTGAGAACACTTCTGCTTTTGACCACATAAATGTGGGCGACTGATCATTAGGATATTTTAAAAAAGGCGAAGCAGGAGAAGCAGCAGCAAGGGCCGGAGAAACGGGTCTTTGATCCAGTCTGCTGATTTCACACTAATACGAACTTTTCAAATACATGTGCTCCAGTTCAGCCACAAATTCCCACCTGCGCTGACGGCCGTGACGTGCGTTGAATGCGGCAATGGCTTAACATTTTGAAGGACTTTACTCAACATTGATTCTTGCCAATACTAAGCTTTTAAAATACACCTGGATCAGCCCTGACGCTGATCTCAGGCAGCGCTGGAGGCATATTAATCAGTAATGGACTGAATACAGACGATGATGACTAACTGTACCCAAGTGCTGAATCCAGAGCACATTGCTCAGAATCCGCCCACTGGTCCACCTAATCGACTGCTCTGTGGACCTGTAAACCAGTGTACTAGCTTCTCTACACAGGCTCCCTGATAAATCCTTCTCCTTACCTACAAAGACCACATAGCATCTTACAACCCAACTAGATCACTGCACTCCCAGAGTTAGACCTGGAATGTCCTCTACCTCCTGGACCCAAACTGGTTCCACCGAAGAGACGCCCTCTCCTTGTTTAAGAGCGGATTTAGGGCTTATCTTCATGATAAAACGTATTAACATGTTCGATGTCACATTGATAAGCTGCTATAGACCTAGACTGTGGGGGAACATATCTGTGCGTCTGACCAAACCACGGCTCCTTTTTCAGACTAACCCAGATTTTCATTTATATAAACACCTGCATGTGCAGTTTTATTAATTCTAAATACATTGTCTTTTGTACACTATCTAGCTCATTTTGTAATTTCTCTATATTCCAGGGTCTGATTTCTGTTCTAGGTTGGAGCTGCTGTAAGGAATAAATTTCCCTCCGGATAAAGAGATAAATCATGTGTGATTGTGATGGGTCTAATGCCAGCTCATGTTAAATGACGTGCAAACATAACATAATAAAGTAGTAGTAGTAGTAATATAACCATTTTGTATATTCTCATGTGTATGACTTATACATCAATGCATTTCAACAAATCATCCTTAAGATTCTTCTAGATCCCTTTTACTTGTCACATTATATGATACTACTTGTTCATTCATTTTCTCCCACTTCCTCCGGTTATGGGTCTCAGATGCTATGGAGCTGATCACAGCTGTCGACGGGTTCAACCTGGAACAGTCGCCAGTATCTTATCTATTTCTGATCTTGTCCCTGTGAATTATTTCGACCCTTACATGGGGATATGGCTCAGGTTGAAAATAACTTATTATTATTATTTTTTTAATCACTGTGTGCAAGAAAGAAAACAGCATGTGTAAAAGAGCACCACCCACTACTACTACTCGACGATGTGTTCCATCAATGACTTTACTGCGGTCCATTTTGTGTTTTTGCATTCTGTGGGGGAGCACATAAAACATTTTTTTTTTAAAATCGTTTTAAACTTGTCTTATGAGCAGCTCATTATACGACACGGATCATCTGCACATCAAATCAGTAGCATTAAGCTGTCCAATTATGCAACAGCATCAGCTCCATGATGACTCTTTTCCCAAACTGATATCATCATTTCAAGCAAAGGAGCTCAACATCTGGTATCAGCCATTAACCTCCCATAATGTAATGAACACATGGCCGTCCAACTGCTCCAGTGGAGCAACAACTGGGACCATTTGCTGTATGTTTTTTCAACAACAAACCCTGGACAAACAGCCAGCTGAAAGTACTTCTGAATAGGAAGAAGGTCCAAGGAGAGATGAGAACTTAAGGGAGATTGACCTCAGAGAGAAGCTCAGGGAGCGTAACACCTCCTATAGGATCAAACTGGAGGCCAGAACAAGGTCAGAGATGTGCAGTCAGGTATGAAAATTATTAAATGACTGTCGGTTGGAAACAGACAACCTCAATTCAGCCTGGAGAGAGCAACTCGGCTGAATTGTTTCTTAAGGAGCTTGAGTTCACAGCCTACAGCTGGCTCACATCACCCTGACGCCACCGAGGCAAAGCTACAGGCCATGACGGCATCGGCCCCCGGGTGCTGAGGTGCCAGCCAGGTGTCTGATATCCTTTTCAACCTGGGCCTGGACCAGGAGAGAGGATTGGTGCTCCTTCAAAGAGGACAACTCCATCTAGTCTTGATGAAGAACTGTTCTCCGTCTTAGGAGATGGAATCACCTCTTTCCTCCACATTTTGCTGACCGACCACACATTACAGTGGGTGATGCCGTCATCTACTGACTGAATTGTTTTCTCGGTTGTGTCCAAGACCTATTGTGTGATTGGTCACAAATACTGACACGGCATTATGTCGACCGGAACTTCGGGTTTGCATGATTTCTAGCAGGAGCTGCCGTGAGTCTGCGTCATTAGCGCGGGTGACGTGTTAGCAGTGGGCGGGGCCTATCAGGATTCCCCAGGAGTTGGCCAGTGGAGTTCTTGTGGAACAAGTACTGTCCTGATGAAAAAATAACTTTGTTCTTGTTCATGTACAGTAGCTCTGCCAGTGAGAACATGTTCAAGTTCTCACTTCTCACCGAGTATGAATAAATCTGGACAGAGCTGGACAGAGCTGGTTGTATTGTAAGCGCAGACTTCATTTCCTGTGGGAGTTGAGATCTAGCAATGTGTGCAGGAAGATGTTGGACTTCTATCAGTGTGTGCACCACAACTGACATGTAGACAAACACCCATCAACATTCCCTTTTGTGGACAAATTAGAGTCCTCTATGGGAGAAAACTGGAGAACAAGGAGGAATCCCACAGATAAACAAACACAAAAAAAAGGCTGCTGTGAGTCAGCTCACCGTTGTACTATCTTAATTAATCTGTTCATTTCTGGATTCATTACGGATTTTGTCAGATTATGTTCTCAGCTCTATAGATATTTATTCTCTCATATTAGACGGTGTATCTATATGTGCAATATAAAGACAAACAGACAGATTGATAGATAGAGAAAGCTTGTTACCTTGGACCAGGACGTGCACCACAGTGGTTCTCGGTCGACTGCTTGTTTGGACGGCGCAGACGTATTGGCCCTCATCAGTCATGTCCACGTTTTCAATCTTGATGGTAAACTCCTCTTGATTAAGTGTCACCAGACTCACCCTGGGATCTACGGACCATTTTTCTTTCCCGGCATATAGTATACTTGACCGGTTGAGCCATGCTGTGTGTGTGACCACGTCTCCCTGTGCACACCTGTGAGACACACAAAAATCAAATAAGACTTTCACTGAAGTGGACAGTTGTCAGCTGTTTTACTCATAGGCATCAACGACACCAGGGGGTCAGTACATCTCTGATCGGAGCGATCGCTGATTGATCTGGCCGATTTGCTCTGTGTGTGTGTGTGTGTGTGTGTGTGTACTGGACATTGATATCGAATATTTCTGTTTCTGCTTTATCAACCAACCATCAGCAAACAAAGAAACATCCGGCCACAATGAACAAACTACGACTGAAACCTGCCGATGTAGTAGAAATGGGAATGTTGACGTTGACTTCCAAAAAACACTAGACCATGAATTATCTGTCTGTGTGTGTTTTTTAAAAATACAGATTGTGCATGTGCAAACGCAATCCTGTATGGAACTGAATCATTGACATGATGGCGAACAAACACAGACTGAACTTGTCTCACAGCTGCTGACACGAATAAACCAGTGTGATGTGTCCAGTTCGTATTGATGGTGTCGACTACCAGCACGACCTTTTGCTTTGGAACAGTCCTCTCTTGTGTTATTCAACCAACAAGTGTGGATCTGGGTGTATATTTCACTCTTCAAGCCTCACCTGCCCTCACCAGAACAGTGACCGAAATTCAGAAATTCTGAATGTTTGAGTTTCCTGACTCCAGATATTAATATTTAAAATTTCAAATACTCAAATCATATGAACGGAACAAAACCTCAAAAAATCGACTGTCAATACATCCTCAGAAACGCAGCTTTAGTGGCTGTACGTTAATTTGACAGGGCCAGAGGCCAAGCTAGAAGGCTCTGTGTTCTAGTTTCCAATCCATGAAAAACTCATGAGTGTGGTGTGAGTGTGAGTTCTGCCCCTTTGAGTGCCACAGAGGAGCACAAAACAAGTCACAGGATATAAGTGATTGCAGTTGCTGGTCCCACCATAGTCATTAAATGCACCCTGGAGGAAAGAGAGACTAAAAGCCACTTTAGTACCTCGTCTGTTATGTCAGCCAGTACGTGCTACATTGCCAGTGTTTGCAATTGTGTGTCGCCATGAATGCCGTTTTTTCTTCAGGATAATACATCACAATATGCATTTTTTTATTGTTAATAAAAGCTGGGCATCTATATCTGAATCAGATTGATTTTCCTATTAAGAGGCAGATAAATTACTGGATTACCCAGAACATTTGAAATTTTTGCGTCCTTCAAATGTTTTCTGACTTTCTTTCCTGCTCAGCTCCATGAAGGACATTCATTACGGACTGGAGACAAACGACCAGCATGTAAGTCAAAAATCAAATTCCTCTTGTATATATCTTTATTCTTGGGGAACTGGAGGCAATCTCAGTCGCCATCACATTCAGCCGGAGAACTAAGGAGGAAACCCACACAAAACCAATGCATTAAAAAAAGCACCCTTGCTGCGTCAACATTACTCACCATTGTAACAGTTTAATGAATCTGTTCATTCCTTTGTTATTTCCTTTGATTTTGTCAGTTTCTGATCTCAGAAGCTCATCTTCCCGGATCAGGAAGAGAATAAAACAACATGAAATGAACAACAGCAGGCAACCTAAGCCACATACTACAACCACAAAACAAACAAACACCAATTCCAGCCTATGTGTGTGACAGGAACTGACATTGCCTGATTTGTTTCATGTTTAATTTTGTTTTTTACGAGTTGATGAGTTTATATGATTAACATTGTCGATCTCAACAAGACATGTTATTGTAATATGAAACATCATATGCCTGAATCCCAGAGGACAACCAGAAGAAAAAAAATACAAATACAATAGAACAAAGGGATAAATACTTTACACACTATATATATTCTCTGCTTATCGCATCAGCACAGATGGCAAACATAAATTCAGTCCAAATAAATCGTCACCGAAGGAGCGGAAGTGAGAGGAGATGTGAGATCAGGAGGTGAAACAGTTTCTTCTCATGTGATCTTTGACTTTAATTTGGACTTCATTAAAAATACATGACGCCTGTTGTGCCACAATCACCAGATGATGTCGACACGGAGGCTCTAAAAGGTTGATTATTATCGCTGGTGGCCCAGAGGCTTTTTTCTTTCTTTCTTTTTTTTCCAACCTACTCAGTACAAGAGACTGATTCAAGACTTCTTACAGCTGTTATTTGTCATGTGTAGTCATTTATTTCATATGTATTAATTCTAAAAATATTACTCCGTGCAACTCACTGAATTTCAACTGTGGAAATGTCCTTCTGTACATTGCTATGTGTATATATTTTTTATTGTGTCTTGTGTAACTGCTGCTGACTTGTTGAGAGCTAGCAAGCCAAGTTTCATTCTCATACCGCATATATGCATTCTCAGGAAACTTTCTGGCTCAGAACAAATCATTTCATCTCACTCATTTTCATGCCTGCTGAGCACTGGAGGATTTTCACAGAAAACACACATGTAAGGATTTCAGAGTGGTGATTCGTGGGACTTAGGGGAATCTGTGTGATCAAATGTGACTAAGGTATATACGGAGGAGGATGGTCCTCAGCAGAACGTTCACCTGTACCATGATTTACACGCTGGGAAACAAATATAAAGTGAAAATGAATTCCTCCGCTAAGAAAATGGAATCGGCACAAAGGATAAGCTCTCAACAAAGACAATACCGACCGTCATCTCATCCTCAACAGTGTTCTGATCACACTTTCTGTGGATTCACTACCAGGAACCTCCAGCCAATTAGTGGCATTGCAGTTCTGTTCACGATTCCCTCACACCACGGGCTGCATTCCGCCGAGCCTCCGACACACACTGAGCGCTAACCAGACCTCCTGCTGAGGAAACCAGAAAAGGCCTGTTGTACAAGAACGGTGAGCGTTTGACTGACAGAGAGACGAGCAGCTTCACATACCTGGCACAATGCCACACACACAACCATGTCATATCATGAGGGGAAAAAAAACCCAAGCAATTTTCCCATTTATTTCCAAATAGTCATACAATCAGAATGTCCTATTGAGCTGGAGTCAAGTGAATAAGACAATGAGCCAAAAAACGTCTTATGACCTCAATATCAAAACAAAAAATGACTCACTGATTTCCAGTCTGTTGTCTCTGGCCAAAGGCAGAAAGTGCCTTCAGAGCATTTGTCATGTCCATTGGCCCCTTGACTCCAAATTTATGGAAAAGCGCAGTTGAACTCTGTCTGCGGAGAGAAACCTCAGGAGAGCTCACCCACGGCTTTTAATCGGTTCTCGGAGAATATGATTAGGAAACACTTGTCCAGTGGGGTCAGAGCAAACACTATAGGGAGGACCAGCCCACACACATTGCTGTGATGATACCAGAAGCTCATCTGATGAGAACTGAAGCTGCTTGTCTGAGAGAGTGTATGAATTCTGCTTGAATAAGTCAACGGTATCAGAGCCTGTGGTACCAGAGTAATATCACCATTCAGGTCACATTATGTGCTTGAGTCCTTGTTCCTACTATTTCCTTTTTTAAAGGTTGAAGTACGGGGTACAGTAAAAGCAATAAATCAAATACCACAGAAACAAAAACTATTGGGGAAATTCTAAGAGCTAATTTAAAGTATTAGTTTTGCTAATGGCTTGAATGTGTCAGGTATTTTTCAGCTGTCGGGCCATCTGCAGCAATCTCCCGGTTCATTTAGCTCGCTCCCAGAAGAAACACATGAAAGGCCATGATGCTAATCGCTTATGCTACATTTACGTTTTCATTCCAGGAATATTACGCTGCTGTTGCACTGATCGGTGTTTAAGATCCTAAGGCAAATAGAAGGAGGAGGTTCAAATTGTTCCGCCACTGAGGCGGCAGCAGAGGTTGAACAAAGCCCTAACGCGATCATCCCCCATTCCACCCCAGCTGTATAAATGTACCAGCTGCTGAAGCGACGACGGGCTGTGTGTGCAACAGCTACCTAAAAAAAAACAGAAAAGTTATTTTTAAGAGATGAGAGGAAAGGGGAACCTTGTTGACTGCAAACTGAGGAGACAGTGAGGTGAGGTAATAGTTCACCCGAGTAGGTGTAGAGCCGCTCACGCTCATGCATTAATAATGAGACAGATGGTCTATGTCCTGTAAAAATCGAAGGGGAAGATTTGTCCATGTTGCTGAGACCGTCAAGAGAAACTAGAAACTAGCTAGCCAGGTATGAGAGTGATAACCTGGAAATCCAGACGTACTGCCAGGAAATTTGGTTTAGCTCAACAGGTCCGTCGAGCTCCAAGAGTTGAAGATCATTAACTAGGATGAAATCAGTTACGACCTAACCCATCAGTCTATCTGATCTGATCTGGTCTATGACAGCAGTCTATGACAACAGTAACCAAGGGCTGAGGCTGATGGAGAGTGGTTGTTTGCATCGTCTTCGGGGTCAACAGTAGACAGTAGTCAACAGTAGTCAAGTTGGACCGACAAAGGATCAGTTTCCATTGCCGTCTCACCGTCAAGCTTCTCCAAATCAAACTCTGCCATTGACTTGTTTCCATCGCTCTGATAACGTCACCATGTTTGTGGCTCTAATTGGTCATAGCAGGTCATACCCAACGGCATGCAGTGGTATTTTGATTGGCACCCATTGGTGCCGTCCCTTGAGTTGGGAACGTTTCTCGCTCGTTGAAAGGACCTAGGTGTGGGTCTGCTCCTCCAGACCATGACAGAGTTGCAGCGGTGAAAGGAGGCACAACATGAATACTTCCAGCAATATTCTAAGGAAGGTCATTAAAGACAGACATGTCTCTAATGAAGAAACGTGTACCATTTGTCTTCAGTGTGTTATTGTGGTTCAGCATCACTGAGTTGTTATTATAACTGGTGTGTAACAGAGTGTTACAAAATCCAGGTAGTGACTGAGGCTCAAAGTACATTTAGTTTGGATGAAGATAAATCAAAAGAATGATTGCTGCAATATGGGCTAGCTACCCACGGCACCCTCCAGTTCTCTGTAGTCTGGCACACAGAAACAGTCCGAGGCAAAGGCTAAGTGGATGGTTGGGTCTAATAGCAGGGTGATCCTATAAATAATAGCTGCACAGTTTCCTCCTCATTGATCACACAGCCTTGGCTGACTGAGACCGGTTGGTTGGAGCTGACCTAAGAGAATGCTTGACTGCTTTTCCCTCCACATGCTTTCGGCTACATGATCTATCAAACGGGGGGCTCGGTGCAACTCAAGAAATGACACAGCCTAATTGGCTGCTATGAGAGGCCCATCACTTAGGACTAGTGTAGATGAAGGGCGAGAAAGACCGACTCCAGACAAGGTTAATTAACTTCACTGTAGTGTCTCTGACCTTGGAAACTTTTTTTTGGCATCATGCATGTTTGAGGGTTGAGGGTCAGTATGTGTGGAGAAAAAAAATCCTTCAGGTCAAGACTGAGCTGGTAAGATGACTGGTTCATGAAATGTAAAACTACATTTCTGGGGCGCCTCCTTTCTCTCACTCAAAAGGTCAGTGCTCAGGTCATGGGATCTCGCTGAAGTCGGCTGTTCTTTATTTAAAAATGAAAGTTTTCAGTGTTTCAGTGTAAATTTAATTAGTCTGTGCTTTTAGATATTTGTGGTGCCTTTCAGATATTTTAAGTACATAAAGTAATAGCATCAAGTGCATCCCGTTCACAGAGGCTGTGACAGGACGTCAGACTGTCGCAGGCTTTACACATACACATGCATCTTCAAGGCTGTAACACACATACTGGGACACAGTGTTGGGGATGTAACGTGTTACGCAATTTAATTACAAAATAAATATAATTGTAATGTAGAAAAAATGAATGACAGTTCCTTGTGAAATTCATTACAATTTTAATTAAATCTGCCCAACTTGAACAGCAAAAATGGCTTGGCAATAGGTTTAATAAAAATTGTGTTGCTTTGCAAAGTTTGCAAAATGAAGTGCTGGAAAAATATAGACAGTTGATTATTCAATGAGGTAATTGAAGGGTTTAATTTAGTGCTATGGTTAAATATAAAAAAAAAAAAAATTAAAAGATAGGCTATGCTGTCCTCATAGGTTCTGTTTATCCCAGCGTTTATCTGTCTATTTGTTGGTCTGTTCGCAAAATAACTCAAAAATGTTATGAATGGATTTTAATGAAATGTTCAGTAAATGCTGCTAATGTTGGTTGTGTTCTGGAACCATCTGGATCCAGGAATCTGTTGAAGGATTCTTCCTCATTGTCAGATAGGGGCATTGTCAGCATCTGTGTCTAGAACTCCACAAGATCAGCAGTGTACTGTCCCTGTGGTCCAGTGGGTAGTGGGTCTGTCTGTTAAGCCAAAGGTTGGAGGTTTGAGCCCACCCAGGGACGGAGGGTTGTTTTGTCTTGTTTTCTTTTTTTTTTACAATTGAAATAAAATGAAGAACAATCGAGCTCAGAAGTCATGATTAACATAGTACAAGGTCAGTATTTATTCAAAATGTAGAAAAGTAATCAAAATGTAATCAAATGTGTCACATTACTTTGACAAAGTACTTGAAAGAGTTAAACCAACATGCTCTAATACAGATCTATGATGAGCAGTAGTGATGGGCAAAACAGTTATTTTCGGTGTGCTTAATGGGTAGAATCTGTTCAGTAAAATGATCTGTCCAAAAGAGTGCAGCTTTATTTCACATCTAAAGAAGATGTTTTTCATGTTGTGCTGTTGAGAATGAGCACAAGTGCAGCTGCAGACCTTGACATCCACCCCTGATTCACCATGTTTCAAAGGATGACCTGTGGTCCACATTCAGATCGCCTGTTTCTTCAAAGAAGCAAGTGAAAGAGCAAGGATTTACCGAGGACGATATATGAGATGTTGCTACTGTGACTGATAAAATGTCTGTGTACAAAGAGTATAATGCCTTTTTCTCTACATGATGATTCCGTCTCCATGAGTCGAACGTTCTCTGGTCACAAAAAACAGCTCAGAGGTATATAATATTGGTTGAGACCTCTCCAACACTGTCACTTTTCTGGACTTGACGATAATCATCAAAACCAAGAGCAGAATAAACTATAACTATGAACAGACTTTTGGAAATGTTTCAAGTATGTTTTTCAAGTATCTCACGTTAATGTTATTCATTTGGCAAATACCAAACATTTAACCTGAATTCACCTTTTGTACCCAAATTTGGGCCGGCTCACTGGGCTTTGAGAATTCAGAGGTTTTGCTATTATCTTTATTGTTGTTATTGTTATTTTGCATGTATGTATGATTCTTTTTTAACCTCAGTTATTTTTGTAATCATATTTTATTTTTAATTTTGTTATAACTTCAGCTGTGTGTCAACTGGTCGGGAGTCGATGCAGGTCTCTGAAAACGTGTCTACTTTTGACATTTTCCCTGATGACTAGTGACTATTAGTCAATAGTCTGACACACCTGTTGACATGATTTCCCCCATCTCAGAGTGAAACAGACAAGGCAGCAGCTATGTTTCAGGGTCCGAAGTAGCTTTGAGGGCTATTTAGAAAGTCTTGAATCGGGGAGTCCGGGTGGGGACTAAATAGACACACATGCTTCTGGTTTTCATTCCACTTCACTCATTACATCTTGGCCTCAGTATCCAGCAGTCCATTATGGTACTTTACTTATTTACTCCTCTTAATCCCCTATGAGACTCCACGCTGCAGCCAGTGTTCCTCCATCTCATTTTGTTCTTGGCAAAATAATGCAACTCTTCCCATGACAGAAAACGAGGTGAACAATAGAGCTGCCGGCAAATAATAGCATCAGAGGTTCAACTCGCCTCTGTTGTAATTAGTGCGCTGAGGCTCACACATCATCCTGAAGACGTGTGATACAGAATCTGTATCCAAGCCAGTGTATCAATAGTGGAATATGTTTTCATCCAACATGGCAGAAAGACTTTACAGTCACCGCCAGACCCGCTGATGATCAATGTCAGTTAATTTCAGACTTAACTCACGGTAAAAGCCGGTGAAACCGTGAAATGGTGTCTGAAGCAGGTAAACACATCTCACAGGAAAGAAACAAAGGATGTGGGGAGTTGTGAGGAGGGACAACGGGGACACAAAGGCAACGAGTGGATTTATTGGTTTGTTTTTAGATAAATTCAGTCTATTTTCTACCTAAGCTGGTAAAGGCAGACACAAATGCAGTGGTAATTGGAGCATAGCGTTGGTGAAAAAGAGATATTCACAATGGAGCTGGGTAACACAATAACAACAGCTTACTATTCATTTACCACGTGTGGTAACTGACAGTCTATGTGACTGTCAGTTGTCAGGCTGACACCTGTGAGGGAACCAGCGTTAAACTATCTGTCCTGATGACCAGTGTTTGCACAGGAATAATACCTCCAAGTTAATAATTGGTGAAATAGGGTTCTTTATATGGCACTTGGTGGTTCACACAGGGTTGAAACGGACAGAAAAAAAGGCCTGCAGTTAATAGCTGAGGTCCCCAGGTGCTGCGATCGGGGCTGAAAATGTAATAAACAAGCACTATTCCAGAAGATTAGTATAGTCCTGAAAACAAATAATGTGTGCAACAAGGGATTAAAATGCCCAATAAGGTGTACAAACAACAAAGTAAGTGGTTGCTTGGCAGCTATAAGGTAAATATACCACTACACCAAAATGCAAAATGTGCCCCTGACTCAAAAATATTGAATTAGTGAATCACTGCACATTTCTGCACTGCACATAAATATGTGTATACTACTATTATTATTATTATTATTATTATTATTAATCTTGTATATCCTATTTTAAATAATTTTAGGGTATTTTTTACCACAGTCACTATTAACACACTTGGCTCTCCGCAAAGGAGGAACTTGAGGTTGAGGTGTCCTTTCGCTGACACTTTGGATGTATGTATGTTTCTTAGTATTGAAGAATGTCAGGACCTGAGTGCCTCTAAAGTTTTTTATTGGAGTTACTTACAGCCACAATGCCTCATTACAACACTAAAGTGATTCCGGCATTTCAACAAAAGACAAACAGGTTGTGATCAAGTGACACTGTTTGAAGAGCTGAGAGAACCATCGTGACCTTGTGAGATGAAAAACTGTTGGTCTGTCAATCAGACTGTGTGTATCATGACAGTGAAGTCAGAAACAATTTCCACATTAGGTACACAACATGAAACCCATTAAGACCAAATGTACGACCTAAGCCAGTTGATGAAATTGTTTTTGAGTCCCATGCCCGACAGAACCGACTGTGCATCATCTTGAGTGCAGTGGGTACAATGCTGCATTCATCTTCTTTTCTCTTTAGTGCAGGTAATGAAAGATTCTGAAAGACGACATGCCTATGTACATTATAAATGAATAAAATGTTCACACAAACTGTGATGTCTGACACGTGATGAGGAAAGCTTTACCAAAAAGAAGTCCCACGTGATGTCGCAGTGTGACGGTCCCTGATTGGTCAATGAAGAAAGAGGGCGATCTTCGACAAAGGAGTCAGACTGTGGTCCGTTAAGGAAGCCCAGATGTTTGTGTGTTTTTTGCCCAGTTTGAATGTTTACTATCAGAGCTGGACGGAGATGGACGGAGCGACCAGCAGAATGGAGCAGAGTGACAGCCCTCAGGTCCAGTCGGTGCTGAACTGTTATGGAAATGCGCCTGTCTGGAACCAAAAGCAGTCAAGCCGTGATGGAACTGTGTCATGGAAAAGCACTATGACTACACAGACAACACTATCGTTGTCATAGATTCATATGGCCATTTAAAAATGTGTGTGTATATATATATATATATATACATTTTTAAATGGCCATATGAATCTATGACGACGATAGTAGACGCTATCAAAAGAGCAAAGGATGGCCACTTTGAGGAATATAAAATATGAGACATATTTAAAGTTATTTCACTCTTTTTTTCTAAGTACATAATTCCGCATGTGAGTCTATAATGAAAATAAAGGAGACACATTGAATGAGAAGGTGTGTCCAAACTTTTGGCCTGTAAATCGATCATATGTGTTTCCAAACTAGTTTCAACTGCTGTCTGAGTTGGTACTTGTCAAATGGAATGGAACAAGGACCATTGGACTCAGACCATGATTCAACTGCAAATGTCTGCAAACGTCTAACTGGCAAATGAACTTGTTCTCCTCTGGGGGTGTCGGTCTGAAATGATGGCGCGTGGACAGTTGGACGACACCGAAAGCAAATGCCCCAGTAATAAAAAATACATAAATAAACAATTTACAATGAAAGCAAATAGATGAAAGTTGGAGTGAACGGTTAACTTAACAGAAAACCGATTTTAGGACGTTGTTTCAGAAAATGTTTTTGAACGCTTTTATGTGAGGGCCTCTTGGGTCTTAATGGGTTGGGTGGTTGTGTGACACACAAGCGTGCAATCACAGTGTGTTTTCATCTTGATGCTTTGCACTGATTCCATGCACACACAAGTTATATATAAAAAAAAAGGGAACTCACGTACTGTATATTAGAAGAAAACATATGGGACATACACAACAGCAAAGCTCAGGAAGTCCAGTTATCACATTGTTGAATTGCTGCTGGTGTTGCTCATTGGACCAGTGGCGTCGACCATCAGCCGTCCCTTCATGAATCACTTTGGCAGGCGACAGCTTGACAATTGGCAGTTCCATTTATAATATATTACATGATGAATCTCTTGATCTGTTTTCAATATGCCCCTCGTGAGGTGAACAGTGTGTCGCAGTGTGTTTTCCCTACAATGAAAGCCAACATTTATCTGAAGTCCAGATCCCCGGTGTCCTCAGGCAGTGCTATCTCCACAGAGGAGTGATCACGATGTGGTGGCGAGTTACACTCACTGCCTCAGGCTCATTGGATCAACCCACGAAGAGGCGATGAGACTGGTGACAGCGATGATCCACAGGGCTAAAGTGTGCAGACATCAGATTGTGTGCACCAGAGGAGGTGGGGATGAGTGTGTGTGTATGTGTATGTGTGTGTGTGTGGTGCTTGAATGAGCTAAATCTTGTTCAGCATGCAGAAAAGACAGCAGCTCTGCAACATCATCTTACCATCATTAATGGGCATTCATTTTTGTATATGTTCTATCCAGGGAGGATTGACCAAGTGGGAAGTGCGAACGCATCCCAGCTGAGGAGACAGATATCCTCGTACTGGTGTCACTAATATAATCAAGACCTGTCTAAATACCTGTGGAATTCCAACCTGTTTTCATCAGATAACTGAGCAGCTGTCGGGATACCGTAGCTCCACAAGGTTCTGATCCTGTTCATGACTGACGTGTTTCTGATAAATACAATGTTCACAATCAGAACCTCATTCTCATTATCTCACTGGTTTATTTGCTCTCTGCATCGTCAAATTATCAGCGCGCCATCATTTTAGACCGACACCCCCAGAGAGGAACAAGTTGATTTGCTAGTTAGAAGGCGAGGGCGCATGACAAGACAATAACAACCGTCCTCCGCCTCATGCTTTAGACCATCTAAACAGAGCCCTTATACGACAGAAATGGACACAAAAGACCTACAAAAGCAGTCTAAACACAGTTTAGACTGACAGACGATGCTGCATGCTGCCATCTTGGATTGTGACGTCCTCTGAGTGGGACCAACGTCTGAGAAGGTTATATGACATTGGGTGGACATTCCACTAAGCAACTTCCTGTCAGAGGCTGGAAAAAGGACCTGAATTGTGACTCGGACTGCAGGTGGAACACACTATAAATCTTTTGAGGGTGCTGTGTGTGAATTGCTTTCATTTGAAGTGCACAATTCAAGCTTACCAACATATTGTGCTGTGAGTACATCTACAGCCGCAGCGCTGACATTAAGATGTCAAGTAATAAGAAGTGTAGAGCCCCCCCCCCACACACACACACACACACATCACCCAGGGGCAAGCGAATGTGGCAGAGACTAATTCTATATTTCACCTCAGAGACCAGCATCTTCTAAAAGGAATTAAATCATACATCAAAATGTTCCAGAGGCACCAGTGCAAGCAAACAAATGAAATGACAAAAGTGCTTGCAGTGATAAGGCTGTTTTTTTTTTTTTTCCTGGGATGGTGACATGAATTGACCCAGCAGTCATCCATGGAGTCGGGCTGCGACTATCAAGACGACCAGCCAGTGTCATTCTGTTAGAAGGACCGGAGAGCTCTGGAAATGAAAAGTCAAAATAAGCATGATTGTGGATTCAGCACATAGATGCTTGAAAGCACCATGAAATCTTTGTGCAACTACACTGAGCGTCGATGGAACAATTGTCTGCAAACAACATCTGTATACAATTAATGTGAGGGTGAAGGTGAGCGTGAATCCTGCAATCATGATATTGTTTGATTACGTCACATTCACATCAGCTGAGTACTGGTTTTTACATGAAGCCTTTGTGAACACTACTCACAAATGCACTGCTGCATCCTACAAAACCATCACCGTCTTAATTTGTGAGATAACTGCACCGAGGATGAGAGGATGAAACAAATCTATGTTTGACTAAGACATCAGTCGTCCTTGGAGGAAAATGAGCTACAACGCATACAGTGGACTATACAGCCCATAATACAAATACACACAGCGGGTTCTCACCCTTCACAGCACCCAGGGATGACTTGGGGTGGGTAATGTGCTCAAGGGCACCCCAGCTGTGTGTGTACCAATCCGAGGCAACTGCTGTCCTGGGGTTCCCAGCATGTTTTCTGGACTCGCTTCTAAAACCAACAAATCAACACACAATTCCAGTAACTGTGACTTTACAGCTGAGGCAATGACCATTATAAACTTTGCCGTTAGCTTCAATTCAAAACTGCAAATAATGTTGTACTATAGCCAGTAAAAAAAAAAAAAAAGTACATTTTGTGGGTGTATGTGAGAATGAACTGTCCTAGCAATGTTAGTTGTCAGCTGGCTTCACTGTGGATCTGTGGATTCACTACATTAGTCAATTTATACCAGAGCTCCCTCATCTTTGATGTAACTCATCTCATAGTGTAACTACAGCAGACAGCTGCTGTACCATATGATTCATTTTATTTCCGTTCTTCACTTCACCTTCAGTTCTTCATCAATTCACCGCCGATTCACCGTTAGAGCGGATATACAGTATGTACAGGAAGAAACATACACAGTTTGCTTGAAATGTATTGAAACGTATATTATACACTCACCTAAACTAAGCAAAGAAATAAAGCAACAAGAAAGAAAACAAGAAAGACAGGCAGCTGGCAGTCCAACTGTGGGGGGGTTACTCTACCTCCTTTCTCTACTGCTGTCGATGAATTGTCATGGAAATGCGGGTGACTACTATCCAACAGGACGATACAAGTACAAGCAATTTCAAAATAGACAATTGTCAAAAAAGACAAGTGTGACAAGACAAAAAAAATCAGTTTTGGCAATACAGACAATTGGATCTGTTACATTTTGTATAACAGCAGTGACCAACAATATATATTTGATTGGTCGGTTTGCTTAATCGTTTTGCTCCATGAACAACATATGACCATTTCTGCACACTATCTTCATACTTTTTTGATGTTGCACCAGTTTTTCTTCTTCTTTTCTTCTTCAATTAAGAGTTGTTTTGTTTTAAACCAACCACCCTTTACATGTTCATGCTTCACCTGAGTGCAGCAAAGCACTCGAGTGCAGCAAACAACAGTTCCCAGAAGTTCCTTAACAAAATAGTTCCTAATGTTCCAGTCAGGAGACAAAAGGGGCTTCCTGCTTCAGGGCCAAAGGGGGAGGACTTAACTCCCTTTCACTTTCAGTGCAGCAGTGGGACGCAAGACAAGGACCCGCAGATTGGGTCTTGGACACTAGTGGTATTTATTTCTCTGCACACTTAAAAAGACTTTGGCGGGCAGCTCTTGTCATATTTACACTGTAAAATATCACCTGAGGTTAATCACTGACACACCTACAATAATCACTATATACGTTGCTCAGGTTGTACTAATCCAGGTTGACAGCTGTAAACCAATATTCAGTCATGAGCAGAGTGATATCATTAAATGTCCCGGTATCTTACATATCTTATACTGTCCCCTCCTTGGCGCAGGAAGTGAACTTGTGGATGTGAAACTACAGAGAAATGTTCAATATCGAGCTGCCGAGTTGGAATGAAGAATGAAGGTAAAGAAGGATGATGGAACTGATGCCTGCATAGGTATACTGATGTGTTACATTAACAAACAATTGTTATAGTGAGTACAGGATACCAGCATTTTCAGTACAGTAGTGGCAATAACATTTTTTATTCATTCAAGGGCTGCTGATCTCTGCAAACCTTCTGACAGCTGACTCTGTTCTCACAGATCCAGCACAGATCCAGCACTTCAAGCACGATTTTTTTTTTTAAATGCCTCATTGTAAAAACAGGACAGTCACACCTCTCCTGTACTGTAATTTTTGATTGCGGGAACATGACTTGTCTCCACAAAAATTAACGTCATACACCTGCTCTGTGGCAGTAATCAAACGCTGTCTGATGAATCAAAACTTCCACACCTGATTTCTCCAGCAATCACAGAATCAATTCAGATCTGTTCACAAAGTGCACGTTCACTGCAGCACAAATGAAATTCTCTGCATAGCATCTCCGAGTAGCTCTGAGTTATATGATACTTGTCTCTTCTACCAACAAAAACTATATGATCGATTGTATAACTATATATCATCTTAAAAAAGAATAGAATAATATGAAGGAACATGAAGAGTAGATTTCCTGCATCTGTTGTCTGTCCAGTGACAAATGGAGTGCAAACACCATTAGAGGAACCCCTTAAATGCTCCAAATAATCTCACATTTGTGCAAGTTTATGCTGCTCAGATTCGACTGTAGAAAACACTGTGTGTTGATATTTGTCTTTTTTAATAATTCACTTCAGGTTTATGGATCGTTTTTGATGTGATCCTGTTGTTCCCCATTTACTTATGTCTTCCTACATAAGTTTCAAGGAAAACATGATGTTATAATTTATTCTTAGTCGTTTAATGGTTGATGGTTGATGGAAGGTTCAAGAAGCCTAGCTGCTGCTACACACAGTTCAATCCAAGTCTTTTGTAGATTTAAAAACGTGTTTATTTCAGAATGATAATACAACATACTTTATGGTTTATTACAGAATCCCTGACAAAGAATATTCTATTCAATTCTTTAATTCAAAAAATTGGAGAATACCATGAATAGAAATACAAGATATCACAGTAAGAGCAATTCAGGTGAATAGGATAAAAATAAAACTAGGATTACTGTTATAATTATTACCCACCCACAACATTATTATTAATAATTATTATTAAGTAATATTGAACGGTGTGAGTAATACGAACTGCTCCAGTATTCTTTGCAGTATGTCAAAAATAAATATGCACATTTTGGTACAGAATTATGGTGTGATAACTGTAAAAGAGGAATTCCAATCGAGACAAGATGTTTGTTCTCCTCCAATAATAAATGATTACTTTGGCCATGGGATGGCAACAATCCAGCATCACTATCCGTGATTTATTTTCCACATCAAAATCAGATCACACGACCCAACGTGTCAGGCAGCGTCAACCTTCACATTAATCAAACCGAAACAGAAAACTAAATGAAACATGGTGACTGCTTGGAGCAATAAAGTACACACTTTATTATTCCACGTGTCTCACACACACAGAGATTCTTTTTTCACCAAACACTCCACCTTGTGTCTAAAAGCAAATGGTCTGGTCAGACTGGGCTGGTCGCTAAAAATCAAATTAATTTTAAATTTTAAATTTTAAAATTCAAAACAATGAATTTCACTCTCAATCCGAAGTTGGATTTTTTTTTTCTTCTGTGATATGCTGCCCCCTGTTAACTGGAAATGTAGACTGTGAGGCACTTTATTAGAGAAAGACCTTTAACTTCATACAAGACATCAGTGCAATGTAAAGGCTGATGGGATTCACTATTTAGCCTTAGTAAATCATATAGCTTTACAAAATACAAAATACAAAATATGCTCCCTTTCAGTCGCTATCACTTGAAGTAAGCAAAACTCCAATAACCTACACAGCACAAGGATTCTATGGGGACACTTATGATGGCGTCAGGTAACCACAGAGTGTACTTTATTTATTTATCATTCAAATTTACATCGTACAGTGTACATCAGAATTACAAGTGGCTCAATGGAATTAAATCATTTTTCATAAAATAGTGTTATGAAATAAATCGAACAAAATTATGTATACTAATACTGTGTAGATATAAAAAAAAAAAACTAGACACAAAAAACTGTACATGGCCCATAAATCAAGCTTAACGCCCTTTTAAGCCAAGGGACTTGTTCTTAATGTCAATGGAATTCAACAGGCAGAGGAAGCAATGAAGATGTCTGCACAACAAATATGCACAGTGAAGACCAGTCACAGTCACAGTGACGGATGTCGGCTGAATGAGGACAAAACCCTCAAAGCGCCTGAGTTGGATCGAGCGGAGCGTCAGATGTACATAAAGTCAGCAGCTGTGCATCATGCAGCACAGATTACAAAACCAATGTCGCATCCTATTTTCACATTTGACTCCACTCCAGAATCTGTGAAAAGCTTCATCCCCCCCTGAGATGAAGACTTGATCTATTACGAGCAGATTTGTTATCAGGGAGGTTCTTGCTCTTCAACTCACTTGAGACAGACGCTGTGACAAACGTCAAAGAGAATATGAAGAAACACATCACACAGCCGAGGGACAATTTGTCAACCGGAGCTTACGACTCTGCCGTTTCCAGGCATGGAAATTCGTCTGGGGCGGACGATTCTAATGAGAAGAAGAAGAAGGTGATACTGCCTGAAGAGTCGAGGTTAACCAGTTTACCTCAAAGCTGACATTGACACGAATGCTGCCTCACAGACGGAACGCTTTTGGGGGCACTGAAATATCAAAACTGAATGAATGGAACCAATACATTGAATGCATCTTTATCAATCTGGACAAAATAAAAACGCAGATTTCTGATAGAGTGGTGTTTCTGATTAAGGCTGCGTGATTATTGTTGCACTCCCATTAAAAACGTTGTCAGGTGACGTGTACGGTGAGAAAGGTTTGTGGTGTTACCTTGCTCTGCAGCACACGCCGCATGGATTTCAAGCTGATTCTCAACATTTCCACACCAACAAATGCAAAGGAAGGTTGGCTGATTTTAGTTTTCATCCCTGTACATACATCATGCATGTATTTATTTAAGTGATACATCTCACATGGGAGTGCTTGTTTGTGAAATGTTAGCATTCACACACAAAATCACATGTGCTGTTGATGTGAATCGAGATCAGTTTCTCAGTGATTGATCATGAAGCTGTTCATATTTGAAGCATGTCAACCGACAATAAATGTCCCACAACTGCCGAATTGATTACGTGGTACAACACACGTGGGCAGGTCACCACCAGTCTAATGTGAAAATCATTTTCTGCACATTCATTACATCATCATGTGATGCTAGCGAAAGGTGAACTTGAATCAGCGCTACAATACAATAATGGGAATGTTGACACGGGGGGAGGGGGCAGCAACCACAAATCAATATATGAGAATCACAGCGTTTATCAACTATTTCTAACACATATGCTCTTTCTTTTGGCAGACGAGGCCCTTCAGCTTACAGCGGTACTTACATGATTATGTAAAGACCCCAGGGATCAACCGCAGTCCAATTCACAGTGCTTTGTGTACAATGTACCTCGTATATGACATGGTGCACGTCTCAGCTCCTCTCTGACTTAATCTAAGGCAATCATTCACCCCTTCACACTGCTGCTGCACAGTCACATATGATTCAGTTCAATTTCAACTCTGTTCTATTCTGTGTGGCCCAACGTCACAAATTACCTCAATGGACTTGACAGTTGGCACAATACAGCACCCTCAACACCTTAGACCCTCAATCAGGCTGAGAGAAAAATGGCAAAAATACCCTTTTGACAGGCAAACAGTAGGAGAATGTGTGTCTCTCAGAGGATGGACAGACCAGCCGTAGATGCTAAAGTGGGCCTTCAAAAGTGTTGCTCAGGACCACTTGAATCTTTGGAGGATCAGCTAATCTGCAGTGACTCCACACACACGTCTGACAGTTGGATGACAACTGGCTTGGCCCATGAATTTCAAATAAAAAACAAGTTGTTGTTTTTTTTACTTGAGGGCTTCCTATGAGGGATTAATTGGGTCGCATCATCTCCGGTGCAAGCTGGCAGCAGCAGCTTTTACGTAAGATCACATAATGAGCAATGTCTCATGATGAGTCACTTACACACAGTAAGAGTTAAGGAGTCATTAAGAGACATGGTATAACAGAAAACGGTGTGTACAACATGACCACAGGCTGCCACAGTCTCTCCATTCGCCACGCTGAATGTAGAGCAGTACTTCTAAAAGCACAGCTTCTCCTGAAGCTCTGCCAAGTGCATTAGTAAGCACAGCTAGCAGCATGTTGTCTGCCTGGGAGCTTGGATGAGATATAGATTTCCCTTCGTTTCTGAATTACACACAGCACCTTACACAGAAATGTACACAGAAATGTATGGGAGAGTGAGTGTTCACTTTGCGCTGGCGACTCCTTTCGCAGAACATCAAAAATGAAACGCTTCATCACAATTAAGCATGAGATACAAGGCCTCGTCTGATTCTGTGACGTTACAAGGGGATCAGAAAGTGAGTGATGGGTTAATTAAAGCTCTGGGGAAACAGAAAATCTAAATGAATATCCTTGACATGCTTGTGTGCTGGTAGGTAACTCCAGCCGCCCTCCTCCACGTTCATTTTCACAGAGGATTGTCTCCACATGCTAATTCTACCCTTTAATATTTCTCCCCTACTTTCATCCCTCCTCTTTAATAAGCTTGAAATTAAGACAGTGGCACACGCTGGCCCATTTTACAGAGACGAAGATAAGGCCCAACAATGGAGAGAAAAACAAGTCACCATCAAACAACATTCATATCAAAGCAGAACATACAGCGGAACATCCAGTGGGTGTGGGAGCTGACGCTAATGAGATGCTGATTTCATCACTCCCCGTTTCAGCTCATTGTTTCACTGCCTTTATGTTTCACTTTGAAACATGCATCTTCACTTGTACAGCACAGAGCCCACGGCTCGCATATATTTGTACAAATCTGTCCACGTTGTACATGTGTGCGGTGAGTGCATTGTGCAATATGAATAATTGGAACAGGATTGAGATGAATAACAGTCCAGCAACACTCTTAGTATTATTCTCGGGAAAAAAAAAATACATTTTCAATTCGAACTTTTTTGTTAAAAAAAAAATCCAGTTAAAGAACTTCACTAGAAACTGTCGCATAATGTCAGTGTTTTATTTCTGAATTCAAAGGTTCTTCTCATGCAACAAATAGGATCATTTATGAGCATATTCAACCCTTTGTAATGAGTACAATGCTAAAAGCTAATAATGGCCCTGCTTGAATAGAAATACATGATGTTCTGTCATTTTATCACTGATTTGCATAAAGTATATTACCAACTTCTAAAGCTTGTAAAGTGAAATTGAACAATTTGACAATTGTTTTGATGTGAATTGTTTTGCCTGACTGAATTACTGTGTGCATGTGATCATACTTGATGACCTCGTTTCCTGCTGCTGTGATTTAATTCTGTGTTCAAATTCATTTCAGCTGTGAGTTCAACTCTTGACTGTGGTAAATGTGGACGGAGGTCAGCGCACAACTCAAAATTATTACAATCGAAAAATACAAAGTCAGTTTCACATACAGGCGTGCATAAGCGTGTGTGTGCGTGTGAGACGAGTTCGGATGAGTACAGGGACGGTGTGAACAGAGAACACAACCTTTTCTACACAGACTCATGTTCATTTATCTTCTTTATCTCTTTTCATATATCGACCTACAGCCTGCATTAGCTCAGTCTTCTCATCCAAAAAAAAATTGCAGATGTAAACACTGACATCCAAACCCTTTCCCTGATGTTTTCTCAGTAAACGTGAACTTCAAGACGTGAAATGCCAGGCTGAAGTAAACAGGGAACATCACCTCCACAGGTGCAGACGCTGACTTGAAATATATCGAGATGAAATCCTTTGGGAATATTATAAAAGAGGCGTCTAAATCCAGCTGGATCTGTGTTCCAGAAAACTGCACAGCGCTGTAGTAGAACACAAGATATTGCTTCAAATAATGTACGACAATACATGCTGCGTCCCTGATGACCTTTCTAGACCGTTTTTATCATCTGCGGTGGCTCAGATTAAAGAGTTTGTCCAAAGAAAAACTAACTCCGCCATCTTCGACTGACCTGTGAGCAGAGTCTGTCAGTAGCCAACCGCCTCAGAAACAAGTGAGCCGCCCCAAACAGTGTCGGGGAAAACAGTCACGACCTCCAAAAAGAATAACATGAAATCTCTGTCGATGTCATTGTCTTTATTCCAGAACTGTGTGCCTACACAGATGCTGGAAATGTCATCTGAATCTGTCTACTCATTGGTAAACGTTGCCCGGAAACATGGACCTAATCTAATAAAACATCAACAGTATTCTCTAGAATACACGACATCAACTGTGGTGTTCCTACTTCTAACGCCTCAATCCCAAGTGTGTCACTGGGCTGATAAGCATGGAGAGTATCTTATTTCATGGTTTACGTTGGTGTGGCGGAGAGGTTAAATGTCTTACTGAAGTGCTACCATGATGTTCTCTGTCAGCACACACCTGGACAGCGCATACTCAATGAAATATGTGTTCTATGATGGATTGCTGCTGCTAGAAAACAATGATATCATTAGCTTCAGCTAGTCTCCCTTCACGTGTCTGCTGGAGGTTTTTCTGTTCAAGTTGTTGTGCATTCCACTTGTCGAGTCGCTATCAGGGATACAAGGACCTCCAGTTCAGAACTCAATATGGCGACAGTCAGTATCATCTGTGCTCTTCTGTTTTTATATCACTTAGTTGTTTGTCGACTATAAACTAGCTTTTTTCCTACCGAGTGTGTTTTTATGTGATTAAAGTGGAACACAAATGTGGTTTCGCATCATCGGAAGTCATAAACTGCTTTGTGATGTCTGGCACCTCAATTTATCAATTTATTCGTCTTAGTCACAGAGATGCATTTGAGACTTTGTTGCAGCTTTGGACATGACTTTGTCTGGCCAGAGGAAAACTACTGAAACAAGGCTGTCTTGAAACCACTCCCATGAGATTTCACAACAAGACTTCACAGATGTCTATGACTGAAGAATCCCCTTTCAAGATGCTGTCAGGAACCGATGATAGCAACTGGAGGCTGACATTGGAGGAAAAAAGCCCTTTTAATTGACAGACACTTGTCTGTTAACGCCAGTTGCACTCACTTCCTGGATCAGCTTTGGTCCCTGGGAGACGTTTGGCCCCTCACACTCGACGTGTCCTTTAATACTAAACAGAGAAGGGTGGAATCAAAAGGGCCCTGATAACGTGTCTGCTACTCTTTGGTGCTATTATAATGAATTGAATGAGAGCAGAGTAGAATGAGAATCAGTGCAACAAACAGATTTCTCTCGGGAGATAAAAGATAAAGTTTCTATCTATTTATCTACCATGAGGCAGTAAACTCACTGTTTCTCACATTCCCAGAGCAACTGATGCACTTTTACCGAGACACGACAGGATAAAATGACGTCATGTTCTAAGATGCTCAGAAAATGAGCCTGAAATTTACATCAGAAGGTTAAATATAACACACTCCACCAAATGCAAATAACCCAAAGTGGATTATATTGGTAGTGAATTTGTAGCACTGCAATGATACTGCTGTCATCTCTCATTTGTAGTTTTCATTGGAAAAGTTCAGAAGAACTGTATTCTAGCCCATCCACTGTGATCATACTAACACTGTGTTACACACACACACACACCAAGCAGCCACTCAATCAACAGAGTAAATTAAATTACAAGCAGCCAACACAGTGTTAATCAAACCTAAATATACATGAAACACGCTGTAGCCTTGGATAGAAATACAATTCGCATTTGCCAAGGGAAAGATGAGGCTTTCATCAAACAGAGGAATAATTAAGCATATCATTTCTCATTTTATTATTTGATTATCTCAGCAGCCTCATTCGTTTACCACTGGGCTTCCAGACAGGTGCTACTGCAGAGAACACAGGGAATCAAACAGGAGGTGTAAAAGCAGAGCAGGATTGATAGCCCTCTTAAAACACTTTGTTTTAACAGGCCTTCACAGGGAATCAGCCAGCAAGCTTTGATAGTATCAATAGCATTTTATTTTAACTTACATAACTCTGAGATATATTTTCATCACCTTGTCTGTCAGTAGGAAACGCTGCGCTGGGAATACGGTTCTAAAACTGTCACTGGGGCTGATTCATTGAAGGGAACAGAAGAGCTGCACTTCAGAATCCTCCACTTCCAAATACATGCCAATCTGTCTGCTTTACACTACACATCAGATGTGACGAACAGGCAGAGGGAGTGTGGAAAGCATCGGCTAAAAGTGTGCACAACTTCATATGGCTGAGGTGTAAGATGTGTGTTTTTTGTGTTTTATCACACTTTTTTTTTTTCTTGTACAGGCAATGCAGTAATATTTCCGTTGTCAATACGGAGTTTGATGCCTTTTTTTCTCCTTTTTTGCTGTCGAATATCACACATGCAGTACGGCAGTGATAAAATGTAATGAAATGTAATGTTCAGTTACGAACATCAGCCTGCAGTCAACATCCGTACCCTGGAAGCGTCTCTGTTGACCGACATGAATGAT
>CAAKHB010007501.1:234005-244465 GCA_901007665.1 Aeoliscus strigatus | reverse complement strand
GAACTATATTCATGTCTGTCGTGTGTGTGCGCACACACACACACCATGCAGACGGACAGGTACAGCCATCAGAGACGTGCTTCCTCTCCACTGACATTGACAGCCTGTCAAACTGTGCACCGCATCTGAGAGGATACACCCCACAATCAGCCAGGAATGCAAAAGTGTGGAAACGGAGTGCATCATGGGAAACTGCAGTGAAAAAGGCACTGAGCTGGACGCTATCGGGTTGATGGATTAAAATGAAGGAAGGCATGTCAGCACTGACAAACAAAAAATTGAGGTTGAGGTTGGAACTTTACTTACTGCAGGAATTCTGCTGTGAGATTCAAAATCTGAGGGATAGTATAAATTAGTAAAAAAATTAAATGATGAAATGATATATATTTATATTTTTTCCTCATGATGTGGATCTCTGCAGTTCAAACTGACTTTTAGATGCTCACTCAAGAGTTGGTACTCGATTACACACTGCACACCAAAGAAAATAAAATGATGTAGTTTTTGTGATGCCATCCTTCACATGTAGAACCAGGATGTTGTTGTGTAATATGTGTGCTTAGAAACAACATCTTAGAACTGACTCATTCATGCACATGATCACAATAAAAAAATTTAAAAAAAAGTAAGCAGTTCAGGCCCCAGTGACATTCATTCGCAGAGATTTCCAGAAAACAAATTAGCCACAGGGGAAGAAATAAGGTTTGTGATCAAAAACATGTACGAACATCACAGCTTGAGCCTCCATCAGGCTATGTTTGCTATAAGAAAACAATAATGAGACAGTGACGAATAGAAGTCCAAAACCTACTGTGTGTGAACAACTCAAATCCAAACCTTTAACCAGCTAGAGGACATCTGCACTTTATTGTGCAAACAAACAAAGAAACAAAAAAAAAAAACAAGGCCAGTTGTCATTTCATGCAAGCAGCAGATTATGACAGATCGTGTAAGAACAAACAACAGACTATGTGGTGTTTGAGTTGCAGGAAATGAGCAGAAGCTCCACCAGTTTACTCTTCTTCTGTTTTTCAGATGATTAGCTTTATGAAAGAAGAGGACTGCAGTGAGTCGGGGACATACACAGTTATCACACCACGCCCTCTCTAGCCGGCACCAGCTCAATAGTTATTAAACGTTGTTGTTTATGTTAATGTTAACTGTCAAATTACTGTTATCTTAACAAACAGAAATCAACAGCAAAAAATCCAAAATACAAATACAAATTATAAAAAGTGAACATGTCTCAAAACAAAATGAAAATGTTGCAAAAGTAAGCGACAGGAAGTAAAACCCTGATGTAACAAGCACAATTCCTAAGGTGGCTATGTTATAGCTAGAAGACCTTTACTCCTGAAAACACACTATTTCTAACATGAGACACGGCAGGAACAAACGACAACAGTGCCCTTGTCTGAGCAAATTGATTTTTCTATTCCCCTTGTCATGTTTGTCCACGGGTTTGAACAAAGATTTATGGAATGGTCATGTGTCCTTCTCAGCAGGTCTGTCCATTACTAGCATGTTTTCACTGTGACGGCATTAGAGCCCCAAAAAAAGTTATAATTTTTTTTGAAGAATGCAAGCTGAATACACTTCTGCATTGAATAGTCTGTATTTCATTTCATACTGAAGGGGCTAATATAAAGACTGAATGTCTCCCTGAATGACAGCAAACGGCTGCAGCTCTAAACCTGCACCAGTACATTATATCACACTCCTACACTCTGAAAAATGAGGAAAGTGGCTGTGAACAGCAGTAGTCGAAGGACTGTTCCTACCTCCCTGATGCATTAAAAGGAAAAAGGAAAAAAGAAAAACTTTAATCTTTTATACAACAGGTCCCTTTATAGATTCCGACATCTGCGACATCTGAGCGTTTTAGATGAGCGAGGTGAACCTCTGCTGAAGGGAAGATAATTCTCCCTACATACCATCTTAACTCAGAGGGAAGAGGTAGGCTCTGTATTTGGTTCAAGAAAAAGAGATAAGCAGAGGAAATGGAGAGTTGCAGACTGGCATAGAAACAAATCACCAACACTATAGGTCAGAAGCAGCAAATGTCCCTCTGAATCCAAAAGAAACGTGTCAGTTTTATAATTGCATATGAACAGGTGAGTCAGACCAAAGTGGTCCTGAGGCAGACACAAGGGACAGCGTCCCACTTTGAGGAAACAGATTTTGAAAATAATAATTATGTATATGATAATTTGAGGTGAGAATATGAATAGGATTTGAAGCAGACTTTTCAGATCTGTAAATTCCTTTCCGACTCCAGTGACCTCACAGATGATGTCACCCAGTCAACAGGAAGTGTGAAGCACTGTCTCATTCTGACCTTGGAGCACAATCACTAAAATATGTGGCTGAAAACCATTAAACGTAAATGTTGACAGTAATCAAACACAATGTGAACCAAAAATAAATCTGGCTTAGTCGGCAAATTATGTGATGTGCTGTGTGTTACTTGATTGTGCAGCCACAGGTAAACTGTCCGGAAAGTAAATCTCGTTTATGATGAACAGCATTCGCCGCTTGCTGACCTTCGGTGCTCTTTAATATATTATCTCCTCCGCCACAATCCTCAGGAGAGTGCAGTGACTTCATCACCATCCAATCTCGCTTTTGACCTTCATATTCAAATTAAACATGATTTCCTACAATATTTCATCACATGAATGGACACTCAATTGATATCAACTATTCTTGGTTGCTCAAACAGTTTCACGGATTATTGCAAATTTAAGGTTTGATAATCAGAACTTCACATCGTTACGTTAAAGGTGACAGCCAATTTCCCTATCATTCCATGAATGTGCATAAGCTGCTTAGACTCTCACTTGACTCAAGTCAACTTTGGGTTTTATAGATCACAACCTTTGAGGAGAAAATGGTGCATATGCCACTTTTCAGCCGTCTTTATAAATGAGACCCTGCATTCTCATGGCTACGTTACCAGAGATGCCTCTTGGTCATTCAAAATGCTGCAGCTCGAGTTTTAACCAGAAGACCAAAACACAGATCCAAGCACATGAATCCAGTTCTTTAAACTGGTTCCCAGTCAGCTGTAGCATAGAACGCAAAGTTCTATTTCTGGTCTACAAATCACAAATTGGTCTAAGTCTAGAACACATCAATGACATGATAACTGAATATAAGCCCGGCAGAGCTCTGAGATCGATGGACTCAGGCCAGATAGTCGAGCCCAGAGTTCAGACCAAACAGGGTGAAGCTAAATTTAGCTGTTCCGCCGCACACAGATGGAACAAACTACCAGCAGAAGGTCGAATCAGTGGGAATCAAGTGTGAATGATTTTAAATCCAGACTAAAAACTTTTAGCTTACGGGTGAGCTCTTGAAATGTGTTTTAGCATTTTGATTTGATTTGTAATCATTTGTTGCACTCCTATTTTCTGCTCTACTTGAATCTAGCTTTTTTTCCTGCCTCATCTTTGAAACACTGCACAGAAATAAAGACAAGAATAGAATAAAATAAGGTAGAATAAAGCTTAAAAACAAAATAAAAAACATGTAAAGCACATTGAGTTGCCCTGTGTATGAAATCAACTGTGTACATAAACTGTATAACTGTATAAATAAAGATGCCTTGCCTTGGTTCAAGGAAAAACCCATACCCAGGTCTTTGGAGGTCTGTGTGTGGATATACCAAACTATAAACTATTTTTTTCCAAGTCATACAGTCACAAATCCCCAAAACAACTATCACCTATCAGTTTTCAGATTGCAAAGAATAGATAATGTGGAGACATGGCCAACTTGATACACTATCATTAACTGAAGCTGGTCTCTGAGAGCAGAAAGAACACAAAGACGCAGACGCCGTGGCCTGAACTCATAGACACTACAAAACCTAAGTGGACAGGTCTATTAGATACAAAAAATGAAAAAAGTATGAACTCTCACCAAACTCAATGGCCCAACATCTTAAATAGTTAATCATCTCAGTTTCCCTCAAATACAAAACTATTCATGCATTTCTTCCTTCCCTTGTGTATCATGAGGATTATTTAAAAGACTACTTTAGAGGCAAAACCACCGTTGGTGTCTGCTCAGCCATGGATGTGTTGAATCTTTTGCCCAGAGCTTCGTCTGATCTCACGACTCACTACACTCTCCTTATTGCACTTTGAAGTGTGAAGCTACTTATATATATATACAGTATATAATGTTTGTTGAACACAATTATTTTAGGTGAAAAATAAAAATAAATGATCATATTTGGTTTACTACTACATTCTGGCTTTGGGGGCAAAGCAAATGTAAGGTGTTGAAATGAATTTGAACACTTTTGGCATCAAACCCTCCTTGATCTGTGTGCTGGCTGCACAAAAACAAAAAAACAATTCACGCACTAATGGTGGATCCAGAGAGCTTCACTGCCAGAGGGATGTATGTATTTTACGCCACTAACTAATAAATGTCCTCTGCTCATTACACAGAATGGACAATTGTGTTTTAAGGCATTGGAAGTAAACTGGTTATAAATTCTGTTGTGTTCTTTATTTTGATCAGCCAGCTACTTGAATCCAAAACTCAAACTCAATTCAAACTAATGCTCAGGGATGCTTCCACTGTTTCCATTTCCTGAGACTCATTATGGTAAACGTAGGACTTACAAACAAGTCCTCAGACTGCTGCCTCTCCTACATTTTTTGAATGTGTGAACAGAATTCATGCATAATGCTTCATTCTGATACACAATCAATACGCCAGTATAAGTGATGCTCTTTTTTCGCGGTGATGCATGTGAGAGTTTTAAACATTCTGCTCTGGCACATGTCTGTTTGTAAATATACATCATGATTAATCAGAACTACTGGGCAACTGATGTGGGTCCAGTGCTCTGCCAAATAAAACATTTCCAGTTTGAATTTTTTTATTTTATTTTACACATCCAGACACCTCAATCAGATGTGGTGACAGTGGATCCCTGGTGTCTAAGCCAGTCCAGAGTAATTCACACACTCAAATTAGAACCTAACATAAATAGTAATAATCATTCATTGCGGGTTGTGGTTTTAGAACGTCGGGGTTCAACCTGGACTATTCACCAGCATGAAGGACAGACAACCATTCACACCCACATTCACATCTGCGGGTGATTTAGAGACAACTATTAATCTCAGTATGCTTTTGGAGGTGGGAGGAAGCCGGAGAGAACACACAGGGACACAGGGACACTACTGCACTACCGTGTCACCAAGTAGAAATATAATAAATTACAATATAAAACATTTCCAACGCCCGTCAGACTCAGCAGCCAGCGTGTACAGTGACACCTTTCATGGCAGACAAGAAATACAAGACGACCAACAGCACAAGAGTTTCCAGACACTCTGGTTTTGCTGCAAATCCCATTTATCTCAACTGTCTTATGAAATTCAAAACATTATAACGATTGAAGTGCGGCATTTCCTTCCTTATAAAGGCCTCATAGATTATGTTGAAGCGATCCATAAATGTTTCACACCTAAATGTAACACACCTTTGATCAGTTGAATCTCCTCTGTTCAGGTGCAGCCACTCACCGACCTCCATGCAGGCTGCTGCTACTGTCAACCCCCCTGTTTCTTATTCTGAGTAACAGACGACACCCACGAGTCAGCCCAGGTCATTGGCAGTAGGTGGCTCATGTACAAGAATGTCTGCAAGGTCGCTGTAGCAACCACGGTCTATGGTTTTCCATTATGGAATAAAATAAAGCACAATAATAATAATAATAATACAAATAAAGGGAGATACATATAAAAATAATATCAATGAACAATAATCATAATAATAATCAAATACAATGTAATGAATGAATAAATGAATAAAAAACAGCAGGCTGAGCTTAGCCAATTCAACAATTATCAACTTTGCAGAATGACAAACCGTCAAGATGCTGGAGATTCAGGATATAAAAATCAATCTGTGCAGTCCAACCTGCCTCGTATACATTTAGAAATTCCTGAATAGCCGAAAAATTAACGTCCACACAAGGGCACTGGTCCAATCAGCTACACTTCATTACAGTTGCTTTGTAATTTCCTGGACAGCATTGGAGGCAGAATTAAATTTCTTCAAAGACAAGAATGAGAAGGCATAGAAGAAAAAAAAAAGGATCACCTAGAAATTACTACCGATGAATTGCCGCCGTTCCACAGTTCAGAACGTCCTCCCTCTATAATCCACTGTAGAAATTAGATTATTCTCATAAACATTTCCGAGAGCTGTAAATGTAGGACAGCCTATTCCCCAGAGCGTCTGTGCGAGTTCATGTCGTGAAATTCAACACCAGAAAATTACATCTTGGTGCGTTTGATGAACATTTATTGATGAAATGTATGATGCATTTTCACGTTGATGACACAAGTGTGACTAGTTACCTCCAGTTTAACTCAAATTGATGACCACTGCTTTTGTCTTCATAGATGGAAAAACATGACATTTAATACATGTTCATTGTAGGTCACATATCCAAAATAAAATCAGTCCTGTGCTTGACGCAGATTGTTTTTACGTGTCGTCATTTTAGACTGTATATCTGTGAAAAACGCTCCTGACTGACTGATTTCCCAATTATCGGACAGCATGTGTTCACACACAGAGAGTGCCTGTTTGAACACTCACAAATAAAGGATATTTCACAAAGTGCAACCCAACTGCACACGCGACAGGAAAAGATAACTTCTTGTAAATAGCTAAAGAGAAAATTCTCCTCGCCGACAACAAAATTCTGTTCAATTCACAGCAGCCGTGTTGCCAACCAGCTGGGGGTAAGAATTAAATATTCGTACATGTGTCAAGCATGCAGAGTAAAATGTCAAGGCAATTAAAATCTTCTCTATTTTTGGCTCATCGCTGAAACATTTAGCCTGATTCAGGAAATGTACATTAGGCAGGTAAGTGAGAGGAATAAATGCTAATACGCTGAGTCGGAGCGCAGCGTGCTGTGTGCAGGCAGATAAGCGTCTCAGGAGATCGCTGGCTCACCTCGGCCACTGTGGTGACATTCATTACCCGCATTCTCAGGAGACAGCTTGTCTTTTTTCCCCGACCATTTGGGAGGGCAGCGCCTCGGGAAATTAATGTGCCTCTTACTCAGTCCAGTAATAGTCTGCATTATGTAAAACACAAAGCTACCATTGGACATACATGTTAACAAAAAGAGGAGTTCACTCTTTCACTGGCACAATGCATGGTCACCGTGCCAGGAATATTAATGAAAGAAACGTCGCTATATGTGCAATTAATTGCTCAGGGGAGCCAACAAAATAAAACAAGCAGGAGAAATGATTGAAGGAAACAATCGGTTCTTTCGTTCGTTGGTTCGCTTGGCATTCTCCACGTGCACCGGCTAAGAGTCACGGTTCATGCTGGAGCTGATCCCAGCTGTTTCGAGTAACTGATCAGTACTTTAGGAGGTGGAAGGAACCCCACAGACATGGACAGAAAGACCCCCCAGGCCAACCCTGGAAGCATTTTCTGAACATAATTATCAGTGGTCAGTGTAAAACCCAAGTGTACTGAAAGAGCTGATCTGTCTGCAGATTACACATAAGAGACGTTAAGATGAAACAAACAAGGTTAGGAGGAATGTGATGTGCGTGTCGGTGAGAGCTGGTAGAGACACGGACAAAAGTGAGAACAGCTGACGTCACTGCTGACGAAGCAGATTCAGTGTGTGTCTACAACACTGACATTCAGGCTGGCAACTGTTGGACGTCATCAGCTCAAAAGAAGTCCGGGTGGATACAGGTGAATGGTTCGAACGGTTCAATTAAATAGCGCTGAAATTCTATTACCTGTACTTAATATGAACACAGGATGAGTGAATGTCTTGAATCTCAGAGCCTGTACGTTTCATCTCAGTAAGAAAAGTTAAATGATTTTTCCACTTTTGGCAGTATCTTGAACATCAGCAGGGGCAGTGGTTGACTAATGAGGTTTCCAGGATGTTTTAGCCCATACAACCATTACACGTGAATGCAGCCTTTCACAAAGTGTGTATCTGAACACGCCTTCAGGGTCCTTCAGGTATGAGAACCTAACAGCCATTTGTGCTATTTGGCTGCTTATTTGAACAAACAAAGATCTCTACACAGAACCATCTGAAATATGCTATTGATTTGAATTTTGACATGCCGTGACACTGTGACAGTTTTGCATAAACTTTTCAGATTTGGAATTTTATTTGTTTAATTTCAGATACATTCTGAACATACATGAATATGTTCATGAATTCTAACCATAGCACACCATACCACCATTCAGAAGTTGAATACTACAAATTAAGAAATAGAAGAACAGAAGGGACGCACTCAGATCACCACAGGTGGGTCCTGGGGACTCACTGCATTGAAATCAACATCACTGACATCATCCAGTTTTGCCTACTCATAAGTATGAATATTATTATAAGAACATAAAATGCAAATAGACTCAAGTGGGCATAAATTACAACTAAGCACAGCAGCAGAATGTGGGGATCATTTTAAGGTTGTAAACAGACGTCCTACTCAGCCTGGAGGATCTATATTCATCATAGCAAGCTCACACTTGCCAGTCCCATTGGCACAGTTGTTGTGATAATGGTATTGCATTACAAGAAGATGCAGAGGTTTAACACTACCGTGGTCCTTTGTGAGCCATCAGAAAAAAAAAAAAAACACAACTTCTTTGATGGTGTAAAACACAGCAGGAACATGTCAGCTGCTGTCATGTGGAAACAGGTCCTCAAGCCCAGACAGACAGTGTGGTGTCCATGGTGCTGACGGAGGTCAGCAGTGACGTCTCAAAGACAGATCAGTCCACACAAGTTGTTCACTGCTTAGAATTAGAAATGTCTCCATTAAAAAAATGAGTAGCGGAGAGTACATTACACAGCTATTCAATCACATGCAGCTTCTTTCTGACCCCTCCCCACTGGTGGATTTTGTATCCTCTGCATTCACAGCTACTTCAAACTACTTGAAATTATCCGCTCAAGTTTGCGTACAGCGATGGGGTGTATTCATTTATTTAGATCCACCTCATGAGACGTACCCATGAAACCCAGTTAAAAATGCATGAATAAATCTGCAATGTGTCAACCTGACCTAAACAATTACCAGATACTGGATGGGATTAGAGACCTAAATGATGACAGGATGCCCATCCCAGTTGGTTTTTCAAATTATTTCATCTCAATTTCAGAGTAATTCCGTGAAAAAGTAAAGAAATTGTAGCTTCACATTTCAATGTATAAAGAATAAATATTATTTCTGGCTGACGTATAACAACAGTAAACTCATTCCATGTCCCCAAATACAAACCTCAGTGGAAGTGATGGAGTTATGCAGACTGACTTCTACCTACAGCAGCCTTGAGATGAGTCAAACAATGTGAAGACTGGTGCTGTACCGGGTGTATCAAAGGAGGAGATTGTGAAGTTGTTTGTTTTGTTTTGTTTGTTTCTTTTCAATGAAGGCTGAACAAGGCCACAGGAAGTGATAACCTGTTTGCACTAAAAGGCAAGATGTCATGGCTAGAATCACTGGTGAAAGAACACTTTGAATGGAAGAGAAACAATACTGCTTCAGTGTTAATAATAATACAAAATATACAGTATGAGCAGAAACTGATCATAAACCTGCTTTTGTGTTTTTGTGAGGCAACTACTTTGACAACAGGTTTTCAGCATAAAAACACACATACGTTTTCAGAGTGACGATCAGGCGACTGAGGTACTGGCACATTATATCACAGGGGGTCAGGCAGATGTTCAGTCAGTGTCAATGACTGTGAAATACTTAGATATTACAAATTTCAAGCCCACAGAGTTTTTTGTGTCGTGTTTTTTTGTGTGTATGAGCGTTTTTGTGTGTGTGTGTGTGTGTGTGTGTGTGTGTCTGTGCGTGTGTGTGTGTGTGTGAAGAGAACGATCCCGGGGCCCCCACTAAACTAGAATCCCTTCCCATCTAATATAAGACCTGCTATTCCACCCTCCTTCTCATCATTTCTAGTGAGTGTGAGGGACTCAGACTAATTTCAGGCCGACAAAATAACTGGGATCAGTCACATGTGTACAATGTGAGCACACCTGCACACTTCAGCCATCAGCTGTTATCAATGACCTGCACACACCCCATCCAGAACGCTAAGTACCAAGGAAAAAACCTTGTTTGGCCAGTGTGATTACTGCTCACATGGGTTTACAGTGACCGACAGCCCCTGAAAGCACCATAAATCCGTCTATGTCCGGTAAGCCTCTGAGGGCGCAGAGGAGGGGAAAGGTCACCGCAGACAATCTCCCATCTTGAGGAATTACTTCTCAATCCGCACTATTTCACCCCTCACATACACACACACACACACACACACACGCACACGCACGCACGCACGCACACACACACACACACACACACACACACACACACACACACACACACACCTGCCCACTTCCTCTCTCTCTCTCT
>CAAKHB010007501.1:220492-233985 GCA_901007665.1 Aeoliscus strigatus | reverse complement strand
CCCCCTCTGTCCGTCCTCAAACACTTTCTGTCCAACATCTAGCTCTGCTCCATCACACAAAGACGCACCAAGAACAGCTGGTGAAGATTAGCAGAGGATCGCTTCTCCACCGAGTGTCTTTATGAGACTAATCCTCCAAAATCCCGCAGTTATTCCATGAAGCAACACTTTACACATG
The DNA here is from genome assembly GCA_901007665.1 of Aeoliscus strigatus. Taxonomy (NCBI): domain Eukaryota; kingdom Metazoa; phylum Chordata; class Actinopteri; order Syngnathiformes; family Centriscidae; genus Aeoliscus; species Aeoliscus strigatus. The sequence continues at coordinate 233,807 of CAAKHB010007501.1, read as the reverse complement.
TTACTGCCTTCTCATCAAAAACACGCAGCGCCTGAACGCACCAGCGGGAACATACACAGTGATGGTGAAGGAGGAGGAGGAGGAGGAGGAGGAGAGAAGATGTTTGCTGACTCACCTGAGAAACACCGTCTCTCCCTGACGGACGGTGATGTTGTCCATCACCCTGTTGTCGGACTGAGAGTCTCCTTGGCTGCTCACTGGCAAACCTGCAGGAACAAGAAGCAGCATCCTCAGAGACACGAGAACTGTGCATTTGGAAAAAAAGTGTCCGCGGTCCGACATTGTCCGAATCCTTTCAGAGGTGCAGGTACAGAAAAAAAAATAGAAAAAAAAAAATAAATCCCACAGCGAGACAATGAGTCGCTTCCAGCGCGTAAACGCTTCTTTGGAGATTACAACTCCCCCACACACACTTACACACACTTCATTAGTTGTAATCCAGATCTGAGGAAGGTGCGCAGCCACCGCGACTGCGTCTGCTGCAAAACACCCGCTGCGTCCGGTTCTCTGTTTCTTTTTCCTCTTTTCAAAGCAGCAAAACGCCCGAACCGGGATTAATGCGCTGCGGAGTGTGTTGGACACAGAGAAGAGAAGTTTGGGGTTTGTTGTTGTGTCATTCGCCCTGCTGCTGCGTCATGCGAGCGCGCGCGCGCGCACACACACACACGCGCACACACACACACACACACACACACACACACACGCACACACACACACACACACACACTAACACGTTCATGTATGAGGGAGAGCAACAGTTCCCATTGGTTGATCAGTTGTCGTAGCTGATGTTTGTTCCTGATGTAAGATGATAAAATATGGAAAAAAAATGTACAAAACTTAAACAAAAAGCAAATAAAAACCATCAGGTAAGTTTCACATGTTGTCTGAGCATATAACGTCCGTGATGCAGACATGAAAATTGTGTCTTATTTGAAACATTACATGTACAAGAGACAGAAAAGAAAATCGAACCCAGGTCAGACGTTGCACCTTTAACAGAATGTGTGATCACTGAATATCAGATATCAAATTACACTGAACACAGAGGAGGGTTCATCTGATGGGGGAGCTGCAATTTGTCCAATTCAACACCACGTGTGTTTTCTGTTTTCACTGTCTTGACCCTCTGTCTGGAATAACGTCTGTGCACATCTCTTCTTACTTATCTGTCGGTGTCTGTGATGTGACTCTGATTTCATTTTAACAATGCTACTGTGCTTCATACAAGTAGTAAAATACACTGGAACTTTGCTGTACATCACAATGAGAGAATAAGAAAAAAAGCGTGTGCAATGGCAAATATTGTCATTTCTAGTGTGTTTATGATTCAACTATGATAATAATATAATTATAGGCTTGTTCCATATGTAGACTTTATGTCTCAACCCAGCTCTGAGGGATGAGTATCCAGGTCAACCATGTGAAACTGTGTTTGTGCTTCCATGTCATACACAAGTAGCTGCACAGCCCCGATGGAATCAACCAGGAAACAACTACACAAACACAAATGAACGTCGGGAAGAGCAGCGGATGGAGGCAGGTGTGAGAAAGACACAAAGACTGTTGTGACAGAAGAACGTCTGTAGACCTGACATGACTGACTGAAAGAAGTATCGCTGAGCAGACAAAAGACATTAACTGAACAATATCACACACACACACACACACACACACACACACACACACACAGAGAGAGAATAACTGTGAGAAGATGGGGACCACTGAGACTGCACAGTGAACCTGAACATCCTGTCTACTACATTTCTACGAATCAACCATCAGCCCAGTTATGACCACAATTACAGCCTCCTCCTCTTCCTCCTCCTACTGCTGCGGACTGGGATTGGAGGGAGCATGGGGTCTATTTACAACACAAAATGACATTTTAGTTGAATTGCTGCTGCTTTTTATTAGTATTTGTTGTGTATTTTAGGCATAATATATATATTTTTAAAATCTGCGTATTTGTCCCTTACAAGTCTGCGTGGAATCAGATGACGACAAGAGCAGACTGAAGTACTCAGTGTTCTGTTTAAATAAACTGTTTATCAGTGTATCCTGTTTCCTTGTGTGATTTCTCCTGCACTTTGGATCTGCTTGGAAACTTCGGGCTCATGCCTCCTTAACAAAAACAGTGTAGCAGTAATTGAAATTAACACACAACCTAAGTGATATAAAAACAGTAAAGGTCTATGTTGACAGCTAATACTGACGCCATATTGGATTCTGAACTCAAGGTCCTCTGGGTAGGCTCAATGTCCGAGTCGGATTTTCTTGGTTTTGGCAACTTCCTGTCTGCGGAAAATGACTCAAATTCTGATTTGGACTGCAAGGGGAGCGCATGTGAAGCCATGAAGAGATCAGAGAAGAGGAGCAACGTGTGAGAAGTCAGGTTGTAATTACGAGGTTGAGGCAATGCAAACACCTTGGTGATTCACACGTCAAGTCACCTGCTGTGGTACATAAGTAAATTCTGTCGCAATCAAAGGCCACAAGTGGAATTCATTTGCTAGGTGTTTTTTCAGCTTTTATCTGATCTACTAGGAGAGATCATTCTCTGTCAGTGCTAACAAATCATAGCCTTCGCTCCTCCAGAAATATTGGCTGGATATCCCCAAACCATCTGCAGCTCAGACAAAACAAATCAGAAGTAATTCTCTCCACCCTCCCAAAGTCCTTCTCCACGCGACAGAACCACATCTGTGCCACATCCTCAAATATCAAACCATCACACTAAAACCTGGGTGTGAAATCTGACCGTGAGCTTTCATTGGAAAATGTTCAAAGTTCAAATCAAAGTTCCGGTTCTCTTTCTTTGACACTGAGAAAACTATCTGTGCCTTTATTTCACCTGGGCTTTATGTCGTACTCAGACCTGAGCCCAAAAAAAAAACAACAATCTGATGTCTTTCAGCTCTTCAACTTTTGACAAGGACCATAAAATAAATGAATAAAAAAATAAGATAAATAATTGAAACTGCTGCTATGATACCATTTTTATTAAAATGTTAATCTTCATTTCTTACTTCCTCCATTGCAGTACTACACTCTCATTTCCACTCTAATACCAATGTTGTTATTAATCTGATCATTTCTTGGATTATCTTGGATTATTATCATTCAACCTTGTACACTGGCAACTGCCACTATTATTATTAGCAGTAACAATAAGCTATTTATGCAGGAGCCTTTCCTTCTTTTCTTGCTCCCCACCCTCACAAAAAGGACACTGGGCTGCTTGGGTGTACAACACAGTCTCCTCACATGTTCATTTATGGCTCCTCTTCAGAAAACAGTGTCTCCTCTGCTGGCTTGACCTAGGCTATAACCTACTGATTAAAAGGTGGATGTCTCATTCACAGCCTCCATTTATGATTTATTCATCCTTATTCACTCTCAGTCAACCTATGTCATTTCCAAGCAGGTGGCCACATACCGATTTCTCTGAGAGGAGGAATAGTACAGATGAAGCCATTATCTAAAAAGCCTGCATTAATTAGAGCTGATGCTGGGATAATAATAATTTTTAAAAAGGAGCCAACATTCAGCACTCAGCACGTTTCTCAGTGTGATTTCCAGATGAGAGCCATACGTAGGCCAGATGTGCATGTAATGGATCATGCTGGTGTCCAGGACATTCATTTGAATTGTTCTCTCAGTATCTCTGGTCCGCCATCCCTTGCGATGACATCCAGATGGTCCTCCTCTATCTTTAAGACCGTCTTTGTCCACAAGGCAACCACGGCTAATGAGGCCGCGGTCTTAGGCTTTAAAGAAATGAATGAGTTGCACATAGGAAATGTGTCCACGATGAGCGCACGCTGAGCCAGCTGTTGCAAAGCCATCACAGTGATCTATCTGTTGACCTGTTTTCTTTGGTTTAGCCACTTCATATAGCATCCAGAACACACACACACACACACACACACACACACATCACATCATTAATAACAGTTTACAGCTGTTAGCTCACACACAACCTGACCAGCGCTGTAGTCAGATCCCAACACCTGTACACCTGCACCTGACTGACATTTACGGTAAAACTGAGAAAAGGGTTGGACACTGTCATGTGAGGGGGAGCTTTGATGGATGGTTGCACACGCACACACACACACACACACACACGAGAAGTAATAAGTAATGCATAACTTTTTTGCATAAACCTTCTGTTTCTGTTGTTTTAGGTTATGGAGTATGGGTATGCATTAATGGCATAAACTATAAAGAATATATTACATACATTTATTTAAAATAAAATAAAACTAATACATAATGATAACAATGTTTATTTAGCTTGAATGGGCATACTTGCATTATTATTTCTATTTAATATGTGTACGGACAGATTTTGTTTGTATATGTTTTTACCTCCTTCTTACCCACCTCATATTTCCATTCTTTGTCAGAGTTGCTGCAATTAACATATGTCCCTCTGGGATTAATACAGTATTTCTGATTCTGAAGCAAGTGATTACTTCAGAATCTGAATTGCCAGAGAGGGAGCGCTTGACTTGAGCAATAATTAAGCATGAGCAGTGCCGACAGCGGCTGTGGACGAGCCGCTGGTTAATTGGCTGTGAGGACGGTTGGTTGTGGCCTGGAAGATTATTTCAAATGGCTCCTGTTCGACCTTTCATCTCCAACACTCAACCAAAGCAAGCACTTGCGAGGATCCTATCACGGTGGGCTGAAACAATCAATAGCAAAGAGCCCCGAGGTGTTCGACATCCCAGAGTGGAAGTGACCATTACTTTCTAATAAAGAGATTGATGCTAGCAAAGTCGCCTTCATCACCCATTAGCTCTGGCTTCCTGACTGTCAGGCATGTTGAGTGCACTTTGTAAAGAGACATACGGAGCGGTCAGACCTTACGTCCCCAGCTGAATCTGGACAAAAACACCTTCTGTTAGAAAATGCCTCTCACTGGCAGCCTCGAATTGTGTTACAATATTTCCATGTATGTGTTTATGTCAGCACCCGGGGTATGTTTGAAAAATCTACCTTCAGGCAATGTATTCAATTATTTACACAGGTCAAAGCAGCTTTTGACATGGATGTGTGATGGGGAAAAGTACATTTTCTGTCCATATCTTCATCATCTGGAGGTCTGGGAACCATGCATGTTCACTGAATATTAATGGCATATTAATGGTGTTTACTAGTTTTGTTTTTTCCAGGAAGACAAATTATTCTTACGTGTCTGCTTTATTCTACAACCATCGAGTCTGCTGCACGTGTGTTGTTTGCCTCGCCTACTCGAGAGGGAGCATTAATATCACTAAGCTAAAGGATCTTCAAAAAGAACCAGTGGGCCGTTTCTATTGATTTATGACCTGAACACGGACCCGATCTGAACATCCTTACCAAACTTCTCAATCTGGTTAGAACATGCAAAATAAACACTCACTGTTGCTCACAGTATTGTAAAATGGACGATAAGAGCTACAAAGCAGATAGGTACATAGATAAAAGATAAAGATAGAAGATAAAATAACTGCCACTTGTATGATGCCAAGCTAGAGAACCATGTCTCCATTCATCCTTCAATTTGAGATGAACTTCACAAGGCCACAGTGCCACATCTATATAATAGTAGCTAGTAGGATGCGGACCAGGCTCTCTCTCACACACACACACACACACACACTTGTCCAGAAATACTGTGGCAGTGTGCTGTGGACTTACACAAAGCTCTGCAGCACAATGGTGTTAATTCAGTCAGAGGTATTCTGATTATGAGGCTCTACATCAGATGGAATATCTCATATATCGGTATCTTCTGTTCCCATGAATTAATTGAAATTATACATACATGCAGAAATAAAGGCACAGGGAGGCGTTTCACAACAAAACAAATCAAATAAATCATATCTCACCTCGTTGATACTGCCGGGATACACATACATACATATACATGCGTTTTGTTCCACAGTGATGGACAGATGTTTGCACTCAGTGTTTACTGAAAAAAAAGAACTACCTTTGAATTTATTTCTTTCATTCCTGGTTATTCATTTTCATGATTGAATTATTTACAGTGATGTCAAGTCAAAAACATCCTAACATGCCAAAGCATGTTCAGTATTTTTTCAGGTTTTCGATCTAGGTTCTAGGACTCTGCAGTTATTATCCCTCATATCGTGCTCTCTCACTTCGCTGCATATATTGTTTATTACAAGATATGTACATATTTTGTCTTTTTTGTCATGCGTTCCTAACTATATTGCTATTTTGTTGTATGACTTTGCTATGACTATGCTATAACTTGAAAGTGCCAATTTCCCCTGATGTGAGACAATTAAGGATATATACTCAGTTACCGCGCACAATTTTCCAAGGTTCATAGTCGTATTGAATAGTAAATACATAAAAAATACTTATATGGTGACGATAAGTGGGGCATCGTTCCATCGTACGTTGAGAGGGCCCTGCTGTCGGCACCATATTTAAAGATAGTCACCTGCTTTTTGCTGTGTCAGCCGGTTGTCACCGTAGACCTCCACCTGAACACCACCATAAATTATTCTCTTGCTCAGTCGAGCAGTGAAGGGCACTGGGACGTCGATGAGACAGTTGAGATGGGTTGCACACATGTAGTTTTACTAGTGTGTGTGTGTGGGGGGGGTGCCTGTGAAGAATTGATGCTTCTGAAGTAGGAATTAAGCAGTCATGTTGGTTTTTAAGTGACTTTTAACTGACTTTGTTTGTTTGTCTGTTCATCACATCTACTTGTGTCAAACCAACATGTGCAGAACATAAACTAATATTCTCCTCCATCACTCAGACACATTCAAGGTATATTAACCGTTGTATATTTTGAAATAACATTTGTTTTTGGTTAATTTTTGCTGGTCTAGAAAAAAAAAAAAAAACAACTCACGACTGACTTTAGTTTTCCAGTCTTTTGTCATAAAGTACCTTTTTAGCTACATGTGTCAGGTGCCATACAACAAATTTTATTATTATTAGTATTAGTAGTACTAGTAGTAGTAATAGTAAAGTCAAAATACACAATAAATGTACACCGTACAAACATATTATTGCAAAGATATTTAAGAATGTCAGTGATTTAATTTAAAATAATGTACTTGAAAGTAAAACGGTCAATATCATTTGCACAGTAATATGTCTCCCCAGCAGCGTCTGTGACATTTAGACCGTGGAAGTGAAAGCAGTTTTATTGTGACCAGATGTTATCGGCAGAGCAAAAAGAAAAGACAAAGGACAGCGTCTGGACTGCTGACATTTCTTTCAGAATTGTTCAAGTTAATAAAAGACGGGTTCAGTTCCTTCTGAGAGCAGGGGCATTAGAATATACAGCAGATACATATTCAAATTCTCTGTTCGCTTAAAACACACACACACACACACACACACACACACACACACACACACACACACACAGACACACACACAGACACACACACATACACGTGCTCCGGCTGTTAAGCCATGGGATTTTTTCACGGCTACTTTTACAATTCTCCACTACGGCATCCTGACATACGGATCGGATAAAGGGAAGAAAATAAATCTAATGTGACCATAGATTAGGAACAGACAGCGACAAGAGAAACAAAACAACAGACTAAAGTCATTTCCTGATTCCTCGCTGCTGATGCTTGCCCACGCATACCCTCAAAATGAATTCTCTGTTGTCATCTTTAATGGACACTACGTTCAGTGGGGCTGTGCGGCGTCCTTGGGTGGGGAATAATATCCTCTGTGAGTGCCTCAAATGACATTTCTGGAATCAACAACAGCTAATGGAACAGTTATCCTCTAGCACATCCACAGCTCACATCCGCTGTCTAACAAGGCAACTGTCAACGGCATATACATAGTTGAGTCATAAATCAGTGGAACGGCTGAAATGTGGATATGTGAAGGACTCCACAAATGAAGCAATGTTGTATTTACAGATGTTTACCTAATCTAAACTGATGGAAAACACAGTTCTCTTTCTTCTTACCTGGATCACCACAGATAATTAATTTTTTTAAATACCATTTCATAATTTTGGAATTAATATCGACATAAAATGTGCAGTTTTTCACAGTACACATGAATACGTTGGTATCTGTTTTTAAGTCTGTATTACTTTTTTTACTTTATTGCAACACCGCTGCGGGACAATACAGACTTAAGTTAAATTACCCACTGCACAGATGGCAAATCATGAATAGATTATCATTTTATTGTGGTAAACAGAAAAAAAACACGTCTTATATCTCACCTGACCATTTACAGTTTTGGAATTTGGTGATAAAATCTCTAATAATGACTTTGCAGTAGGTTCCTGCCAAATAGAACGAGACTAAGTGTCCCTACATGATGTGGTCGGAAATGTTCTGCAGCGAAAGGCCGCCTCTCTCTCAGCTCCCTAATTATGGCGCCCCCTCAACAGAGCACAGAAATGGCTTTAATGAGCTCCCAGCATGACACATGTCATCAAAGATACTCTGCGAGACAATGTGTATTAAAGAATACCTCGACATGATCGCTCCCTGAACAGCACAGGACGTCAGTCATTGCTGTTTTATTTGCATTGTCTTTCTGTCACCCCAGAGAGATTGTTTTTAGCACGCACGCATGGATTCAAGTCCAAAATTAGATTAGATAAACTAAAGCAGCCTGAAAGCTGGAATGACTGTAAAATTGCCAGACAGCTTCCACGGCGCACGTTATCATAATTCATGATGTACAACTTCAGCGTCTTGCTCCTTTTTAAGAAAACACAACGGATTTGTGAGAGAGTGTTCACAAAGTGTGTGTAGGAGGGAGAGGACATTTCATTTCATCATACCTTACACGCTATATATAGAACGTGTGCTAGCTAGTGATGAAACAGCATAATCGTTGCGTCATGTAATTGGCTGTCTAAAACAGACATCGGCCGGCAAAATCCTTTCAACAAGTCTGAGAGCTAAAAAAGGACAGATCTGCATGTAGAGATGATGAACTGGGGCAACTTTTACCACAGCAAGTAATTAGATTCCTCCAGTGCAAAAAGACAGATAAGGATTCCATTAGACCCGTAAAACATTCTGGGATAATGGATTATTGTGGTTGATGGAGCATCTCATGTGGGACAGGTGGAATTTACTCCCAGGCTCCGCTCAGCAGGCAGACAGGCAGGCGGGTGGGTGCTGCACCCAACCGCAGGAGCCAGCAACAACATTTGATGCACCATTGGCACCGGAGGCAAATGAGATTACGGCACAGGATGGAATTGACTCTGTCCTTTGACAGATTTAAAGATCCCCAGTGGATGGAATACATGCGAAAAGGCAGTAAAACTTATCATCTGTGGAGTGAATTACACACGGCTTGGAACAACTTGTTTGGTTTAGGGGATCCACACACTGGCCTTTTCTTGATTTACCTGCCCCCACCCATCCCCAACTCCTCCTGGAGCCCTGTGTGGGTGGTGGAGTCTCATCTTTTCATCAGCTGGTTAAACGGACGCACTGCACCGTCCTTGGCCTTTGATTTACCAGCTGCTTACAGTGGAATAATTCCACACTGGATTAATAACTGTACATCAAAAAATACGTGTAAGACAATTGATTTCTCTGTTGGCCCAAACTGATACAATCAGTAATGAGCATCTAAGTCCGCTGGCGTCTCAGAGTCCCAGAGCAATAACATGTGGAGGTCAAACGAAGCTGCACAGTCAAAGCCACAATAAAACTGTCTTCAGCCCACTTTGAGAATTGTGGGGAAAACTATAAAGATAGTATGTTAAATATTTAACTGTGTGAGAGCATCGCGTTGATCTACAATATTGAGATATGCACGGACTCGGTGTGTGCGTCTGTTTGTCTATTCAGTCCACCGGCTAATGGCGCCGTACAGCGTGTCTGTGCTGAGGAAAAGCTGAGCTCCTGCACCAGAAATCAACTTGGCACTCGCAGCCACGCAGAACTGATGCATTTTCATTTTCTCTCTCCACTGAGCTCCACCTCGATGGCTTCAGCTCCATTCAAAGCAGAGTTAGTGCAGATACAAAATGAGATATAAAAAGTCGAGGTGTTCCATCGAAGATTTGACCACGTCTGACTCGTAGACTTTTGGATAATTAGTGACTAATGACATACTATCATAAAATATCCACTGTATAGTCATTCAATTGATACTACTGATACTATGATTCTGATTTTGTTTACACTTTCTATATGTAAACGATTCATTCAAAGCCCAATGTTGTATTTATTAATTTTTAAATTGTTAAATTGTTAAATTGTTGTATATATATATATATATATATATATATATATATATATATATATATATATATATATATATATATATATATATATAGTGTAAACTGTGTAATTAGGCATTCTCTGGCACAATAATTTCCTTTGGGATTAATTAAATTGTATCATATTATAATCTTAAATAAGTGGCTTCATTTAAGACAGCCGCACTCACTAACTGCAGAACCCAGTCAATTTTTAGCATCAGACGTCCCTGTGACACGCTGAAACGACACGGCCCGCCTCCAATAATAAAAGGAGAGCGGAATACGGTTAGTCGACTTTTTTGCTGCGGAGAGCTTGCAGAAGCTGTCACAGTCTCGCTGATCCGCTGCTCGGGAGCCTCTAAATAGTTTTCACATCACTGCCGGGAAACAGAGGTTGGCTTCTGCAGTTTTCTAGTGCCATCTAATGTGACAGTGTTGTCCATTTTCTCAGCTTCCCTTATCTGCCCCTAACCATTCCATCCAATCTAAGAGCTTTTCTTTCTGTCTCCAAAAGGATTTCGCTCTGAGGTCAAACAACTTGGCTTTCACAAGAGCAGATTATTGTAGTGGTGATTCTGAAGTTGTGAGCGATTGTCAAGACTTCCACTGGCTGCCAAACGTCCTGTCGCATTTCAATCGGTTGAAGATCCGCAGGTTTGTGCCAAAAAGTGATATAACATTTCAATATTCAAAGCAGGAGGGGAAAAAAGAGTTTATGTAAAGTATCATCAAATTGCCAAAATAAAAAAACAATGAAAAAAAAACAAAAACAGATGTCTATTAAGTCAGTTGCCATGGCAACGGTCAGACTAGACATTCTTCAGTGTAAGAACCAACCAGTTATTCCATGTAATTAATCTTTCTTCTCACAATTCCATGTTTTTTGTCAGCGAAATGACAAACAATTTGTGAGCTCCATGAATGAACATATTAATACTACATCAAAAATACCAACACTAATCAAAATGCTGGGTCTGTCCTTCACTGGGTCAGTGACTGAACCCGCTGCCTTCTGCTGACCAGACACTCCGTCCCCTGAGACAAGCCGCCCTGTCGTCTCATCAACAGACTCCATCTTCTTCAAAAGGCTCTTTCAGATCCCTGCTCACAAGTAAAGGCAAATAAACCGTTAATACTTGAATTTGTTTTCAGGATCAGAGGACGCATCTGTGTCTCTCTGTTGCCTCCCACAGGATTCCACTACATTCTGATAAATCACAGCGCTCTGAGAAGAAATGCTAACCTTGGGTTTGCGGAGCAGAAACGCTGATGCTGGGAGGGGGTTGGCAGGGGGGGCAGGCTTATTGTAAATCCCAGGTCAAGGTGTTTTCATTGAGTAGAATGGCTATTAGCTGAGTATGTGAGCCGTCAAGGCCTCAACAGAAAAAAGCATAAAGTGCTGGCACAACACACTGTAACTTCGCACTGTAACCTGCCAAAGTGCACGAGTGGAGGCTCCTATGGGCGCAGCGGAAGCTCTGATACGATGCATTTTGTATTCTCTTTCGATATTGAGGCCAGATGGTCCGAACAAACAGAATATTGCATGAATTAGCTGGTTTGTGAGACGCACCCACCACCAAACTCATTTCTCACCACAGTCCATCATATTACACAAGGGGCCGCTGGGGTCGACGGTGCCTGTCTGACTCTGTTTGCCCTTGTTGATAAGCAGGTTCACATATCTCTTGCAGGAAGGAATGATCCCTTTGCCTCTTAGATGCTTCTGCTCAAATTGATCTGGCGGCACAATTTGGCAGGATGATCAAGTGGCTCGTTAGGCAGAAGAAGAATTAGGCCCGAGTGTGTCGGAGAAGAGAGAGTGTTGGCTGTCGCTGGCTGTCCGTGTGGTTTCCCATTGCACGGCACCTGTGCTCTCTGGAGGAGCTGTTGCTGCTTCATATTGGCCAGGACATCGTTGCTCAGAGACACACTGTGGGCATTCATTCCACATTTTGTGAGGGGCAGAGGAAATCGAGATCTTCACCTGGAGGTACACGTTGTGGAAGAGATTGTCCATCACAAAAATATCCCCAGAGTTTGTTTTCTTTTTTTTCCAGTGGTTTTAAATACGGTGCCCCCTAGTGGCTGTATAAATAACAACCAGCTTGGGTGTGTCCTCATTGAATAACATGACCTCTATTTGGTGGTGTAGTTTGATGGTGTAAAACTTCGATCGATCAATATTTATTACTGATCTGAACTGATCATTGGGCTACAAAGCTTTATTGTCATTTTTATGCGTCACAAAAAAATGTTTCCTGTGTCCCCTGTGAGAAGTCAGTGTACAATAAAAATTCATAATGAACATAATTAAAATGTGAAATGTGTTAGTTTTAACACAGTAAACTGAAATATAAAGTCTATCAACAGAATATTCAGAACAAAAATACAAATACAAATTTAAAAAACAAAACAAAAACAAAAAATCCTGCAACTTTTCCTGATGCTGCCTTCAAAATACGTGTTTGCTAGCCTCAAATTAAACTATTGGAGAAAAGAAAGACAGAGGAAAAATGTGTCAGTATGTCACCCAGTTCTTTGAAAAGAAGGCTGAGATCAACCCTGACTGGAGGAAAGGAAGAAAATTTGGCTGTAGTAAAATAATTATTGGCATTGACTTGGGTCTGTCAGTGGGCTGGTTAAAAAATGAATTTTTAAAACCTCGCTGTCATAATTCACTGAATCTCAGTGCAGAGCTGCAGTGAGACAAGACAGATGCTGCTGTGTTACGTGTCTGTGTGTCAGATGAGTCTTAAAAAAAAAAAAAAAAGGAAGAAACGACTGATTTAAAAGCTGAGTGAAATCCCAACTGTGACTTTGAGCTTTTTCAGAGGTGTCACAGGGAAACTGGCGGGCTGTCATCACACAGATCTAAAGATTGGGATGTTTATTCTAACTCTGGCGACGTCTGATATGTTGACTCTCAGGGGTGCAGATGCGTCGCTGCATCACATCGTCACTCTCACACAGTGTGTCTCTGTTGATTGGCTGTTACTGTGGCTTCTAACCAATCAGACAGTTCTTATGTTATTATGTGTCCTACTACTACTACTTCTA
>CAAKHB010007501.1:209992-220159 GCA_901007665.1 Aeoliscus strigatus | reverse complement strand
GATATGTTGACTCTCAGGGGTGCAGATGCGTCGCTGCATCACATCGTCACTCTCACACAGTGTGTCTCTGTTGATTGGCTGTTACTGTGGCTTCTAACCAATCAGACAGTTCTTATGTTATTATGTGTCCTACTACTACTACTTCTACCATCATGTTATTTTAAGCATACTGCCATATGTACTTTTAGTATTTAGTTTACTATGACTATTGGTTTTATCGATCAGTCGTATTAATGAACAGCTGACCAGCCATGGGACATGAAATAATAATCAGTTACTTTTAATCGCTCCTTACAGTCCAAAGGTCAGAAATGGTCCAGTCCATTGTAGGGGTGTCTGAAAATCAGTTGAGTTACATGGAAGCAGAATATTATATTATATATCATGATGTGAAGGTTTCAAACCCCCTGTTCTTTTTGAGCTGATCCATGTTGGAGGTTCTGACCACCGATACTCTCATTATTCAATGCAGGATATTATAATATGACATATATGTACAGAACACCTACAAATATACATTATCTGTGAGTATAAACACTGTTTTTACTGTCACATCACATAACTTGTGTCGCATATCAATGAAGAACTATCACAGGAACGTCTTGTTTTTCCCACTGACAAAGACTCATAAACTACATATGTGTCATGTGGGTTCATTTGGAATGCACCATAAGCAGAGTGCATGAACCGATGTCGATAAAGTGAAGATATAATCTCTCACTGTGCAATATCTGGCCTGAATGTATGTATTTTTTAGTATATTTTACTTAGTTGACAAACCAATATTGTTTTATGATGATAAGAAGAAGAAGAAGAAGAAAACATGGTAAACAGCATCTTGTTTACCATTGCCAGTCAACAAGTGCTCGCCTTTTTAAAAAAAAAGGCGGACCCAGTGCCTGTGACACCCATGGCAGATACAACGTGACACCCACAGGAGAGAGGGAGGTGGCTGGACCAGTGAGGACAACAGTCTCTCTCTGTTCCCGAGGGCTTTGGCCAGCAGACTCTGGGGTGCAGCCATTCTCATTCACACAGTATGTTTCATGTCAGCCCAAGACACAACCTCAGCAGATGGAGAAAATCCTTTCAAGTGCAAAAAACAAACTGCCCTTACAACGGGGATTGTGTGTGTCTGGAAGAGGAGATGGATGCTATAATCCCAACAGACTCTGTAACAGGTGACCCCTGTTTGATTTCTGTACAACCAACACCTTATCAGTTACAAATATGTTGTTTCAGGCGCCCACAATCTGTAACCATGGTAATGTTCTAGAACATCAAACATGAAGAGCATCAGAAACACGGCGTGTGTATAATAATAAAAATAGTAGTACATCAGTTTTATATTTTATACAGAGCTTTTCAGGACATCCATTATTCGTTGGCAGTGTGGATAACGTGTCTTGTCCTCGGACACACAGCTAGGATGGAGAGGGATCCTCCTGAGCCAACGCTGCCCAGTACACCATTATATGAATTCTTTTCTCTGTTTACGTTCCCTTTGCAGCATCTCTTCCTGACATGTTTTATCGTGCATGCTTGCATTCTGAAGTCGTATTTTGAAATGTTCTCTTCCTGTTGTTAGCTGATCAAGAACATAACAGGAGTAATCGTGTTCTCCACACAACGACTGGAGTTTTTTTTTCTGACATCCAGAAGTGCCTCACAGCTCCCAAACATTGAATTATTTACATACTACCGTCTTTAGATTAAATTAAACACAATCAAACCACAAACAAATAAGACCAATGCTCATTCATTCCTGTTGACCGCTGTTCTGCTCGTTATGAGATTGTACCGAATGTGGAAATGCAGACCTCGAATCTTTCTTGTACAGGAGATGCCATGTGAACGAATCCTGGCTGATTCTTAGTGAGAAAAACTCCACGTTCCCTAACGCCTCTGCATACATACAGTACTGTTTTCTCATCACATATATGGAGCATAAAGCAAAACAAATCTACACCTTTTCAGAGTCCAGGCAACATGTTTTACTAGTGGTCTGACAAATATATGCTTTTATTGCACGAGGTAACCACCTAATCTCAGTATAATGATGAAAGTCCAATGAGGCATTCGACTGTATAATGGTTGTAACCAACACGCATATCAGCATCACGTCTGCTGAGATTATCTATTTGACAAGGACTAATGGCCAAGTCCAAGGGCAGCGCAATTAAAATGACATTATAATGAGCTACAGGTATCTACGCATTATTGAGTGTATTTACCGGCAAGATGCTGTAAAGGACAGATTAAAAACACAGAGGGGGGAAAGACGTAGGTGAACTGAAGCCAGCATCCTCCTCCGAACATCACTCCTTAAGACACAAATGTACCAAATTAATCATGACCAAAGGCCCGAAATGTCTGTGAAACCAATAAGCACAACTCATTACACATTAAATGAGGGAGAGAAAAAGTGAGACAAAAATGATTTACAGGATCTGTCATTTGTAATACCTGTGGTGATCTATTAAAGATATATTTGAATACCACAAACCTACACATCATCAGTAGTCATTACAGGGTAAAGTCCTGCGGGAGCTTGCACATTTTAGCAGCGATAACAAGCTCTCTTCAGCAAGATGAATGCATCAAGAATACTCCACCTCTGCAACTGATGTGATGACTGCGGCTTGGGGGGGGGGCACACCGCAGTCCTTGTTAGACAAGGAAACAGCAGCTTCAGCCGTCAAAGCCCCATAATGCCGCACACATCTTTCATTACTTCACAGACACTGAAAAGTGGAACGCTTTCTCTAAATCCTGTTTTTTTTTTTCCCACCTCAACATTCGCAGTCCAAGAAATGAGTGACCTTTTTCCCGTAACCTTGGCCCAATATATTTCTTCCTCCCTGCTTTTCTAGCTGCTGGCATTTTCAGTGCGGGGAGTGGGGTCATGATGGTGCTCAATTAAAAATATGAAGTCATGTGCAGTTGATCCAAAAACAAAGTCAGCCCAAGGTGACTTCTGACATCTTGTAGCTTTGTATTGTATTCAGTGGATTCCAGCGAAGCTCTGCTCATAAGAATGGTCCCTCCTGACAAACTTTTCAGCATGTTTTCTTGTTAAGTCTGTTTTCTTAATTCCTCCAGTTACATATGAACCTTTTGACGACCTTCACATGACTGTAAAACACATTTTACTTCTGTTGCACAGCTGAGCTGAAGTTTCCTTGCCACAGTGCTTTTCTACAGCTCCCAAAGCCACGTTTACCACGTTCGCATTATGCATCCATTCACACTCACATTCACACTCGCTGCCAGAAGTGGTTGTAAGTGACCAGCTGCTCGCAAACTTTCACACATTAAGTCAAATTTACACTGGAAGCCTCGGCTCTACTCCATTCACACCGGGGGCGTTTCAGCAGCGGAGTGAGAACACCCAACAAGTATCGAACACCCGACGACTATGGAACGAGAGTCGGGAGACAATGTGAATAAGCAACAGCAAACGAGTGAGGCTTCATTTCCTGATTGATGCTGCAGTTTTCATCACACGTTTCTCCTCAATCTTCTTTCAGCCCAGGTTTGATCTTTTCTGACGTTGTCCTCATGAAATGGATGTGATGCATCAAATATGACACTGTGCTGCTTCTTCTCCACTTCCACAGTCCTTCCTCGTCCAGGTCTAGCGGCATGTCTGACCTCCGACATAACTGCGACGTACCTCCGCGACACGAAGTGTGTTGGAACATGAATGGTTGTGGTGATGGCTGGGGTGTTCAATTTTGAAAATCTGCCGGTCTGAGCGATCTGCTCTGTGGAAGTTGACTTGCCTCAGCAGCAGCCGATCCTGTCTTTAGTGAGGTGCCAGTGTAAATTCGCCTGAATGACGCAGCATCCGTGTTTTCCTCAAAGAACCCTCGACATTGACTCTGGAGAAGCGGGGATTCAAACACAAAGCCCTTGTGGCTAACGTGCCAACATGTTATTTATTCCCAACAGTCCAGTGGTGACTGATCAGATTCAGTATCTTGTCTTCTTCTTCTCACATTGACAGTCCAGAGCTCGTCCTCTGTTGTCTGAATGGAGAGCAGGAGCCCATTTACTTGGTCCCGTTACAGGACACTCTGCAGAGTGGAGGTGACTAAGTCAAGGTGACAAAGAGAGAGAGAGAGCGATACAAATTCTAGGTGCGGAGCGACACAGACGACCATTTCACAGATGAAGAACTTCTTGTATGTCACAGAGCCATCAGGGTTGGTTGCGACGGATGGATGAGTTCAGCCACGCAGAGGAAAGTCCACTGCACTAAGTAACAGCTCCAGGAGCTCCATCGGTCTGTGCGACTAATGCACAGTTAAGGACAGATGGATGCCACAGTGGAGCTTATTGCCTTATCATTAAACCATGTGTTGGAGCCCTGAAGGGAAGAGAAAATAAGCCTGGTGTTGAGAAGAGAGCAGCAGGTAAAAAGATTTAATTATGACAGTCATTAATGAGTGTGGTATGTAAAGATCTCTGCCCACTGCAGAACATCTTTGTGAATGTTTAAACGCATCCAGAAATTTGGATTGAACACAGTACACAAGGGCACTGTGAGTCTGTGAGTGTTGAATATTCTAACTTCTCCATTCAAAAAAAACACTAGATTAACACGTTTATACGCTGTGACATTTGTGCTTTCCTGTTTTGCCAATAGCAGATCATTTTGTTCCACTATTCAACTGTAATTATTATGAAATCACTCTGTTCCACAAAGGAAAGAACCCTGAGGCACAGTGTCTTTGTTCAACATTTACATAACAGACCCTTATTATAATCTCCAATGGTAAATCAGAATTCATCATGGCTACACCGACCACAGCCACTGCAGAATCTGTCAACACCCTGGAGCTTGTTGCACTCAGAATTCAGATTTCAGACAAATATTCAGTTATGAAATGAGACACGCCATATGGCCCTGCGGGCTGTGGACGGAGCGGGTTCGTCTCTGATCACCGCGGAGGCACGCTATGTTTTATTTATGAATCCTCTAGGTGAGCTGGCTCAGCTCAGAGGTCAGGGTCAAACACCCGATCTGCTGGAGAATATGTTTCCCCCCAATAAAACAAAAGAAGATCCAAAAGATTTTTGAAAATCTATTCTTCTCATTTATCAGTATGATTCTGGATTATTACTCAGGAATTGTACTCTGAAGAGATCTTTTAGGCTGGGCGAGTAACTTTAAACCAATCGCAAAAGGTTTTGTCTTTGACCTTTAATAGGGCACTTTCTGAAATTCAAAATGTCAGGAGTAGATGTTACAAGACTTTATCACCTTTATAAAGTGATAAATAATTAGGGTGAATAATCATATATAATATAATATATACTTAACGTATGTCTCATAACAAACACATTTCATTAACGGATAGCCCCTTGAGATGCATCATCTCGTTTTCGAGGGCGTCCAACATAGAACACAATATAACCACAGCCACATACAACATTCACACAAGGCTCTCACGTACTAACCAACCGACACAGAACCCCAACCCACTGCACCCGATAAGTACAAGCAAATACCATGATAAAATAAATAAATACAATAACAATCATAAATATAATAATCAATAAATACTGTACATAGATGAATGAATGAATCAATAAAAAGACGTTCTTGAGGATGTAAGGAAAGTTCAAGGGTTTTGAAGTTGGGGAATGATACATGGTAAAATCAGAAATGAAGTACGGGTAAGAAACTACACTGCACAAGTCGATGTCGACGGACAGAACAGAATAGAACCCACCAACAGTTTGACATCCACGAGTCATTCTCTGAGCAAGGACACTGTGAGTGGATGTGTGCAGTGAAGCCATCACTCATCAGGGGAGATGGTCTATGACACCATTTCATATTAACCTACAGGGCTGTCCTCTAATCTCCTCCCAGACAGTTTTAGAACCATTCATCAAACCTCAGCGCCACTGATGAACCGAATGTGACCTCAACAACCCAGAGGTTAACTGACTTCCACTACTGACTAGTCCGATTGAACTGAGGAACAATGGTGACTCAGCACTTCTGGATTTGAAAAAAAAAACAACAAAAACATGAGGTTGATCGCCCACAATCTGAAAGGACTATACAAGTTAAACTTCAGCAACACATACTTCAAATATACAAACAGTTTTATGGGGAAAAGATTATTGGATTTGTTCTCAGAATAAATGGGGTGAGATAAACGACACGGTTTATTTTATTAGGGTGTTCTAGCTGCTGCTGTCTACACGAAACGACTCCGCCCCACGAAATTTACAACCAACCTTCATGGAAGTTTGCACCACACATGCAGCGGCATACTGTAAGTCTGTTAAAGTTAAAAGTTTATTATGCTTCTCAGAACAGCGTTTCTCCAAACTTGAAAATAATTTTATATGGAAGCTAAAATGAGTATACGGATGTGACTGACCATCAGTTATTAGTAAAAGAAATGTATTCTTTATTATCTCGACAGTTAAATTGCCCTTCCATATTAATGTATGTTTTATTTTGAAGGTAACTTGTTGAGTAACTTGATGTTTTGCTGTATCTCATTATTGTCACTTCAGTGATGGAGTAAGCGGTGGCAATAATTACAGTAAATCACACCTTTAGAAGAATTTCTTAATAATCTGTAATAAAAATGTTTAATCATTGAAAAAAATCTCTCTTAGAACATAGAATAATCACAACAAACTGTGAGATGCACAATGCATGTATTATTTCCGTCTGTGTCTCTAAGTATGAACCGAGAGGAATGAAAAAGTTTTATATTCTTTCCTTTAAAGATGCCGCCGCGAGTGGCAGCCTCTCCTGCAGTTGAGTGTGTTTTTTGATTTTTTTCCCCCATTTTTTTTCAGTTTTTTACTGATTCTTGATTATTATTTATCATATCATTATCATATGCATATGGATGTGAATTTCTCTGTGAATTTCTTTTGGGACATAAATAAAGTATCTATCTATCTATATGGCGACACAAACCACTTTTATCAATTCAAAGTGGCATGTTTGTGACTGACCAGACCGACAAGTAAAATGAAGTACTCAGGGTCAGGGCATTGCCTAGAACTGTCGACATTAGATAGGTTCCAAGAAACAGCTTTCTTCCATGACTCCGTTCCTCTATAATACAGTCGGGCAGTGGCGAGAGCGACCACAGAGCATGGAACCACCCTGAGGCCTCTCCTCCTTCATGTCAGGACAGATAACCAACCTCATGGAAAGCAGGCGGAAAGAGGGAGAAACAGAGTCAGAGAGAGAGAGAGAAAGAGAGAGACTGGTACTATGCTATGGCACATTTCGATTTTATTGGAGGGAAGTGAAAATGGACACGAGTGTTGTGTTTGGATTCAGAAGCTGCAATAAAGAGCTTAAGGGACAGATTTTCATGAAACGTCCCAGCGTATTTTGACGGTGATTTTCTGACTGTGTCTACTCTGTTGTGCCATTCCCTTTAAATAAGTCACAGCTTGTTGATTCTCAAAACACCGGCAGACAATCAGTGAAGTGAAGGGAGTATTCGAACGCAGCAATGTATGAATGTAACAAAACAACAACAACAACAACACATTCCTTCAACCTGCTCAGGCCTTTCGTGTTTGTTGATGTCCAATCAAACTATTCATTCACAATAATTTACAGTTACCTTAAATTATGTACAGCACCAAAAACCAAGCCAACTACCCTATTAAAAGGGAAAAAAACAGGAAGAATCAGTTTGCCTCTTTCCTTGTTGCCAAATAGCAAACGGGTCAATAACCCATCATTATAGAGCTTCACACTTCAGTGGCTGCAAATTGACTGCCTGAAGGATTAGGGAGAAAGGCAATGATGCCAACGCTGGCGATGAGACAACATTGCTCATCTTCACTACCTACTAAAAAACCTGGGCTGCTCTGAAAATACAGGAGCGTGGCTGAAGAGAGAGAAGGCAGTGGAACATAACACATAATCCTCTCTTGGGGTATTGTTGGATAAATGGCAATAGACCTTCTTGGATCAATGTCCTTTTAATGTACATTGGCACAATGGGAAATAGAGCAAAGTGTAGTGAAGTACAGAGATACTTTGAATTATAAATTATGCACATAAGTAATACTGGACTGTCATGTTTATGGTCACAGCTAAAACAATAATATTTTTAGTGTTAATTATCAGCAGTGGTTTTTTTTTTTTTTTCAACAAAGACATGTTCCTCCGTCAGCCGTGGCAAGTAAAAACAACTCTTTCTTTCTTTACAGACAACCTTTTCCTCCATCCAAGGATGTGAAAGGGAAAAGGGGGAAAAATATGACACAAGAGGAACAGTAATGTCAGTCAATGTGGCTGTAATACAGCTGCGGATCCCATGGGAAGTCAGCGAGAGTGGCATTGGTTGGAGGGAGATAGGAGCTGGATCTGATTCCATGATATGGTTGTATTATCTCTTCGAGTCCTGAACAAGGTGCTGGCTGGGCGGCTGGGCTGCACGGTGGTATAGGCAGGCTGATGGGGCTAATGGAATTCGAATGCTGGGGCCTCATCTCTCAGTTGTGATGGCCGGGTGACAGGACTTGATGGATCGCTGGAGCTGGAGCCGCGCCTGACAGTCACGCTCGGCTGATGAATTGTGAAATGAGACAGACATACAAAAGCTGTGGGCAGCACAGTCCTGGACTGACCCTCCCCAGTTCATTTACACCCCCCACCACCCCAAAGCTCACACACACACACACACACACACACACTCTATCCCTGATGGTCTATCGTGCTCTGTGCGATAGCAAGTGCCACAACACCAGCATCCATCTTCCAAGCTGACTTGTTGGAAGGGGAATGTGGGAATGTGGGCGGCCCTGCTGGGTGCCATGGAGACGCATCAGCCAACCTTGAGACCTGGCCAAGTTTTGAAGTCTTGTAATGGCCGACTCAGGACATCTATCATGCTGACATCTCTGCCCAATGAAGTCCACTTAAAGGTACTTCTGACAGGAGTGTGTAATCTAAGTTTGGCCCCAGCATCACGCCTCGACACAAAATGGTTCATGTTCTTGTTGTTTTAGTGGATGTTGGAAAGGATTGGATTTAAAGGAAATAGCAAAAGTGTAAATTTCAACAAGGGACATGAGGTCTTAAAAAAAAAAAAAATCATAGTGGAAAAAAGGCTTTGACTCCAGGAGGCATTTGACTCCTGACAGAGGGAGTGTTTTTCTCAGAGGACCCTGACCGCCACCTACCAGGAAGAAGAGGCAGCGACTCAGGACATTGAGCCCACATGGACACAGTGTAGAGGCGGAGATGTGAATTACAAAACGGAGCCAAAGAGTGGAACATTTTCTAACTGAAACTTAAATTCACTGCAAAACTCAGTGAACGAAACATCTTATTCTCCCTGTTGTACATAACATTTTTTTACACCGCTCAATGGAATAGTCGGTCCAATACTCAGTTAGTCAAATCAGGCTCCAGGGCTGCAGCTCGGACAACTCAACAGTAATCACACATAAAACATGAATAAAAAACAGAAGCAGAGGGCTGTTTACAGCAGTAACACTCATCTAATCAAAAAAATGGTACAATGTAACAGTCACTTTCATTAGCCAATATGAACAGATGGCAGCTGAAGCATGCTGGATGTTTGTTGTCAGGGTAGAGGGCAGAGGACTAATGGAAATAAGCATAAAACTAGAGGATGTCGAGAAAACGGCTACCACGGGGCATAAAAATGATCTATTACATAATATTATCAGAGCATTATTTGTTTGAGTTGAATCATTGCTCTCATTCTTTCGTCTTTATTTATCTGCTCACCAGCACCTTGATAATGACCTGTAATTGTTCTGACAATCAGCGAGTGAGGAAATACACATGCGATCAATCACCGTGGTCATGTCAGGAGCTCTTGTTAGGGATGTTTTCCTCGTACAGCTCCTTCTTCTGCAGCTTTTATCTTCATTCACTTACCAATGACCCGTTTTGGTACTGCACTTATTATTTCACAGGCTTTAATTGCTAAGAGACAACGGTTGGTTCATTCTCAAATATAGTGGTGGATAAGAAGAAAGACAATTATACAATGTTGTCAGCAAGCTCTTCAAAAAGGAGTGGGAGCTCTGTTGAAGAAAATTCTCAAGACCCAGGGTTTGCTGTGGTGGTGGTGGTTTAATAGTAATCCGGAAAACGGTGAGCCTTCTGACACCAGCACTCAAAAG